>JABRWK010000090.1:181055-289408 GCA_013372445.1 Hypothenemus hampei | reverse complement strand
GTAGTAGTGTTTTTATTGGATTTTTTTTTGGTGAGAACTTCACTTACTGTTCCAGTGGGGTATTCACATTTCTCTTTTTAAAATCAAATACAAAAAAAAATCAGAATAAATGAAAGAAGTGGCAACATCTTTTTCTTTTGCTATCATTCGTGAAAGTCATGTGTTCCCAAATTCTTTCATCTCTGCGATATTTATTATTTTAATAGTTGCGATTTATATTAATTCTTTCATTACAATTTTGCAATGTATTAAGTTCTTTAAATATTTCATTTATTTCCTCATATTTTTTTCTATAACTTTCAGGTGAATATAATATATTAAACGTATAATTTCATTCAAAATTTATTAAATCCTTTATGAACAAGGAAGAAATTAAAATCACAACTATTAATTAATAATTAAAATATGAAGAATTATTAATGATATCTAGTATTATCTATGTATTGTGAGAAGAACTCATATTATTTTCAAAGCTAACTAAGGTCTTTCAAATTATTGTTCAAGAAGATTAAAGAATTGTTTGTTGCGGACAAAATATAAACGATATGTATAAAGACCCTTAAAAGAAATCGATTCAGAATTAAATTCAGAATAAATATACAGTCCGTTCGAGGTAACTCCGTAAACACGTCATCAATCGCTAATTGTAAGTAGAAGTCTAACTGACGTACATTATTGCCACGGTAATTCCAAAATCCTAGTGGAAAGAAAATTAATAGAGGAGTGTTTTATAAAAAATTACGTCAATAGTTTTTTGATAATAATAATAATAATAATAATAATAATAAAATATTTGTTAAGTCTGACAAGCATGCCAGCTTGACAGAGCTATTAACTTTGACATATTTAAAAAACTGCCAAGATAACCTATTTCTTAAAAAGAGGTAAAAATATGTATATTTTTTTACCTTGTAAGTTTGGATATGATTGATACCAAAAATCACGTTGATGACGTGTCTACAGAGTTATTACGCCAAATGGACTATACTCATTCAGAAGACTAAAGAAAATAGTATATTATTCAACGAGTGTAAAAGTACGCCATTAAACATGAGAATAAAGTTTGCAGGACGAGTCGCAGACTCGTCCTGCAAACTTCATTCTCATGTTTAGTGGCTCTTTTTCACGAGTTGAATAATATACTTTATCTACAACCATCGACCATGGTCACTACCATGATCAAAGGTATTAAAATCACTAAAAGTGTTGCCAACATAAAATCGTGACACTTTAAAAGTCACTAAATTCATTATTCAAAATGGTGGGAGAACTGTGGAATAAAATGCTACTTTATCCACTGCGAGCACTTTATTCCTTTTTTGCTTTACTTTTACAATTGAAAACTATTGAAAAAGAGGTTAATTATTCGATGGTCGTAGATAAAATATATTTCTAAATCAAGTTTGAAGCAAGGATCTCATTTTATGTACATATCTACTAATTTTGAGGTAACCAAAATAAATTTTTCGTTGAAATTTGGTTAATTACGTTAAGGTTTTTCACAATTTTTTAAAATTAGCAAAGCTGTGAGGTCGTGACATCATTCAAACAGTTGGCATGCATATTACTGTGACTTTATAATCATAATTATGATTGAATATGATTGGATGAAACACTAAATATTATGTAGTATTCGATATAAAATAAATGACTTTTACTGTCAAGATTTTTCTAATTTCAGGCTATTTTTTAGACATCGGGTACAACATTCATAAAAACTATAACAGCAATCACAATCTCTCATCTCTAGTCAATATCACAATAAAGTTTAATAATACTGGTTGTGAAAACGGTTAAGAAATTTCACAAAAAAATTGTTCGAACAAGAGATTTTTAAAAAAAAAAAAATTATTTTTCGAAAACAGTTACAGCACGTTTATGGTATTAGATTTTTTATTTCGATTTGTGAATCGAATGATTGTCACGTCATATTTTCATGTTAAGACCCGCAACATCTACAAATGAAAACGAATTAAAGTTTGCATAATATATTACAAAAGAATTGAGTGAAATTGACGATATCAAAATTCTTTTAAATGTAAAGTAGGTATGAAATTTCAAAAATTATTTATATTTTTAAAAGAAAGTAGATAAACAAACAGAAAGAATTAGAATTTGATTTTGTTGTTAATTAAAAAAATAATTATTTAACTTTGGAGATTTTTTATTTACATGTCAATATACAGGGTGTAATAATATAAAAATACAAAGTCAATAAATTTGTTAATAGCACTTTAGAAATTGATTTTTTTTATTCCTTCTTTTGGCCCTTGTACCTGTCCTGGGCCATTAAAATACTTTGGAAAGATAAAAAATAAGATGGGTAATTTGAGTGTATGTACAGGATGAATCTTAAATGGAGGATTAGCTCTACAGTACGTTGTAGAGCGATCCTTAGGGAGTGTGGTTAAAATAAATTCATAATTACCGGTGGATGTAAGATATCGTCATTTTAGAATTATTTTATGATATATCCATAGTACCACAATAATTTTGGCCTAATTATTAGGTCAATAAAAATGGGGATGGAAATCCCAATAATTAAGAGAAGGACGAAAATCATCAGAATCGATGAAGAATGATCTTGGAAATAAAAACCTAAGTTTGTGGGAATCACAAACTTAAGTTTTTGCTGCCTGGGTATTTGTTTATAAAAATAAATATTGCAAAAAAACGTTCAAAAAAAGGAAATCGCGCTACGGTTTATTGGAAACCCTGAGAAAACGGTTGCAGATAGGAGAAAAATGCAAAGAACTAAAAATATAGAGCATAAAATTCTCTATAAAAAAGCTATGATTGTCATTTTTCCATTTGAACCCGTTTATCCTCCAGACCTTTCCAAAGTTTGTATTGAAAAAAATTGCATTTCTGCAAAAGCGTTAAAGTGCACATTTGCTAGTAAAATTCAAGTTTCTTCATTTAAAATAAAATTAAAATCCTCCAAAAAGTCATAGTCATACAAAAGGCTCCAAAGAAATGTTTTTGATAGGAAAAACAATTTTTTCTCTTATTTTTCAATTTTTTGTAACGAATTTAATTTTTCAATTTTTCAACCAAAATTTAATGTGCTGTAACCTTTAAACTGTTAATCCGATTAAAATGAAACAAAAACGCGATTTTTTTTTGAACTTTTATCTTTACTATTGATCTGTTTCATTTTTACGGTAATTGTTATAGTTTACCAGTAAATTGTTTATAAAGTTAAAAAAAACTTTAATGGCACTTCCTGTTCTTCAATTTTATTATATTATATTATATTATATTATTATATTTTATTATATTTATTTTCTTAGACAAATACCCAGGCAGCTTAATTCCCACAAACTTAGGTTTTTGTTTCAAAGGTCATTCCTCATCGATTCTGATGATTTTCATCATTCCCTTAATTGTTGGGATTTAAGCCAAAAAAACGTCTAATGTGACTGGCCTAAATGTGCTTTAGAACAAAATAATTCTGAGGTGACGGTATGTAGCTGTAATTGTGTTTTCGGTAACTAGGAAACCAAAAAAATATCACATCTGTTGTAAATTCATATTATGGTAGGTAAGACAAAGTTGTTTTTAGACATTTGAATGGTAAAAATAAGGATTATTATTTAAATTTGAAGAAAGTTTTCAAAATATTATTCGTTGATTTCGATACAAGCGTGCGTGTTTTAAAATAACTTAGTATTAATTTGAATGGTATTAACACAAAGGTGTAATTATTGTTTAATTGTAAAACATAAAAATACCGTTGAAAAGTGTAATTTTGAAGTGCCTACATCCAAAAATCTTGGATTACGAATTGAACATTTGAAACTTATATTGAAGATTACTTATTGCTTCCTGCTCCTAATACAAAGAAGTACTGAGTGCTACTTTTTAATGCTTAATAGTTTAAGGAAAATTGGAAAATAAAAAAATTAACTCTTCACTTTATCACCTCAATAATTCAGTTAATTTTTCAAAAAGAATTTTTCTCTTATTTTTATCATACTCCCTAAAGATCGCCCTATAATGTATCACAGAGCTGATCTACCATTTAAGATGAACCCTGTATATACTGGTTGTAGTAGTCAAACCTAGGTTTGACTGCTCTTCGGGCTTTGACTACAACATACATATATCGAACTGTTATTAGTAATCTTAAAAAGAAAATATAAAAAAAAATCAATATTAAATCCACTTTTTTTTTTATTTTTTTCTGACGCACGTCCTTATAACAAATTCTAAGTTTGCCGGATTATTATCTGTAAATGGTATTTATGTTAACGTTTAATTCAACGAAAATATCATTTGATATAAACATGAAAGTAGAATGCTGCTGGATACCGTTTTCAACAAAATATTTAGTATGAAAATAAGAGAAAAGAAAATCGATTAAAAAAATCTAATAATTAATTTATTCTTATAGGTTTAAGTATAGAAAAACCCATGAAGTATTTGAGCAACTTAACCCTTTCGCTCCCAATGGGACACATGTGTCCCACTACGCTTAAAATGAGTACCATTGATTTAAATATGTCCCATATAAAATGTCCATTGGGCCATATATGTCGCACCACCGCCTAGTACCAACTCTTAGAAATAAATTTTTCTTTCCAATTTTATTATAGAGGGTGATTCAGGTTTTAACGGACAAACTTTAACAACGTATTCTACAATTGAAAATATGGAAAAAGTTCATATAAACATAGGTCCGAAAATGCTTCGTTTCCAAAATACAGAGTGTTTAATTTCTTATTTTTTAAAAAATATTCTTTAATATTTTCAAAACGGTTTGAGATATGAACTTGAAATTTGGGACACGTTATGACAGGGTAAATGGGCATTTTCTAGAAAAAACAGAACATTTCTACTTACACCAGTGCNTAAAAGTTTGACGTTTTAGATTTGAGACACTGACAGGGGACTGTTTTCAGTATGATTATTACCAGATAATTCGAGTTAAAAAAAAAATTAGCATTTCATTCCTTTGGGGCGAAATAGAACAAACCATAAGCTTTATTGTCACATTAAATTAAAAGTTATTGAAAACAATTTCATAGTAAAATACTACAAGACATGCATTTGTCAGTTAGTAGAGAATCACCCATATATTAAATATTACTCATCCATTTATGTAGTAAAATAGCCTATTTTCTTACAAAAAACAATTGGTAGTGAAAAGGTTAATGACTAAAATTCAAAATGCAACAATAGGTAGAGTTTTCCATTCAGAACAAATAAATTAAGATTTACATATTTCTAGAACGATCATCTTTAAAATGCAGGATGTTCTTTAATGTTGTAAGGATATTTCCTGAAGGTGATATTATATGAAAAAATAATATGTAATTTGCTATATTAACTCTATTCCAAAAATACTTTGTTACGAAAGTACAGAGTTTTAAAGTATAAATAAAAAAATGGAAATTAATGCATATATCTGAAACCACTTGAGATATTCTAATGAAATTTAGTATGTTTGCACAGTTAATAAAGGGACATTTTTTGCAATAAAAATATAGTTTTCAGTTGTGACAGTGGCGTGAACACAGACAATGATCTCGATATTTTTAACGACAAAAATAATGAGCTACTAGTTTTCTAAAAAGAAAACTAAATTTTGAATTCTTCGTTCAATTTGAATGAAAAAAGTTCCTTTGCCTTTTTTTTGTGTGATGCAACGTTCGTGAGTAAAAAAATAAAAACCTTTTTATTACCCGAGAAAATGAATGAAATCTTGATGAAGAATAATGTTGAAATAAATCTAGTTAGCCTGAAATAAGTCACCTGCGTTACAATATAGCATTTGTAAAATAAAATATTTGTTGTTGATATCCCTTCCCTTTTACTTATTTTTTTAGTGTTTCATTACAATATTTTTATTTTTACAATTTTGTTAATAATGCTGAATTATTTAAAAGAAACAACACGTCTTTAGTTTTGAAAATGTTATATGTAACTCAGATAACATATTCCAAGCTAACTAGATTTAATTTTTTACTCAAAAACATTGCGTCTTTCGAAAAAAAGGTTAGAAAACTTTTTTCTTTCAAATTGAATGAGGAATTGAAAAATTGGTTTTCTTTTGAGGAAAACCAGTAGTGAATCATTTTTGTCTTTAAAAATTTCAAAGGCAGTATCCGTATGAACATCACTGTTACAACTGAAATTTATATTTGTATTTATTAATTGTGAATACACACTAAATTTTATTGGAATATCTCAAGCTGTTTGGGAAATATTCACTAATTTCCATCTTTTACCTATGTTTAAAACTCTGTATTTTCGTAACGGATTAGGTATATTTGGAATATGTATATGTAGTTTATACCTATAGCAAATTACCTATTTTTTTCCTATAGAATCATACCTTAATATTATATTATTAAGGAACACCCTGTATTTTTAATCTGTAGGACATGTCAAGACTAGTACAATATATGAACGAATTTGAAAAATTTTTGTGATTTTAATTTTTAACATACATATAGACGCCCATATTTGTGAGATACACTGTATATTGAAATAATGCGATACACATTGTAGAGGACAGAAATATTCAAGATTTTAGCATTTATTTATTTTTTTCATAAACATTTCTATTTATTGTAAAAATGTTATACAATGAATAGATTTTTTCTGGTTTTCATGGAAGCTGTTAACCCTATTAACCTACTATTACCTAAATAATTGGATATTGTATGGTATCCTGATCTTTTCATTTGGGGTTCAATCATCCCAAACTGAAGTTTTTAATCAACTTTAGAAGTTGGTCTGCCTTTGTACATTCTAAATTTAATTCTTAATTTAATGATTATTTTATAAAATGACGAACATTTTTAATATAAGGTTTGGATATTGACATACCCCCTTTTCTCGTCCACAAAGCTGACAATTTAGTCTTCCGACAGGTCCAGGCCTAAATACATGCATTGACTGATCTCTCAATAGTTACATTTACTCGTTTTGTGTTCAATGCCTTTAATTGTTCAGCTTTTTCTGGCTTTGTCTTAACAAATATACATAGATTTCTTTGGTTCTCTGCGTTTGGGCGTCATTTTCCAGTAGTTGTTCTAGCTCACATTTAATTTGTTGATTTTAACATAACAAAGAAAACTTCTAGAGCTTATCTTATGAATTTCAAGAGAGGCAGGCAAAACTGTTCATCTCATTATCATCAGTCTTGTTGTCAATAGACCCCGACTAGAAAAATATGTTTTTACTTCCCTGTCTGGCTTAAGCCTCTTTACAATCTCACATCCCATGAATATTCTATGGTTGTTTTTGCGATAGAACTAATTGTTGTCCTACTGTCTGTGTAAATTTGGATAATTTTGCTGATGATGTTCGTGACTACGAGTGTTTCAATCCATTTCAGAATTGCCATAACTTTCGCTTGGAAGCCCGTATATTTGTTTACAGAAATAATTTCTCTGTAATACCTTTCATTCCCATATATTCCGACTTTATGTAATACCTCATACATTCCAACCATTTAACCAATAATTTTTTTATATTTCATTTATAATAAAATTTAAACTGTCCAACATATGAGGGTTGTCCAATTACTATTTTCCTAAAGAAAGATATGTGTGTCGGTAACTCTGGGAGTTTAGGTTTTGATTAATGAATGATATTATTTCCGTCAAATATATTGAATACGTATATGTAAAATTGTGAGACACGTATCTCAAATAAGCACGAAAAATGACATTAAAACATATTTTTGCCACAATCTAAAAATATTTAAATAAGCGACATCCTTCAAAACTACCTTAATATATGTGCAATAGGTTCTATTTTGAAGGTAAGTTGTGGTCTTTTATATTTCTTAAACTTTATTCATTTTTTATTAAATTAAATGGAAATATTGTTAATTCATATACTGGCTTTTGTCGCCATTTTCGATAAAAGCGATAAAGGACGTTTTGAAAAGTTTAAACGTCATATTAGAAAATCTTACAAAAATCATGAAGAAGAAATAAAAAGATTCGAAATCTTCAAAGATAACTTACGTAAAATGGAAAATAAAATATCGACTTTACCTGCAGTCTTGTTTCGTACAAAATGATTGATGAATCCTTTTGCTGATTTAACAAGTGACGAATTTTTTGACACAATTCATTGTTCTAATTCTGCAAAAATAGAAGAAAAACTGAAAGATGTGTCATATCACCAAAAATAGATGTTCCTAAAGAAGTCAAGTGGGTCAAGAAAAAGACGCAATTACTAAGGTGAAATCTCAATGTGGTTCTTGCTGGAGTTTTAGCGCTATAAGTTAAATTAGTATTTTCCAAATTGACATACTACACCTACCTACTTTTTCTTCAATATCTGTAGATTGGAGCATTTGAGGTCCAACACTATTTTAAAAAGAAGATGCTAATATCACTCAGTGACCATACCTTGCTGATTGTTCTTCAAGTTATAGAAATCTCAATTGAACTACAGGTGTTATATTTAATTCTTTCGATTACATCTATGACCACAGAATAATGAGTGAAAATGAATATCCATATAAGGGAGAAGAACAACAATGTCATTTTAATAACAAGTCTACTACAAGTCTCTCATATTACGGCAAAGTGAAAAGTGGATGTATAGATTATATTAAAGCTGTCGTTGTAACGATAGGGCCAGTTTCAGTTGGCATATATCCAGATAAGGAATTCCAGATGTATCCTGGTCGGGAGGAAATTTTGGAAAGCCCGAATTTTTCGCAACAAATGAATCATAATGTATTAGTTGTGAGATACGAAACAACACATGATGGTAAAGATTATTGGTTGGTGAAAAATTCTTGGAGAGATAATTGGGGCATAAATGAATTCACAAGAATATTCAGAAATAAAAATAATCAATATGGAATTGCCAATGCGATCATTTATCCTGTCTTGTAAATGTAACATTTTTATATTAATGTTTCTGCTAGAATTAAAAAAATGAAATATTGCTGATTTAATTCTAATTTGTAAATTGTATTTTTCTCAAGAAATATTTATGATTCCACAAAGTCACCAAAATATCGAGATAGGCCCTTTTTAAACATATCAATTAGATATGTGGAATATTTCTTTCTTCCTCTTATTCTTCTCTTATATGGCCATAAACCTGCCACGGCATTGGTCTATGGTCAATACGTCATGACATTCATGCTCAATGAAAAGTTTAGTATCCTTCTGCGCTTCAATCTAGATTCAATGAACTAAAACCAATTATTTATTTAAATTTTGATATGAAGTTCTTATCTATAAATCTTCTTTAAAAATATCAAAACGAACGACCATAGATTGTCTTGTAACGTCTATTACAAAATAAATTTTATGCGATAATCGAACACCAATTGGTTCAATGGTTGAAATGGATTGATGGGGAAAGTTTCTGCATTCGCCCTCTAAATTTCAAAAAGATTGAAGGCCAGGAATTTATATTTGAACAACGCAAAATTGGTGTTTTACAAATTATCAATACGATCACTGATGGAGACTTTTGAAATGTGGCTATGATTCTAACATTAAACATCAATTAACAGAGGAACTGGAAAATGCCGATTTTGACTTTTTTTTCTGCATACGGTAACATCAAGTTGGTATAAAAGATTTTTGCATTGAGCATCGACAGGCGTTTTATCATGACCACTCTTCATATTATTAGAATTCTTCTGTTCCTTCAGTTTTCATGCATTAACTTTGTACAGTCCACATTTGGCAAACTTTTATTCTATACGAGTCAAATTAATTCAGGGAAAAGGATTGGGTTGTCAAAATAATTGAGGGAGCAATTGCCTTTGTTTGATAATTCTAACAAGAAGTGAGGTTTGTATGTATTCAGCTTTTAATATTCCCGGCCGAACTCTTCAGTTTAAAAGAAACAACGAATATTGTGATATTCAGAATTTTCATCTTTTGCAACTTCAACACTAGATAAATTTTAAAATGTAGGTTGCAGTTCCTATGAAAAGTGGAGGTGTTTTATTAATAAGTACAGGAAATATATCTGTCCATGCTTTAAAAGGAAAACACTGCATTTCCGATAATTCTCTTAGTTGGTTGTCTAACATTTCATATACCGTAAACAAGTCAACTCACATCACAAACTTTATACGTAGACTTTTCGAGCGTGTACCCTGTACTGTAAAGTAGATTGGATGCATTCTACCTTTGCATCGGTTCAGGACAATAGAATTATGAGGAAAAAGATTATTCTCATACAAAGTTTTGAACGGAACTTATACTAGTTTTGACAAATTTTCTAATACACTGCGTTTCACAGTTATAAGGCCACCTCGAATTTTTCAATTTCTATAACTTATATAAACTTTTTTGAAAAACCACTAATGCCACGTGAAAGAGCACATATAAAAACGTATAAGTTATACATTTTTTTAACCGTTGTCAATTATATTCTAAAGACAGAAAAATTCAGAACAAAAATTCCTGTTTCACTGTATAAGGCCACCTTATTAAAATTGCAATTTGAAGTGACGGTGAATGCTTTTGTTTATCATAATCTATTATTCGATTGTTTTTCAAAATGGCGCGTGGTTTTAAGTTGACAGAGGAAGAAAAGGGAAAAATTCGTGCATTCAAAGAAGTCGGTTTGAGTATGCGAGCAATTGCACGAAAATTGGGTCGCTCCCAGTGCGTAATTCAAAACTTTTTGGCAAATCCGTCACATTATGGCAAAAAGAAGTGCGGTGGGCAAGTGGCGAAGCTAACCGAACGCGATAAACGTCGAATAATTCAAATAGCTTCGAACAGTACCGTCAGCTGCAACAGAATTAAGAGCGAATTGGGTCTTACGGTTTCAAAATCAACGGTGTGGCGCGCAATAAAAGAGTCTCCGAACCTTGTGCGCAGCAAAATGAAGCTGGCACCTTGTCTGCAAGCACATCACAAGGAACGTAGGCTCGAGTTTGCGCGTGATAACATGAAGCGAGACTGGAAAGTGGTAAGAATTTTTGGTGTTTTGAAGATGTCAATAGTGTTAGGACATTTTGTGTAAATTATGTAATGTTTCCATTTCAGGTGATTTTCTCCGATGAGAAAAAATTTAATCTGGACGGGCCGGACGGATTTTCAAGCTATTGGCGCGATTTAAGAAAAGAACCGCGGTTCTTTTCGAGACGTAATTTCGGTGGCGGTTCACAAATGGTATGGGCAGCTTTCAGTGGAATGGGTCGTCTTGAATTGAAATTCGTCTCCTGCAAAATGAACAGCGCTGACTACATTAACGTGCTGAAGTCAAGTTTAAAACCACACCTTAACAAATTTCGCCGAATAAAATTCACATATCAGCACGACAATGCGGCAATCCACACGAGCCGTGAGACAAGGGGCTGGTTGGAGCAAGAGAAAATTGATGTTTTAAAATGGCCAGCTTGCTCACCCGACGTCAATCCAATGGAAAATGTTTGGGCAGCTATTGTACGTGAAATTTACAAAGATGCTCGCCAGTACGACAACGTGAAAGAGCTTAAAGATGCAATTCAACGCTGTTGGGATAACATGGATGATCGCTTCATAACAAACTTAATTTCAAGTATGCCAAACCGAATATTCCAACTTATTCAACGTTCTGGTTCTGTAATTGATTATTAAAATTGTTATTTGATTAAAAATTTGTGTTTTGAAATCATAAAATGTTAGTTATCTAAGACGGCTTTATACAGTGAAACGGAAATTTTTGATTTGAATTTTACTGTCTTCAGAATAATTGACAACGGTTGAAAAAACGGATAACTTATACGTTTTTATATGTGCTCTTTCACGTGGCATTAGTAGTTTTTCAAAAAAGGTTATATAAATTATAGAAATTGAAAAATTCGAGGTGGCCTTATAACTGTGAAACGCAGTGTATATAGATGCTTGTATAAGCAACGTGATTATCATACCTATCGAGGAAATCAGTAGTTTATACTGTTTTATGTAAAAACCAGAACATCCAATAATATTTAATTTCTACGGTTTAAGTTATGATTCTCAAATAAACAAAAATGTCAATTAATTTTTTCTTCTTTGCTAAAAACCTAGGAGGAGGAAGACAGTAAATTTAATATTTTTAAGTTATTCATTATGTGTGGTACATTGTAGTGCGAAAAGTCAAGTTTTGGAAAGAAGGAATGGAATTAGATGGCTTAAGGCTGCTGCACAAATGATCAGTAACAGGAACAGTAGCAGCAACGTTGACATCAACGTCAATGTGCCACGGCGGCACAATTAACTCATTGACGAAAAATAAAATTAGTAATATGGGTTTTTATCAATTTCCAGCACTAAAATTTAGTGAATTTGTCAGAAAAATTCTTATTGTTGTGTGACCGCAAAATAATAAATGCCACGTAGAATGTGCCACGGTGGCACAATTAATTCAATAATAACACAGGCCTGCGATGAAAAAACTTAGTGCACCATTCCACCTGTACTTTATGTTTTTGAGTGCGCTGAATTCCAAAATGACATCGAAATTGCTGAATCACATCAGAATTTCGAGATATTTAAGTCCAAAGAGTAAAAAAACGCTGTTTTAAGGCGACTTCAAAAGCTTATAACGGACGAACAAATTTTTTTTAATAATCGTTGGTGGCGGCATTATATGGTGCCATTATTCACCTTCAAAATACTTTGTTAATTTTTATTATACGATTTTTCTTCGGCGAAATATTCGAGTTTGAAATTGAGCGATTAAAGCATGTGCCGAGCTGCTTTTTATAAGCCATCTAATTAACCATACCTGCCAAATTCACATTTGTCATATATATCTGACAATAGTAAGAAATGAAAATTTAAAAATTTTTTGCCGCAAAATTAACGCATAGCTTAGAAATTTTTCATTTTATTTCAATTAAAACAAAAAAAACTGACAACGGTCTTTAAGGACCATAATATATATGACCATAAAATATATGACCATAAAGAAATTCAATACAATGTTTATATTAAATTATAAATTTATATTTATTATTAATATACGTATTTGGAGAAAAACTGGCAGAATTATTTCCAAAATAATGGTATAGTTGTGCTTTATTTAATGCAACCTTCTGTCTAACGTAAAATTTTCATTTCTTACTATTGTCAGATATATATGACAAATGTGAATTTGGCAGGTATGGTTAATTAGGTGGCTTATAAAAAGCAGCTCGGCACATGCTTTAATCGCTCAATTTCAAACTCGAATATTTCGCCGAAGAAAAATCGTATAATAAAAATTAACAAAGTATTTTGAAGGTGAATAATGGCACCATATAATGCCGCCACCAACGATTATTAAAAAAAATTTGTTCGTCCGTTATAAGCTTTTGAAGTTGCCTTAAAACAGCGTTTTTTTACTCTTTGGACTTAAATATCTCGAAATTCTGATGTAATTCAGCAATTTCGATGTCATTTTCGAATTCAGCGCACTCAAAAACATAAAGTACAGGTGGAATGGTGCACTAAGTTTTTTCATCGCAGGCCTGTGTAATTTGGCACATTGACGTTGATGTCATCGTTGCTGTTACTGCTACTGTTCCTGTTACGGATCAATTGTGCAGCGGCCTTTACTGCCTTCCAAAGGAAATAAAGGAGATTTTAAATCACAAATAATGATACACCATATTATAACTCCCACAGATTGTTGATCATGTTTCACAATATGTCGTTGTAAAAATGACAATTTTTCTTCGTTATCTACCATTAGAGTTCATGCAACTCCTTGTATTAACGATATTAACACAAATGTTGATTTTTCTAGTAATTTTATGACACTTCATAAGACTAGAGCTTTATTATTCTTCTTCTAAATGCGATAATATTAATAAGATTGAATGGATGTATAGAAAATTTGAAATCAACAGCTGGGGCTATTGGAGTTGTTTGAGGATGAAACATTTTGATTCTTCTTTTATTCTTCAATGCTGATAGACGTTTTTTTGTAACCTTAAATGTGTTTCTAATAGGGTACAGTTTCCATGGAAATTAAATTTTCTTAGGAGTACCTCATCTTAACAATTTCTATTCTTTTTAGTTCAACGTAGAGGGTCAACGCAAATACCAAAGCCGTTTGGTTTTTTTTCTTTTGGAAATAAGTGAATGGAAAAACTCCTACTTGGTAATTTTAAAAATTTATCTTTGATTAATCTTCTTAAGCAAAAAACAAGCAAACAAACGCCGTTGTTCTACCCATGTGTATCAAGTCTTGAGAAGGGTGCTAATCTGACGGGCCAGTGTTGAAAAGGGGGATTTTCCTTGGAATGATTGACACCCCCATCTAGGTTTAGTACCGTAGTTCATTCAAAAAGATAAGGCTTTGTGGGTATTTCCTATATATGGCCATAATACGTCTTTTGCCTATTGTCCAAATAATATATATTTAACAAAAGTTTGTCCAATCGCCTTTCTAAATTCGATTTAAGAACTTTAAATTGTGACGTCCTTAAACCGAGACTTTTCTCCGTATTACGTAATTAAAAGAATTTTGTTTTTCAATATTATCAGATTCAATATAAAAGATTCATATAGGCATAGTGAACTAAAAGGTTTTTTTCTGAAAAGATATCGACGTATTTGAAGAGGATAAAAAAAAGTTTTAATCAACAAACCGCAACAAATGAACGATGTTTCAGAAGCAAACACGGCGTCTTTTTCACGGTGATCGACCCGCTGAAGAACCCTTTTTAAGGGCAATCCTTTTCTGTTTAGGCAGATGCGAGAAAAGGGGCCGCATAGAGGCAAAATATGCTGAATGCAATATTTCGTGCTCGAACTGACTGATACTCGCGATAAAGTTTTTGTGGTTTTGAGTTACGAGAGTTATTTTTTTCAAGAAATCAGAGTAGGAGTTTCGAAAATATGTATATTCATATGTTTTATGGATATTTTTGGTACGCAACGAACAAATTTTAATATTTAAATCAATTTTTAATGTAATTTTAGATTTTAGTTTCATCTATTGATTTAAGATTTTGACATTACACGAATTGTCAGATTGGTTTAGACAGAAAAATATACTTACCTATTTGTTTTGTGAACATACCAAGTCCGTGCCTGTAATTTTGTCTATACGAGTTATAATCCGTGAATGAATGTTACGAAATATAATACGTACATAAAACGAATTATTACGGATTTATCATCTTTTCATGCTAATACTGGCAGACGGCGTTATTCGAGAGCCGATTTTAGCCCTAAAGAGCCCATAAAATATTTAATAACCCGATATAGGTACACTAATGAGTCGACAAACAAATTGAATTTACCAATTAAAAAATTCGCACAAGTATCTCAATAAAAGTGTAAAAAATCTCATTACTTGAAATTTGTAAAAGTAAATTGACTTCACCCTTCCCGGGATTATGCAGCGTCCATTTCGAGCCAGCGAGGCGAGACAATTGAGTCTGAAAAGAAATTTCCTTTTTCAATTTTTCATCGTCGTTGATGCTCTTCTTCTTCTTCTTCTTTATCATTTTCTACTTATTTTCCTTCGAGTCGGACTTGATTTAATTCCAAAACTTCCATCCAGCCCTTGTTTCTTATTTACAATTGATTTTACTCTCCAGAGATGATGATCGTATCGACCCACGTACGTAATTTCCCATTACATATTAGAGACATCGTTTAAAACGGTGTGAATAATTTAGCTCCCGCCATTAACTCAAATCTCTGTCCTAGATAAAATCTAATTTCGAAGGAGTAAATAGACATGGGTTATCTCTTTATCTTCTCGAGGGTTGCCCACACAAAACGCATTAAGAGAACGTAGTTTAGAGATTGGGCGTTCTTGATACGATTGTCGTTGAAAATAAGCGACATTTCGACAGCAATTATCGCTTAAACGCGTTTTAATTGATGTACAAACTGGGTGGTTCCTGTTTCTAGCTACTTAGATTAATTACATGACGATAAGGAAGATTTTGTTATGCTCTACTACTACTACTAGATGTTTTCACTATTAATGATCCCGTTAGCATTGATTATTATTTTAACATCTGCTACTTCTATGTAGAGTTTATACTTTAGAAAATAGTATTTGGAAAATTATAAAAGAATCGAAATGTCACTATTAAGTTTTATAAAATGTAATGTTTAACTGTTGAATACGGAAAATTTTAATTCAATACAAATAGAGGTTTTCTAGGTGATTAGTTCAATGGGGATGTAGATATAAGTTAAAAAACGTTTCAAGATGACATAGGTAGAATTGAAATAAATCTGAGATTAATTGTCATAACATCAAGATTGAAGAATTGATAAATGTAATTCAATAATACGGTCTGAATTTCAATACAAAACCTCTTTTAGAAGGGTACTGAACCATAGAAAGCAGTGTCAGCAGGGAACATTATTCAGACAAATTTGAGTATTTACAGAGAAGAAATTATAAATTTCAACAAAATTTCGAGCAAACAAAAATGTTGCATAAAATGATGGATGTCATCATTAAACAAAAGCAGTCAACGGTAAACAATCGTGAGAAAACTATCTATATACTTTGTCTTCTCTTTTTCAAACAAACATTGAATCAGCTGTATAGTCCTGCTATGAATGGTTCCAATATTGAACTTATCCTTTGATTTATTACAAAAAATCGACTACAGTTCAAATTGGATAAGCCACAAATTTTGAACACATGAAATTCATGTTCATAAGTTTGAGAATCACCCACACGATGCGACAAATCATGAAATATTACGTTTAGTGTTGGTTTTAGAGGATTTCAAAATTAAATATTTCTTTGCCATAGTGTTCAACTATATTGTCTATAAAATATTGCTTCGAAAACGAATATATTACAACAGATTTACAGGAACGCCGCTACTGTTAACAATGTGTACACATTGTGCAAACTCGTGTGTTCCCAATAATGTTTGCTTAATCTATACCTACCTTTACAGTGATTTTTTTGATCCATATAATGAAATGCAATATCACCTTTATATACTCTTTGATTCGAGTTTGACGATGAATATTTTTTAGAAACAATTTAGCTTAAAATTTAATATTAGAGTTAACGAAAAAGGTTTCAATGAGTCGTTACCTCATTTCAACGCCTAAATTTACGATTCGTGTATATGTGAAAGCAATTTTGAGTAATCAGTGAAAGAATGGAAAATTGCCTTCGAGAAATTCATTAATTCATGTCCAAGCCAGAAATTTGGTTCAATTACCCTAAAAAATTCGAGTGAAAAAATTATTGATTTCATGTCCTACTTTTTTACTCCCATATTCGTCCTAAATATCAATGTTACAATATAACCCGTCGCCATGGACACCAATCATCCCATTCCATTTACCGGTATAGAAAACCTCAAACAAGATTATTGACATACTTCCCGGTCTTGGTATAACGTAAAAGGCGTATCTCCAAACTAATCGCACTGACAGAGTTATTGAGTATAGAGAGAGGACCACTTTATACATCGCTTTTAGTTAAGTAGAAAGCACAAAAGCGCTCCCTTCTAACCCCCCACCCGACTACGGGTAACTCCCAGGGACACACCTTGATCCCCACCAATTGCATTGCCATTGGTTGAACGCGGGAAGTTTGCTCTCGCGCGTCCGCCTACCCAAATATCCAATGGTGGCACGAATCCCAAGGTTCTAATCTTTAGCACTGTCAGTGTGCTTTCGTAAGCTAAACATACTCTCGGCTGTGTTAGTTCGAGTTGCCTTTAGACAAATAAAACATTTTTCATTTATAATTTATAGTTGAGTGAGTGGGTGAATTTAGTTGTGAGGATTTTTTTTCAATCAAAATTGCTGCAGGAACGCTGGCCAGTCATATGGCTCTGGGTTTGAGCTCGGGTCTTTGTCCCGGAGCCGGCTCTGGGCCGCATTCAGACACCTCATCGTCGCCGGGAATAAGTGTTCCGATCCCTGTAGCTCCTCCACCGGCTCCAATCATCCCCAATCCGATGTTCGCGTTACCAACTCTAAATTTTACAGTGTCTCAAGTAGCGGCTGTTTGTGAAACATTAGAAGAGAGTGGCGACATTGAAAGGCTCGCCAGATTTCTTTGGTCTTTACCGGTAGCTCATCCAAATATTGGGGAACTAAATAAAAACGAAGCAGTTCTGAGAGCAAGGGCCATAGTGTCCTTTCACAGTGGCAATTTTAGAGAATTATACTCGATATTAGAATCACACAAGTTCACGAAAAGCTCCCATGGAAAATTGCAAGCCATGTGGTTGGAGGCGCATTATCAAGAAGCGGAAAAGCTGCGGGGACGAGCTCTCGGTCCCGTCGACAAATATAGGGTTCGGAAAAAGTTTCCGTTGCCCAGAACAATTTGGGATGGTGAACAAAAGACTCATTGTTTTAAAGAGAGGACTCGATCGTTACTTCGCGAGTGGTACCTACAGGACCCATATCCAAACCCCACAAAGAAGAGAGAATTAGCTCAGGCGACTGGATTGACACCAACACAGGTTGGGAATTGGTTTAAGAATCGGAGGCAAAGAGATAGAGCTGCTGCTGCTAAAAACAGGTTGGTAACAAAGTTTTTTTGCTTGAAAAGACAAATTTTTTCAGTTATTTGAGTTGGGTTTAAACGAGCTTCCGTCGGATGAACGTTTCAAATTTGAAAAATATTTATCCGCCGGTTACAAATTTCTCGTAGGTATTACGAATATCAAATTATAAAAAGGGTTTCTCGTAGTTTGTTCCTTAAATTGTTAAAAGGGTTATAAGTTTACATTTCTTAAGACCTAAATATTTAACCTTAGGATAAAAAAAAGTTTGAAAATGTTTACTTTGGTTAACTTGTTAATAGTTGTAGATCGTAATTATGGTTAATAGGAAACTGTTCTACCTACTACATCTAATGAAGTTAATAAAACCAGGTTCATATTTAAAAAAAATCAATGTTGCCTTGTAGCCCTGAAATCGTTATTAATGAATGTCTTTTATTGCTTCGCAAGAACCCCCAAAGGCAAGAAAATTAATTATAGTGTCATAATATAAATTTATACAGATATTAAGCCTTCAAGCTACTGTTATAATAGTTTTGCAATAATAAAAGTTTCTTTTTAAGAAAAATATTTAGATATCACTCTAACGATAAGATGGTAAATTAATTTTCGCAAAAAAAATCCTTTTACTGAAAAAAATTATGACAGTTCTTCATGATGACTAGACTTGAGGAAAATAACACAAAGCGTTTGAGGTTAAGTATGGAGTAAGTGTCTCAATTATAATCTACGTGCAGGATCGGACAGCAATTATCGTGGCAGGAAAATAAGTTGCAAGCCAGATATTTATCCCCGATAACGGAACGGTGAACGGGCAATAATGGTTCCGGTAGTCTTCTTCAATGGGCCGTATATCAAGGTTCAACTTGTAATTATGACATACCGAAGGCAGACCGAGAGGGTCCCAGATAAAAATATGATCGTTTACGGACACTCGGCTACTGTCCAATAACAGCTATTAAAAGAAATTTTCTTCATAAAATTTGCAAAACTCTTTTACAAGAAAGTTCCTTTATTTAAATTTTTCTTATTTCATAAAAACATAAACAGCAATGTTTGGATCCTATAAACCTTTTTTTCAGTTTAGAAAAAATATAATACTCAGAAAGAACTAACTCAAGTGAATAAAAAGGTTTAACTTTAATTTTAATCTCAAATCACAAAGTTTCTTCATTGTAATAATGGACTTCTTGGGGCGCATTGTCCTGAAAAAGCAAAATTTCTTTAAAAACCATTGTGCTTCTTGTATCTCCTATTTTTTTATGTAGTTTTTATAATATTGCCGAGTGATAGTTTTTGGCATTTTTCAAAAAGTCGATAAAGTTGATAGAACCATGACTATTCCAAATCATTGATGTAAAATCCCTTCAAGCAGACTTTTAATTGCTTCAGTTTTTTGTGTTATTTCGAAACCCTAAAATACATCCGTTACATTGATTGCTGTTTAGTCCCTGGATCATATAAGTGTACCCATCCACTGTTCCAAATAATTTGAAAATCCAAATTGATATAAACAATGTGATATGCACATTTACGTGAAATATCCAGGTTCACAGCAGTACATTCTGATCCAATTCAATTGTCTGTTAATATCAAGACAATGGCCTGAATCGATATTTTCTACAGTTGACCCTGAACTATGCCTAGCGACACGGAAGAATGTCTGGTCGTCGTGAATATGAAATTTTCCTCTTCTAAAACAAACCATCCAAATTGTGACATTAAAATATGAGGGGCAATTAACATGAAAGGTGCGTAACAAATTTGCCTACATTTCTATTTTGTGTAATTACCTTTCTAATACGAAATACGCCAATTAAATAACAAGAATTTATTTATGAAAATACAGCTTTATTTTTATGCTTTTATGACTTAACAGTAACCCTCGTCGGATGTCCCTTGCTTTTGAAAAAGGGTTGAAAGTCGTTCAAATAAATGTCTTTAAAACCGCTGCCGAGCGCCTTTAGATGTCATCCAGATTATTAAAGCAATGTTGTTTCAAAGAAATCATAATTTTCGGGAAGAGAAAAAAGTCTAAGGAAGCTACATCGGTGATATAAGCAGGGTGACATTTTTTTTCGCTAAAAATCGGTTGACAAGTAATGATGAATGGGAAGATCCATTGTCCTGAAGGAAAATCCATCCCTTGTGGTCAAACTGACGATGTAATCGCATGATTCTATCAAACATATAAAACGTAGAATGTCTTATTAACGGTTTGGTTTTTGAGTCAATTTTGTTTGTGTGAATGAACCTTCTTATATGGTTTAATTTATCTAAAAAAAATCCTTAATCCTTTTATATCACTTTTAGCACGGAAACGGGAATCAAGATTTTGTTCAAGATAAATAGAGTTTCTATTTCTCTATCCTCTGCAATATTAAACAAACATTAAATTCCGAATATCAAAATAAAAACACTCACGGAGGTATTTTCATCTGAAATGTTCCCCACTGAATATATAAGACATTCGAAATTTTGTTTTAAAAAAAAAGAAAACATTTTTTATAATAAATTCCATTTTACCATAAAGAGAACTCCTGAAAAAATCTTTTTCATCTTTAATGGCGAAATTTCCACAAAAAAAATAAAAATTTGCCTTTTAAAATTATCTCCAAATGAAAATTCCATTATACCTTTTAACACGAGGGTGGATTCAATAGCCCCCCCCCCCTCTCCACCCCTCTCCTTCTCTCTCATTCTCTCTCTTTTTACTCTAAAGCCACTCAATATCTACTTTGTCGAGTGGCTAAAAGCACGCACACGTATTAAAGTGTTTAACCGTCATAAAACTCGTTGGCAAATAAAACAATCCAACTGGATGACTGCTGTTTACTGTTGTTTAACGCCCTCTCCTCACGTCAAAACACTTATTTCTACTGGCTCTGGAGCGCCCCAAACAATAAGGGAATTAGATAAGTGGCCCTTTACCATATGTATATTAGTTACACGTTCGAAAATTGAATATTTATTCAATGTTAAAAAGGCAAAGTGTCAATTTGCATAAATAAATTGTTGTTTCTTATGAGAAGAAGAATGAAAGAGGATCTTCTATAGGCTTTACCACTTAAAATCCGGTCAGATTAATGAAGCTGTTGTTTACTGCCACAAGTTGCTCATTTGAAATGTAAAATACTTCAAGAATTTAGTTTGTTTTTTTTCTGTAGTCTACCCGTTGTAATTGAGCCGTGAGGGCGTGTACTGTGCAGAAATCACTTATGTAGTTTTTTTTTATGTCTGGTAAAAACCAACCATTAAAAGTGTAAACTACATAGTATTCACTTCAACAACAAATTATCCTGGGTGCTTATTTTTCTAAATACAGAAGCAATTTAACGTTATAAAATGAAACTAAAAGCGCTACAAAAGTAATAAGTAAACACACAAAAAAATAATCATACACTGTCACATGACGTTTTCTTTTATTTTTGATAAATTACCCATTCACGAGCCATTTTATTTTAATAGCTTTCATGATAATGGAAACAACAAAAGGAAATACATTCTACCATTAATGGTTGTTCTCCAATATTTTTACTGCCAATAAAGATTTTTATATTCCTCAACTCCCTCAGGCAATGGGTTAGAGAGGCAAATTGTATCAACGAAAATTAGATTGTTCGTTTACATATAAATGGGGAGCTGGTAGGACGGAATACCCGCTTTGTATAACACGTGCAATCGAATTACGGGGTGATTTTTTTACGCGGTCGACTAAACGGAACGTCAATTTATACCGCGTTAAGCAGGATTTTCAAGAAGAAATTAGCGCACAGCTGTTTAAAGAGGACTCACTTTTAATTAGCGTTAATACGACTAAACCTGTTCACTTACATGGTGGTCATTAAAAGATACATTGTAAATGATAGTTTTCAAGTCTTGATAACCGTTTTGAGTTTTTAGTGTGACAAATTTGAGAGGCGTTCGACAGGATACTTTTCAGATGATAAAGCTTGAATAACAAATTATGTATCTGTTTTTCGTTCTGAATTTTGAGAAAATTATTGCAACAATTGAAAATATAAAAGTAAAAAAAATAGGACGTTTTGTATCAAAACCTATTGTTGAATCGTTTCAAAAATTCACGTAGATTTTATTTTTTAAGTTCTTAAAGAAAAAACTAAAAGGACAATCGGTTTTTTGTGATCAATTTTCTTCTGCATATCTAGAGATAACACCACCTGGGAACCTTTTTCCAATAATTCCATCCATTCTCCTGCACTATCCTGTTGAAACAACAATTCGTTTACAAACATTTCATCCACTTCCCTTTAAAAAAAGTTTCTCAACATATCACAATAATGATTGTCGTTGACACCACTGAAACATCTTCTGTATTTTGAAAAAAAAATACAATTCAATGATCTCTTTTGATCACACAACCTTCAAAACTGTCACTTTTTTTTAAATAAGTAGGAATTGTCACAGGAAGATTATGTTTGTGAAGTTCCCTTCATTGGCCATCTCTTTGTTCCACATAAGCTTCTAGTTGATGATTTTTCCCAATGCAACCAGATATGAGGAATTTCGGGGACAAAGCGCTTGTTTTGCGCACGGTTTTCTTTTTTGTCTGGGCTAAACCATGTTCCTTGTAGTGTCAAGTCTGATAACTTTAAATTTTTAACAAACAAGTGCTTAATTTTCGGGCTGGTTTCTCGTTCAGATCTTTCCATTAAAATAACTTAATTTTAAAAAATTGTGTAATTCTTGCTGCCATTGATGCTTACCGATCACAGTGTTACAAATTTTAGGAAAATCAACTAAATGCATATTTGAATAATTATTGTGATGCAAATCTCTCATTTCTTGACTTTCGGGGGTGGTATATTTGAATTTCCACACTCCTACATAAAATTTTCCGGAAACTAAACGACTCAATCCACATTATTATAACGTATGATCTTGAATAGCGCAATTTAAACTTGTCTTGAGAAATATCACAGTAAAATATAGGGTAAAGCTCGATCCCGTACGTGAGTAATCCACTCTGAATATTAAATTATCGTTTCGAATCGTTTCAAGAAAACGAAAAAGTGGTAAAACTCCCTCGACAAAATAACGATTCTCCTAATATTAATTCACGGCTCGTTAGGCAGGGTATGTCATTTGGGGCTCCATGTAATAAGTAAATGCGTAAAGATTCTATCTAGGGTGGTTTTTCCTCATAAAAAGAACAAAGTAGAGAGATAATTTCACACTGATAAACCCCGAACGAATCGAATTTCGGAACTTTGTTCGTTAATTAATGACCGAGACGAGAGTATTAATTGGGCCATAATAGGCGAATTCGATCTGCGGGTAAAACGGGTGGCACGCCACTGTTAAATCACTGCGTAACAAGAGCCGAAGAGGTCGGGTTACCATAGCCGGATCAGGTCTAATCATACGGTTCTTTAGATATGTTTTCGGGAATAATATTCGATCCGATGGATGCTTTTCTGGAGAGCCAGGTGGCCATCGACCAGATCGATCACTGTTTTTAGGTATTTCGTGCACAGTTTTGCAGGAAATTCAATCTTATATAGACTTATCTGATATTTGGTGAGGATATTTGGTTGAAAAATGTAATGAATGTTTAATAAAAAAAATTGGCAAAGAATACTATTCTTCAAGAATGTCTGCCGTATGGTTCTGATAATAGGCTTGAGACAGGCCGCCAGCAGTTCGTAGTATATGGTACTAGAGACAACAACCCCATCGGGCAAGTAATCCTTCAATGTTATATCTTCAAGATGGAAAAGAAAATTTCAAATAACCTTTTCCAACGAAAAGCATTTTTTTCATGCTTTTTGAGTTTCACATTGGAAATAATGCTCTTATAGTCTATGCTTGGTTGAAACCCTGAACATGCCAGTAAAGCATTTCTTTATACTCTGTACTGATGCCAAAAATTTTTCATAGACATATTGAGATTTTGATGCCAATTAGATTTTCTTTTCTATCAGATGCTTCGAAAAGAGGTACTACATAATTTGCTTGAGCAGATGATTTTAGCCCTACACATGATGAAGCAGTAATATACATAATATGCCATATTATAGCTTCATTCTGCGAAGAATATCAACTATTGTCATTCTTTCACTTTCTAAGAAATAAATGATAAAGTACTATTTCTTCTTAATAGAACGTCTTAATAGAGTTGTCAACTTTTTTACAAACTTATGCTATAAAGTTTTATTAAGTTTATTTTTTGGAGTACTTTTATAGCCGTTTGATCTTGCTTGGTATTAAAATAGATGTACAATTGCGTATATTAAAATTCAGAGTTAATAAGTATATTTGTTTTTCTATTATACAGATGAGCGTCCCTCACAAGGATCCAAAAACAAGCAAGAGTGCCTATTTACGGTTTTGCGTATATGCCAAAAACCTTATTACGTTCTTTAAACTGTCCTCTGAATCCTAAAAATTACAAGAGGATAATAAAGCCGGGGAGAGACGACAGAGAATAGGCCAAATCGAATAAAACAGTAATTTCAAGGTTTGTTTAACCTTTACTCGTTTCCTTGCAGGAATAGGGGAACGTAACGTCCTTAATAATGTTCAGCGAGCCCTTTGGTACAGACTCGCAGTGTCGTTGTCGAATTTGCAAACGATTTTTCTCCTTTTATTTATCTCGAAAACTAAAAATGAAAACAAAAAAAAGAATGTCGACACATTCGTTTCGGTCGTTCCCCTTGATTAAACCTCGTTAACTTTCGATATTTGAATTTCGCACTTTATTTTCTTTCGGCATCAGCTTCAGATGTCGTTTTCACAGCTAAGAACGGGCCGAGGGTGGAGTTCCCCAGTTTGGATCAAAGGAATCGAGAATTGAAATCTCCAGGGGACACGCGCGCCCTCTCTCTCTCTCTCTCGCTCTCTCTTTCTATGGGATCTAGATATGTGTTATCGTGTTCTTCGGCTTCTTGTTTATTTTTCATCGAAGTTTAGCCGTAAATTTAGTTCGCTACCACCCTTTTGCACGTCCTTTGAACGGGCGATAAAGGTGTTTAGGAAAGGAT
The DNA here is from genome assembly GCA_013372445.1 of Hypothenemus hampei. Taxonomy (NCBI): domain Eukaryota; kingdom Metazoa; phylum Arthropoda; class Insecta; order Coleoptera; family Curculionidae; genus Hypothenemus; species Hypothenemus hampei. The sequence continues at coordinate 263,986 of JABRWK010000090.1, read as the reverse complement.
CGGGTAATAAACTCTTCTTCTTTGAGGGATTTCTTTTTTCAGATTTTGTGTTTTATGGTTTGTAACTTGTTTGGTTTTACTTCTTTCTAATTTTAACGATTTTTTTTAAATTGGAGTTCATTTGTCGTTCAGATGGGTCATAACATCTATTTCTAGATTTCATATTGTGGAAAGGACAAAATACATTTAATCATTTTCATGATATTTATATAGAAAGATTACATTTGGATACCTGTTGAGCCGGATGAAAGAATCTGATTGCAAGCGAGAGAAATACTTTCATCTCTAGGGAAATACTTGATAATCTAGCGGGATGAAATACATTTAACGGCATGTGATTAGTCGAATAAAAAAATGTTTCTAAACGCGATCGTTTTACGTCTGACGTGTTTAACCTATTAGACAGCGATGAAAAAGGAAAAAATTAATTCATCAAAATTTTATCGTTCGATCATTCTCAATCTTTTGTACTGTTTTTAACAATATACAGTGACTTTAAAAGCAGAAAAATCGATAAAGGTATAAAGAAAAATAGCGTGCATAATTGGGACAGCAAGGCAAGAACTAAATGCAATTCGTGCAAGTGTAAACTTCACATTCTTTGCAATTATTGCCTTTCAGTAATTCATAAAATACTATTTCCATATTATCACTGTAATATTTTTATTAAATATATACTTGTCCAAATAAGATCCTTATCAAATGTCATTTTTAACTGCCGCGAACCTAAAACGGAAATATCGAAAAAACTCAATCCAGTCTGGATCCCTCTTGGTCTCTCGTTATTCATATGACGTAATATGCCCTTCCACATACACACATTATTGTCGACAATTTAAAATCGTCCGGTCATTACGTCTTTTGTGTGTATGGCCCGGTCCAAAACGACAGAAATTGAATTTTATGCCATTCAAAGCGGTAATTCGAATGCGGTGGTTTTGACGTGTCCCTCTTTAGGAAGGGGGCGCTCGCGTCACCACAATACCTACAAACTTTAACCGAACCTTGTAATGTAATGTGACGTTTATATACTACATAAATTTCGTTCACATTGTTTGATATAAACACCCTGGCGGTATTTTAATGAGATTTAAACAAAAAGTCAATAAATTTATTCTTTAACTGGCAAGTTGCTAAAAATTTCTTCAAATATTTATAATGACAGAATGTCAACTTATTAAAAATATACAGTGTCTTCTTTTTATAAGATAGACCCGTAAAATCGTCTCTAAAGGAATTTTTATGCAAGACAACGTTTCTTCAAAAATGTTTGGTATTGCTGTGAATAAATTACGTGATTTGGGGTACGAATTCGTGGAACACTCGACTTATTCCCATAATTTAGCTCCTTAAGATTATTGTTTCGTTCCTAAATGGAGTAAAATTTTGAAATTTTTCCTATGACATTGATTTTTATCATTTTTAATCAAATGGCATGTATTTTCCATGATCGAACTGATCGAATGTGTCAGCTCAACTCCACCAAGTGGATTAGAACTTAATGAAAAACGTAAATAAACCGTTTGCACAGCAAACAATTTCCCATCTTATCATTTATTCATGTCAATTATAAAACGAGAGACGATCCCGAAAGAGCATTCATTAAAAATTTGACAATCGAGCCCGTGACAACTTAAGCCAATTGCGCGACGATACAATGGATCGCAACGGGCGTCGGGGCCCCCGGAAAGGGGGGAGGGGGCGGCAGAAACAATTGCTGCAACAACGAGAGAAAACGTTCACTTGTTTGCGTTCGAGCTGCTCGCGCCAAATCGAATTTAAAATTTATACACTCGGCACTCTTTGATATACTCTCTCTTTCTCTCTTCACTTCTCTATTGTCGAGCCCGAAATCCTTTTGTGTCGGATTGGAGCAGGATTTTTGTTTGGACGAGGGATGATTGCTTTTGTAAATATTCTTTTTTCTGGGGAACTTAAATAAGATCTGAACACGAGTTTCAAAAAAATATTGCTGGCTTTTTGATATTATTACGTTCCGGTGGATTTTCCTCGTAAATTTCGAGGAAATTCGTGGCGCCGATTTCGTATTCCGTTCAGATGCCCGACCCATGGCGGGCTCATTTGACAGTAAAATTGCCTGAAAAGTATCTCGACCGCAAGTAATTACAAAGTGCGGTTTAAAATGTTCCATATTCATTTCATCTGAGTAATTTGAGCCGTTCAACGAGGGGTTTATACGGTAGATTTGCTCAGCTTTTCTTTAATTTTCGGCATTGGCCCTCCTCGTATTACCGGCTCTTTTTAAACTTAACGACACACGATAGCGAGCATTAAACTCAGTCATCATCACTGTCAAGGTCGTATAAATTGCAACATTGTAATAAGTCAATCCGGCAACATTACAATACATTAATCGCCCTCAAAATCATAACACTAGGGCGATTCCTATAGCGAAAAAATGAAATAACAAATGGAAACAAAAGCAGCCATGTTGTTTAATGGATCTATTGCGCCTATTTCAATTACATATGGGCCTTTACAAAAGGGCATTACTTCGATACACCATCATCAAGGCGGCGCACCAGTCATACGATATGATCAAGGTTTATTTGCATACTAATTGTGAAATGACCCTCTTTTTTGGGTATCAAGGGGACATTCTTTTATATCGTTATACTTTTTGGATTTATCTATGTCCAGGTGCAAGTCAATTGCTAGGTAACGTGGGGCTAACTAAAAATGAAGGTTCGGAATTGGGATTTGGCACAGAAATTTGTATTTTAAAGAACTTTCTGTTCTAATTGATCGTTGTTATCCCCGTTAACGCAAATGCGAATTGCCTACATTGTGTCCCTAAAGTTTGCACAAATTCGATAAAAACATAAGAGGACCGTTTGTTAGAAAAACGCTCATACACATCAAGCACGTAGGTAATAAGCCCATTTTCTGACATAAATTCGGTGTATATAAAACTTCATTTCGTAACGTTATTTTATTCTATCTATGATTTTTCTTTTTCATTTAATATATCGTATCTTCAACAATTTTGAAGCAACATGACGTGAAGTTATCAATAAATTCTCTGTATAACCCTCATAATTTTCTTCTCACTTTACCTCAATTTTATATTTTCTCGTTATTTTTAAGGAACCAAAAAAATTGTGTTCTGTTAGAAAACATGTCAATTATATTTTGACAAATTTGTTATGGGGACGTAGGTTTCTAGATGAATGCATTTAGTAAATTTTTCCGGAATTTTCTCGAAAGTGGTTCAAAGTAGAAATAAAATATACGAAATAAAAATACATAGAATTACACGCAGAAGACAATAAAATTACAACAAAAGGTGATTTTCATTTAAAAAACTCGACTTGAGAGTCTTAATTATTTTGAGCCACCCTAACACAACGAGTAGGTATGAGCGTTTTCCCAACAAACACTCCTTGTTTTTAATCGAATTTGTACACGACTTTGTGGACGCAATATATAAAAGCTTTGCTTGTAGGAGTGTAATATCTAGTTGTAGTCAAGTTAAAGCAATTCGAGACGTTTTTAAAGAATTTAATCGGGCATTGGAAGTGCTAATTAATAAAATAGTTGTGATATCTTATATGAGTATTAGATTATTATAACTTACACATACATATTTGAAGGTGGTTGTACATATGTACATACACAAAATTCAAATAATATCAATTGCCTGAAGTAGTTTAAAAACAATCTAACTGATTTATGAGGAAATTTGTAATTATGGAGAAAATCTGAATTCATCAATATACTCCAGAAAGTAAAGAACAGTCACAAAAATGGTTGGAAGATACATACTTGCTTTAAAGAAGACGCAAAGAATTTGATGGCTTCTCTTTCTTGTGATTCTAGAGATATTCTGCTTATTGACATGAAGAAAGTAAAAACATAACAGATTAATATTAGTTAACACTTTTGGAAAAATTGAAAGCAATAATTTGTGGAAAATCGTCTGGAATAATTAAACAAGACTTGGTTCAGAAAGACATCTCATCAGTTTATGCAAGTAAATAATCAGAATTGTTATTCATCTTTGCTACTCAATTTATACTTTAACTTATTTTCGTGAGAGAATAGAAATGTTAAAAATACCTGGATTGAAATACTATTTTTACAATGTGACCGATTCTAGGGCGATAAAATACTTTTTTGCTTCTTTTCTGTCATTAAAAAAGTAAAAAACTTGAAAAATTGATTTTCATAAAAAATGCTTTTCCTCTTTCTTCGACGGATTGCATCTTTCGTTTTCCATTCAGCAAAAATAGTTAATAATGTCCTCAAATTTCCAGCTTTGAAATATTTAACTTCAAAATATAGAAACTCCTTAAAGAAAACTAATTACATTTACTGGCATCACTATCTAAAGACCGATTTTACCGAGCTTAATGAGCCTTTAGAAAGTCCGACAAAAGAAAACACACCAAACCAAGCTGCCTGATGTCTGGCGTGTAGATGACAAATGAAAGAGTGACCTTCTCTGTAGGGTGCCGAACCGCCTAATGAAACGAACCATTTTCACGACTGATTATCGTCATAAGTCGGATAAATGCGGCTCATCAGGCGTTGATAGCTCAATTAGTCATAGAGACAATACCGTAGGATGTCCATAGGTGGTAAAGAACAATATTGAATCACCCAAAATATATTGGTAGATTAATAAGGACCATTACAGATTTCGAAAGAGAAAAGAAATTTTATACGTGGGGGCATGTGTCTGAATGATGATAATTCTTTTTTTTTTAATAAATCTAATGGACGTGAAGACTAATTAGTGTTGCAAACCGAGACAATGAAGTACAAGACATGGAATTGATTGGATTTGAAGAGAATGCTGTGTCGAAAGTTAATTAAGCAACACGACAAAAGACGAAAATTATCACCCTAACAACTGCCAAAGTATAGTACTTTTTTAGGGTCATAACTCAGCTGTAACCGTACTAAAACTATTGTGCCAAAGTCGTTTTCGCACTTTCAAAATTACAACTTTAATTAGAAAATGTGGTTTATTCTGAAAATGGTTTTTTCCTTGCCGCGTCATGTAAATGACAATTGGACTACGGTCCGTCTCGTTTAACAGTCTAACTGTAACTTCGGCGTTATTCCCATATAAATATGCAAAAACGTATGTGGCTCTTGTGGGAAGCTGTACTGTCACAGATCTTTAACGTTTGTAAAGGATCTTGTTATGCGATATCTCATTAATATTAATTTCTGCTTGTTTGGCTCGATAAAGTACTTTGTTCCTTGTTTATTATCTAAGAAGTAGAACATGATTTTTGTAAGATGAAACTTATAAGTATGACATACTGTCGATTCCATTAAAATTAATCATTAGAGAATGTCGTTGCAACCAAGATAGACTTCTCCAAGACAGTTTTTTTAAACTTGTTTTAAATTATTTTTTATTCATTTTCCTTTTCTAGTTAAGGTTAGCAATCGTTATTGGAATTTTAGCTTTTAAAGTTATCGTTTTATAAAGGCAACTTATAAAACCGAACGATTTTCCCTCGATTTCCGGAAGTAGGACGTTCTTTTCTTTCTTATACTTTTTTCTCTGAATTGATATTCATAAAATTTTTTTATAGACTCACAAGTAGATCAAACCAACACATATACACTAACACTTGGTCTCATTCTACAACGTCTAAATCTCTACATCATGCTCTAGAGAAGAATAGAGAATTTCTTCTTCTTCCCAGAAAATAAATTTGTTTCTTTCCAATTTCCATGTTGAATTCTTTGTTAAATTAAACCCTGATCCCAATAGTAAAAACAAAAGTTCCCACAGTCTGAATAACCTCTTCTGAAAAGTTAAAAATTATCGTTTTGATTCGTAATAAGTATCATCGACTAACGTAGTGAAACAAAAGGCTGCAAAAGTAACTCGATGCGAAAGAGTAACTCAAAGAAAAGTCACAGTTATTGACTATTATGGCAAATAAGGGGGGTTCGCTATTTAGGGTGTTCGTTTAAAGAGTCCATTATTACGTTATAACACAATAGGGCAATCGAGATGTGCATATTTAAACTGGAAGGGTTGGTCTCCGGTGGTTAATCGATGAGAAAAATAAGTCTAATCATTTAATGCTCGAAGTAATCGTTCTAGAACAATGACCCCATTTTTCTGTCTTAAATAATGCTTTGTTAAAGCATTAGAAAATGGCTCAATCATAACAGAAAACTAATTAATTTCACCAGGGACATGGAAATTTATTCGAAAACACAATGGGTTCGTGGCAGATACGTTGTTTTTGATTGAATATCCCTTTGGAAAAAGTGCAAGCAATCCTTACCTATGTATGCTAGATGTTCAGCCGGGAATTAAAAAGTCGAGATGTTATCGTGGGGCCTTGTCACGATGACGGGGCCGTTTTCGTAGAAAGAAAACATACGAAACTGCTGGCGCCAACAGACTTCCGACATGGCCGCCAACATATGCTAAATGTCACTGGATACAACCCTGTTTTGGGGGCCCTATTGCTCCTCACTCTCTGTCTGATCAAAGTTACTGTCACGAAATAAATTAATAGAATTTGCTATCAACTTTGTTTCGTTGTAAAATCCCTAGGGGCTTGGTTTTCAATATTATTTCGAGGGAATTGTTTTCCTTAAGGATGTAGAGGAAAATGTTTTTGGATTTTATTGATTTACGTTGATTTTCAAAAAATATAATTCGAAGTTAAATATAATTGAAGGAATTTCACCAGGCCTACAGGGTTACAAAATAAATGTTTACTGCTTAAAAGATTATCATGCATTTTACCTACTTCAAGAGTTTTGTGGATAATTATCCAATTCTTCTTAGACACTTTTCAAAGAAATAATAGAAATCTTAATAAAGAATAACGAAATTATTTCAATATATTTTGAAGTTCTCTTATTTGGAAGGACTGTCCGACCCGGCCATAAATATGTTTTTTTTTTCCTTAACAATAGGGTGCCATTCTGTAATAAATTTGTTTCAAACTAATTTTGTATGTCTTATTTAAGAGCAACTGTCAACAAACTATTTAAAATAGATTTTATTAGAAGCATCAATGGTGCAATAAAAAGATTACTTACTTCCATTGTACACACAAGGTTTCGATGAATGATTTGCATTTAAGAAGAAGACAAGGTCCTAAATATATTTTTTCTCAGTATTTTAGTCTGCTGAAAATATTTACAACTTAGGAAAAGGGTTTTTATAGTAGGTAAATTCCTGTATTAAATTCAAGTGATCTCAACATTTGTAAAGTATTATGATAAACCATCTCTTCAGCTCGGAAGTTTTACAAAAGAAAATCAATAACGAGACATCCTACAACACTTTCCTATGCCTTGACAATGTAAAACAATATACTTAAACTTTAACCTATACAACCCTGTATAAGTTAATTGTTCATTTCAATCTAATCAAACTCACTGTGGTATAATAATTCATAGAATCTGATATGAAATAAGTCTCGTTGTGCGGCCTCAAGGGTCTTATTTCTAATATTGTCCCATGCGAATTTTCATCGGGCCCACAAGGATATAGAAGAAAATTATTCAGATCAATATCATCGTAGATTGGATATTATTTTATTATGACGTTAGTTCTTTTTGGACGAGGGTGGTGTGCTGGGAGCATGAAACGGCCCCGATTTTGTATTATTTGACTTGTTGTTGACAGTTCCCTTTAGATATTAGGTTACGGGTAAAAATATTGATCGAAAAACAAACTTCCAGCTCCGGTTGAAGACTTTCTCAAACTTATTTGAAAACACTTTGAGAGTTTGTTTATTTAAATAATAGAAGAGTACATTATTTTTTGTGTGTTCAGTAATTCAATGAGGGGTAAGTCCTATTTTACCTTCTCCCGTTTTAGTGATATTTCACATATGTTGGCAGCAGTGAGGCCGGAAGTTTGGCGCCAACACACAGTTTATTTTTGTTTCTAATCTGACACGATTCGATATTTAAGTTTTTATTTTTGGTAAAGCCGGTGGATTTGCAAGAAACATCTATCATCACTAGAAAATTTTCTGGGTTACTCAACCAGTTCCATTAAGTTCTGGTTTATTAGGTCTTTTATCGTTAATCGACACTTAGGAATAATAATTATGAGAAACGTAGGTTTTCAATCTTTTATTTACCGGAAACGTATACATTATTACAGTATGAATGCTGAATAAGGAATCAGAAGTTAGTTTACCTTAAATCGCTCGCCACTGCTTTTTGTACCGGCTTAAGAAATCTACATTCTTGGTTGATTTTTTAGACTTTCCGCATTAGAACAGGAAACGTTGTCCTTTTTCTTTATAGGCTCCGCATAAAGTCATTTCCAATCGAGTAGACAAAAGGACGAAAAAACACCATAATTATCTTCTTATATGTCTTGGCCTGTAAATAAGTAGATTAGAATACACTGATAATCTCTTTGGGTGAACATCGATCACGTAGATTCTGAAAAATTTTTAACTGACCGATAGATTAAAGGTTTAACTCTATCTGTATTAGTCAAACAAGTGTAAATTTTGTCTATTGTCGGTATTTCGGGTGGTCGGTTTTTCCAATTTGCATAAGAAGATTATTTTCTATAAATCTTTTCTTTTTTACTTATTTTTACAACAGGTTAACTGGAAATTTGTTAATTTGGAGGAAACTTCTTCGAATTCGTTTTGGTTCGAAAAACTCAATAAGAAAAATTAATGGCCTGAAAATGAAGAATGTATTGGCCAACCATAGAAGATTGATATCGACGAATAAAACCCGAACACAACTATGCAAAAGCAAGCTTTTCAACTGGAAATATCAAGCTTGACAGTTTACAACCATTTTAGAGAAAAAACCAAGTCCATCGTCGATCGGAGTTGTCATCTGCATACTTTTTCTAAATGAAAACCAAATGTTTATTGATCGTTTGTGACGTACAATGAAAACGGTTCTGTACTACAATAAAAGAGAAAATATTCAGCTCATTGGTTGAATCCCAAGAAAATCCTGAAATATCTTGAAAACTCCAAATCGCTCAAAAAAGTATTGAAGTATATAATCGTTCTAATCGATTATAGTTTTCTCAATTGTGATGAACGAGTTAATAAATCGTGGCGGAAATATACGTGAAATGCATCAATTACTTCAGAACTCGTCAATAAGGAATGGAGCTTTTTCTCTTTATGATAAACAAATCAATACACTTCAAAAGAAAGCGAGTGATGAAACTTTTTAGAAACTAATACATTTTTTTATATCCTATTATTTATAAAATTTCTTTCCTGGTGAAAGCATGATTGACTCCTGTTCTCTTAAATATAATAACCCAGATCAGGCACGAAGCAACGCTATGACGAATTTTTAATGCATCACCCTATAAGTCATTTTTGTAGTGCGACTTTCTTGTTTTGATCGCCACCATAGATTCATATCCTTTATTTTATTAGAAAATAGAAGAAACTCCTACTACTTCTTTGATTAAATCCAATGGTTTTGTGCAAAAAGCAAATATATTTCATTATAAGCTGAACAAGACACTACAATGACAAATTTTTGACAGGGTAATTATTGCGTGTTAAGTCTCTACAATATAAAGCGACAGCTTATCCAGTACCAAGACACTAGTTCGATTTGAGTTTGGAACTGCAAACCGTACCAACAAGATAGTGTGAAGAATTTAAAAGAGGGATATTTCATTTGGGCGATGAACCAAGGCCAGGTCATCCAGCAGTAGTAGTTACTGATCGAGAAAATATGTAGCATGTTTTGTATTGAATAATTAAACGCATATAAGGCATTCATTGACCAAGCGCTCATACAGTTCGGATATGAAAACTTTCATGTGAGAAAAATTTGTTCATGAGGAGTGTCTCATCAACTTACAAATGTATAAAAATCCAAAAATATGAAATGTTTCTTTCAAGTCGCGGAACAAAGCCTGGTTGTTCTCTTCCACAACTTGCTGAATAATTGCAATCATTAAGATTGAGTTCACGACTGATAACTTGAATTTGCATCATGGCAAATCAATGTACACCAATTATTTAAAGGAAATTTGGTTTTCTGTACTAAAATGTAATACTTTAGTTCCCTGTAAGTTTGCACTGTTCTCTATAATTAAGGAAGAATTTTAAGAGCAACCAGGTAATAGAGATTTGAGAAAAAGGAAATGCCTGTTGGACGTCATTGAAAAACAATTAATGACAATTTAAGATTAATTTGTTGTATGCATATCTGTTTAATAAATTAATATAATACATTAGTGCTTTTTAGAAGTTCTATTTGCTTTAAACTATTTCAATTGAACTTCTCACCATCAATTCAATTAAATTTTATGTTTCCATGCGATAACATTAATATATTTATTTTAATTAAGAGATTTTCAATCATTTTTGAAAACACAATGTAATGATGGATTTCCAAAAATATTATATTTCTAAAAATAATGAGGTGAAAAATGTTACAAAATCTACGTTTTAGAATCTAAAAATTCCAAAAAGTATGTTTTTTTTTAAATGATTTGAAAACTCTAATTTTAAAGAGAGTCTTTTACAATCTTCTTCTAAAATATTTAATTTGTAACATTAACAGTTAAAAGCGTCAGACAAGGACAAAAAGTAGTTATTTCACCTAGACCGGAACGGCCAAGTCAATTAAACTGTTATAGGAGGCTTAATATCTGCATGTTTATCGCTTTTATTAATTAGTTATTTACCATACAGATATATAAAAAAAATATTTGCAAAAGGAAGCAGACTAAGCTAATCGAATTTATAATATGCAGTTCGTTTGTCAAAAATAAACTCATAAAGGGGGGAGGAAGGGGGATGGGGCGGGGAACATAGTGCTTCAATCACATTCGTACATTACCCTATTATTATTTAGTACAGAATGTAATGTACACGGCTCAAATTACACTGTGCAAAAGGCCAAAACATAATACACCACCCTTATCGCTATAGAAAATCGAGAATTCATCGTATTCAAGGCTCTTTTAAAAACCAAGGATTTTTTCGAAGGCAACAACAATGCCCTGTTGAAACTGATCCCCGTTGGTATTCATCCACTTTCATTGTTTATTTCTACATAATTGTCCGTGGAATTGAGACGTATCGTTTCCCATTTAAAGATGGATAGACATTTAGAAATAAAATTAGAGTTCTTAATAGCTTTATCATAACATCTTTTTGTTTTTAGTTTATTATATAAGGCCTTGGCTCTATTTTGAAGTCAATACTTACGAGCAAATGACTCTTGATTCTATTAGATATAAATCTTTTATTCATTTTGAAAGTTTTTTTATTTAAAAGTAGTTATTTCCTCAGGAAGACATCTGGATGTGACATAAACATTTTTACAAAATGCTGTATGTATGTGTTTTTTTTTACTGGCTTTTCTGGTTTTCCCACCATCTTTCAGAATCATGGGGTCCTCTACTGAAAAACCATATTCTTCTGTGAAATGCGACAATATCTAAAGCTGAACAAAAGGCATTATACAGAAAACAATCACTGACAACCGGTTGGATTATTGGTTAAAATAGTAACCACCTGTATAAAATGGGTATTGGTGGTCAAAACTCGGAATTTAGGTCAACTAGACCCTAAAAGTATTCGAAGTAAGAGAAAGAAGATCCATTCCTTTGGAATTACAATCATGAAGAAATTGCAGTCACTTCTTTATCGTCTGCATGTATTTCTCACATTTTATCTTACAAATTGTAAAAAACAAGCACAATCTCAACATTTCTCTAATTTCGATTTGTTGAAAAGCCTATGTACCTTTATGGTTTTTCTTTTCAATTTTATTTAAATAGTATTTTTTTAACATTGTTTTAACGAATATGACCGGAATGAACATCGACGTCTGCCTAAATTACCTACTTCTACTAAAAATCGATTTAATCCGGTTGCTGGGTGGATAATTATTTTCATCTCGTTTATTCCTCGTGGTTTTTTCTTCTGTACGATCGAGGTGGTGTAGGTTTACGGTAATTTGATCGTCGGCTAATGATGCTTCAATGAAATGATTATTTATGACGTCAAAATGATTAACCATTACAAACTTGCCGCTTAATTAAGTCGACTGCTCACGTATGGGCAAAAGGATTCTTGATACATTATCAGTATTTAAGAAGTAATTAGTCATCTCATTTGCAACAGATTGGTTATTTTGTAATTTCTTTATCGTAATTTTTTTATTTTGTAATGTAGAATTTTACGTATCGCAGATCAGCGGTTTAATAGAATTTAAGGCTAAATTTTTTAATTGAATGGTCACTATAGACTTGGGGGTAGATTTTTGTAATCCAATGATTAAATAGGAATCAATGATTTATCATTGATTACTTTTTTCTGATTACTCTTTATTAATGCGCTTTTCTGGAACATTCCTTACCGCAATTGTCTGAGTTGCTACCACTTTTACTGGCTACTTATGGAACGGAAAACTATCATAGGAGAATATGATTCTTTCTTCCAATTCAATGGTTTTGAAATTGCTAATTCAGATAGTGTAAAATGTAAAATCTCATCAGATTTAAACAATAGCAATTTTTTTATTATTTTCTAGGGAATATGTTAATATTAACAGTACAAGAATTAATAATTAAATTATTAAATTTCACATACATTCTATATTTACTTATATTTTGTCGCAACAAAGACATTGCGTCAGCTCCAATTTTGATGTTTGTACTATTCTGTCTAATGGTAAGTGAGACTGTAAAACGTAAAGCCCTATGAATTCTTCAATAAAATTTAAAGGTTGTGGGTGCTGTAAATACTAAAAGCATACAGGATTACTTAAGAATTTTACAATGCACTCTTTTCAAGACGTATGCCACAACAGGGCATAGAATATAATCATCTACAATAATTTCAATTCCAAACTATTACAGTCTGATTAAAATAGACTTAAAGAAATTTAATTTTCCAATTAGACTTTTGTTCATAATTGACTGACTCAAACAATCAATTTTTTGTCGTATACTCCGGTTTTAACCGCCATTATTCCAAGGTGTTAGGGTCGCTTGTTACTCCGACATCTCAACCTAAGGGATTCCAAGGGTAGTTCGCCGCTAGCTGGATAAAGAACGTAAACAGACCACCTCTCCCTCAGCGGGACGCAAGCTAAATACCACTAATAATCTTCCCTTTAATGTCCCAACTTGGGAATTCCCTGCTTCCTAAGCCCTCAGCTCTTTAACTGTTACATTTTTAATACCGTCAGTGGTGTGCTAACCGTAACTTTTTATTTAAATTGAAAACGTATTTTTTTCAGAATGCAACAGCAACAGCTAGCGGCCCAATTGGCACATCACGGAAATGATAGAAGACCACCTCTAAGTCCAACAGCTTCAGATAGTGATTCCGATATTTCACTGGGCGCACATTCTCCGGTACCATCGCCGGGACCTCTAAGATTAGGGGGTTCCAGTCCTAATCCTATAACATCGTTTCGATTCGGACCACATTCACCTGGACCTATGCCTTCGCAGTTTCGATTCGCCAACAGTCATACATCACCGAACTACCGGTAATATTTCGTCTATTAAATCAAATCAATGATTATTTGAACGTGAATTTTCCAGACTGGATCGGCAATCGCCCACACCTCCAAATTTCCGGCTGGACAGGACAAATACGAAACTGGATTCGGAATCGCCCCCGATGACGGTCGACTCTGGATCCTCGAACTACGCCGATGCCATAAATTTGAGGCTATCGGCCAACGAGAGCCCAATCGATGTCGATTCAAACAACGATTTTAGCTCGGAAGTCCGGGTAAGTGTTTATATCCAGTTCAAGTAGCAAATTGATAACTCTTTTTAAAGGTCTACGGTGATTCTAATAATATTTATATTTTGGAATTTTAAATATTTACGAAGTTCATTTGAAAATTAAAATTTTATTGCAAAAATTAGATGTAGTGTTGCAATTGTGTAGCACTCGTTATAGAACCAAATATAAAGAACGATTTATATTCATCAGAAACTTTTGGATTTCTTTCCGTTTTTAATTTTTCACATTTTGGAGGGTAACACAGATACAATCTATTCATTTAAAATATGTTGAAGGTCATTCTACTTCCGGTTATACCGGAAATCAATGTCAATTTCCTTATTTTAAAGGAAACAATCTATATATTTTTGCCTTTTTAGATTGTAGCTCTTAAGGTTATTAAATATTTATTCGGTTTCGCTATACTCAAACTTAACCACTTTTGAGATATTTTGGTTTAAAAGAAAAACTTTTCTACAAAATGTGAAATTCCCGGCTAGTTTAAAAGCTTATGAAACTTTGTTGACATGCTAACTAGATATAGTAGATTGAGATGGCAGGAAGAGCTTTTACAAATTTTATACAGTATACAAAAAATATTCTAAATTTAAAAACTTTGAACACAAAAAGGTTTTTATTTTAAATGGAACACTCTGTATCATTTTACATATCTTGATTCTAAATTTAATTCTAAATCGATTTCTATTTAAAATAAACCACTTTTTCGCTTTCAAATTTCCGTAAATTCGAGGTTATTTTTTTGAATGCCCTGTATAATAGTTTTAAAAACTCTTCCTGTCAGCCTAAACTACTATGTCTGATTAACATGTCAACAAAGTTTCATACGACTAGCGCTTAAACTAGCCGAGAATTTCATTTTTTATAGAAATGCTGTTTTATGAAAATTTTTCTTTTAAACCAAAATATCTCAAAAACGCTTAGGCTTAGGTATACCGAATAAAGGTTTTAATCCTTTGATAGCTACAATCTAAAATATATAAGTTGTTCCGATGAAAATATAATAGTGATGTTAACTTTTGGTGTAAACAGAAGTAGTAAAATCTTCAAAATATTTCAAATGAATAGTTTGTATTCATCGTACCCTAACTTTTAAATAAATAAAAAATTAAAAATTATTACAAGTTGAAAAATTTTTAATTGATCAGTTACTTAAATCACCCTGTATAGTATAAACTATTAAAAAATAAAAAACTCTAATATTAATTAATTAATATTCTCTAATATTTATTCTCTAATATATTATTTCTCTAATATTTTCTAATATTTATCATAATTAATATTAATTAATTAATATTAATTATGATAAACTATTCAAACTCTCAAAAACATGCAATAACTTTATCCTTCCTTTAAAAGGACAATCGAAGCAACAGCCCAATAAGATTGAACTCACAAACTCCACCTCAAACCACTCTTTTGGATTCACCTCCGATGAACCTCAGCAGTCTCCGACCTCCACTCCAATCGGATAATGTAAAAATCGAGACACCTCTCGCACTCAGATTGGCCCCAACCCAAGTGACTTCACCTTTGCGAGTGCAAATTAATTCGCACGCGAGTCGAATGCTAGTGGGACACGCCTCGCCTCACACGTTACTGAGCAGTCACGGAGGCGGAATTATGAGGATAGCAGCTCCGGGATCTCCTCAAAATGGTCCAGTTTTGCATAGGCCTTATTCACCCTCGAGATTAACGTGATATCGAGTCGGTGGTGGCGAATGGGAATTGAACGTTTTATGAATTGTACTGTACTAGTACTATTACTACTGTATGAACAGGTATATTGTCAATTTTTGTTGTTGCCAGTATGAGAAGGGGATTTTCACGTGGTAAATTCGTGTGATAAATTTGAGATTTCGTGATAAAAAGTCTTAGTCAATGACGATATTATTTAATAATTCTGGCGGATGTGTCGTGAGAAATTGATGATGACCTGGGTTGAACTAAACTCGTTGCAATATTATGTAAATTTGCTTCTTGTACTATTAAACTAACTCTTGTAGGTAAAGAAACGTTATGAAATTATGTACAAACTGACGTTTTCTCTTTGAATGCAAACTCCTTTTTTATATATTTGGGAAAATTGCAGTTTTTACCGTCATGTAATAACTAACTTGTATAACAAGAAATATATGCACTTTATACTGTTATAGTAGTTTCAACTAATAGCTATTAATCGCGACTGTTCATTACATAACTGTACCCAGAAAAATTTACACTTCCTTACAACTACACTGCAATAAACAGAGAATAGAGTGAGGCTAGAGTGGATATTAGAGAAGTTCACTTTAAAGGATGCCTCTCATCAATAGGATTACCACTTTTTTCCTTTTCATAAACAATTATCATTTGAAGCGAACAGTACTATTTTACATGTAACAGTATTTTCAGATAACGAATAGAAATGTCTTTGAATTAGTTATTGACANCTTGTCTCTTTAAAATACCGTTCTTTCCAAATCATTATTAATAATTATACGTTCCATTATACATAATTACAACAATAATATAAAATCTCATTAACGAAACGTTAATAAAATAAACGATTTCTTTGAAAACATGTCTGGCTACATTGTCATTCCTAATTCGCTTAATCATTTTTCTCCTTTCAAACAACTCCCCCGAAATTCGAATCAAATCAATTAACATCAATTACCCTCTTTCAAACTACTTCATCAAAAGAACTTGCAGTCTGTGGTCATATTTAAATTCAAATAAGTATGATATAAATTGTTAAATGATCTTAATTAAACTCATTTAACGTAATTAACCAGTCTACCTTACATAGTGGGTTATGCATACCTATAACTAAAAATAAGTGTGTAGGTATATCCTAAAAAAACGTTTCCTGAAAACGGCAATTTTTCTGAAATTGTTGCTAGGTTTTTCCTGGTTTCCTGGTCTCATCTAAAAAGTTCAATTTACATAGTTATTGTCAGGATAAATGCAAATCTCGTCTTCTGAAAATATACATACATAAATTCATGCATGTACTCACAAATATATATGAGTTATTTTCACATTTGCAATTCAATATTTGCCCTTTCGAGCAACTAAACTCAATTGACTTGTTTTGCCCATATAATTCACAGTTTAATTGGTGGTCAAAATTTTCTATTATTTTACCGTGACATTTTTCATTTAAAACACTTCGACAAGAAATACCTGCACACCTGTCTTTTTGGACAACAAAACTTAAGGTATTCTGGATCGTGATTAGCATCAATTAGTAGGTTCGGAAGAATGATAAATGATATGGTCCTTTTCTATGTTCTTGTATACCGTCAATTGAGGTAATAAGGAACAAATCTTTCAGTTTGTGTTCGGAGGAGTTCGTGTTGAACTTTCAATCTCGGAGTATGTGAATCTCAAACCTAATATAAAACCCTTCAATGTTCACATAGGTACTTCCAAGTTGAAAATTCAACAGAAACTTTTTCGAACACAAACTGAAAGATTTGTTTCTTATTGCCCCTACTATTCTTTATTACCCCAATTGATGGTACGTTTTATTGTCTTTTGTCAAAATTATTTGTTAACACTTTATTCATAGAGTTAAAACTAGTCAAATGGCAATTTAATTGATATCTCCAATACGAGGGGCTATTGATAAGTGTACATTAAGTAAAACAATTTTGTTTCTAAGGCCATAGAATATTAAAAATGCGACTGCGCAATTTCACATCAAAATGGTTAGATATTTAAATAGGAATTTTTCAAAAAAAAAAATCAATCGGAAGTGGTAGAATCGATAAAATGAGATATCGAGCTATTATTGAATGCCTGTAGATATTTGAAAGTGTTAAGAAATAAGATTTACAAATACAAGCTATCAAAATCTACTGTCAAAAATTGGGTTGCTCCAGAAACATCGACGCAAGCCATGATTGGATGCTATCAGTAGTGCACGTAGTACTTCCCTAAAGCCCTCCGCATACAACTCGACCAGAACAAGACCGATTAGAAATCAGATTCCGATTGGTTAAGAGCAATCATTTTTCCCGACCATGCGGTTTCAGTTGCATGGTTGCACATGAAATTGAATTAGATACTGATCAAAAACTAAATTTAAAATTTATTAGAGAACTAGCCGGTATTGATAATAAACAATTGTAGAACCAGTTTGGCGTTATAAATCAGTTACCCTATACGTGGAGGGCTTAAAATGAAAGTTAATTGTTCTTTCAAACAGCGTGTTTTAACAAGATTCAAACGGTGTTGCTACAAATTTTATTGTAAGTAGATAATAAGCTTGAAATTTTGGAATGGACGGCCTAATCTCCCAATCTCAACTTTACTGAAGTTTTTTAAAGTGTTGCTAGGAATTGGTTGTAGGTGTAACGCAAAACCTAACAAACCTTTTGAATTATGAGAAAGAGTAGAGATGATTTAAGATAACACTTTTGTTCAACATTACTAACGATAATGGTTAAGGGTCGATTTACACTATGCGTACAGTTAATGTGGCATTGCCTACAAATTTGTTATCAGGTACCTATGCTGGCTATTGTACTTTTACATTATTTCGTACCCTATTTGACATTTATTGTTTCGATTTTGAATATTTTTTTACTTTTTGAAACAAATTTTTGAAGCGGAGCAATATGATATTAAATTATCAGTTGAATAGGAATTACTGGAGATACTTAGAAATATTAGAATGTTTTTTCGATTTTTTTGTTCATAATTCTAAGTTATATTAAAGATAATTTTTAAGACGAACGTTGAAAAAGCTTGTTACTAATTGAGATATAATTTGATTGTCAAGTGTCTAGCTGACATCACTTTTAAAATAGCCTTCTGAGTGTTTAAGCAATTATCAAAAGTATCAATGAGTTTTTCTTTGATGTATTTGAAGTATGATCAAATTCAAACAATAAAGCGCAACATTTAAATCATTTTTAATTATGATTTTCTGTTGTACAAACATTTTTATAGCTTCAGAGATTTCTCTGTATGTATTCAAATAATTGAATAACAAAAATTCTGAAATTTTATATGTATTTTTTCAATGAAATTGCTTAAAACCTTTTGGTTTACCCTGTTTAATTAAAAAAATTAATGAGACAAAGGCTATGAGTGCAATTTACAGCCCCTATATAACCTGTGAGTGTTGTAAGACAGTTATTAGGTAACGAACTTAAAAACCAAGAAGAAAAAATCATTTAATTTCCACTTTTTGTTAGACAAATTCCATTTGCCTTTGAGTTTTTTTCCTACTCTCCCCTATGACATTTTTGACATGCCACCTTAAAATAAAAATACCCAATATTGTCGACTGAGAAGCTCTGAAAGAATCACTATGGCACGTGAACATATAATATATCTCTCAGGTTCAAAATAAGCCTTGATGACAAACAGGGGCGTAACGTAGTCAACAAACTTCCAGCCAATCGGCGTGCTTTTCTAGCGCCCAATGAAACTGATACCTCCGTTGGCCTTGGTTGGCTCGCGACATCAACGGCCAATTTTGCAGGGAGCTTTTCATTTAAGGGCCCTAGAATGAAACTCTGTGAACCGTGTGAGTTTAATTTTTGCTACATACACGGTGTAAAATATTAGATATACGAACATGATAAGGAGGTGTATCAATATGATATGATAAGTAGGAGCATTGTTGGATTTTAATGAACTTCGTTCGTTTGGATTTCTTCAAATTATTGTTTTTAGCAGTAGGAACATATTAAAACCAAATTGTTAAAGTAAATGATGTTAATATTTCCACTGATATTATCAGATGAAGGCCTTTTAAGACTAATTAATATATCAGAAGGCCATAATAGTAGCCTTGCTACCTATCAGAACATCGATGTGTTGGATTAAAAAGGTGTAGACAACAAGCAAACTAGAATAACCTAACCTAACCATTTGCCTGCTGCATGACAAAGCTCCTACCTATAAGACCATTGCTCTGACTAAAGGATTACAGTTTTGAAGAGTTTGATCACTGACCCAAGAGTCTACATATTACTTGCAGCGATTATTATTTATTTTGAAAATTTACAAGATAGCTTCGAGGAAAAAAAATTGAGATCGATAAAAAGGTATTTTGGAGTATCCTATCGACAAAACTCCAAAATGACTTTGCAACGTTAGGTTAAATATTACAATTCTATTATCAAGAAATAAAAAGTATATTGATCTAAATTATATTGAAACGTAATATAATTGTTTTTTTTCTAATTCGCGTGGAACAAAGTCAGGTCAGGTCAACTTTTGGCGTGTACCTCGTAAGATGTAACTATTATATGTATAGGGTTTTAATGCAGCTTCTTGATTTGAATACTGCATATACATATTTAACTATAAGTAATTGACATTTAACATGGGGGTTCAATTAAATATCACTTAGACTTCTTTAAAAGAACGGTAGTAAAGTTAATCCATCATAACTTGCTATACATAAAGGGTACTAATTAATTTCACGTTCGGGTATTAAGTATACGTTTCATTTAATCTCGCTTGACAGGCGCACGGTCTATATATATTCTTTAAATAAAACTGGAGTTATTAACAGCAGTGGTGGGGCCCTATCGGGGGCCAGGATCTGCAAAATAATGCCGGCCACACCTGGCGCCGACTCCGCCGCAACAGCTGTATATTTTCAGTAAAAATGTTTTTAGAAGTAAATGTATTTTATCTCGCGTGTTTATCTAACACCTCAGACCACTTTAAATCCACACACACACACACACACACATACTCACACACAGACAACAGCTCGTGTATAACAGGTTTACTACTTACTCTACTGCTGCTGTCAGTCAGTCAGTTTGTCATTTATTAGCTCTTTTCTGTTGGTTCCAAAATGACATCAATTTAAAGGATTTAATATGTCAAGGTCTATTTTAACCAAGAGAAAAGCGTCATATTTTATAAAAACGCTTTCAATTTACTATGTATTTAGATATAAAATAAGTATACCACTTTTTTTGCAGTTGTTGGACTCTTTGTTTATTAAAAAAAATAGAAAGACACGGTTTGTACGTGCCTTGTGAAACTATCAAATGATAAGAACACGTACATATTTGCGATAAAAGTCAATCAATATTGAGTATCTTAGTATTGTTGAACTTGGTTTTGGTTTTTTGCTGAACGAGATGAATGTCGTTCTTATTGAAGCAACGACATGCTTTTTCCGAGTATCCTCAAGAAAGTGGTTAGAATCCAAAAATCTTTGATTATTCTCTTTTCCTATAGTATCGCAGTAAGCAGTTCTTCAAAAATGAATCACTGAGTAAGACCAGGCGTTAAAATTGACCGAATGGTCTATGCGACCTTTTTGATGCTTTACGAAGTATTATGTGTTACAGTAGTGAAAAACCAAACTTTTTAAATCTTGATGTGGAGACATTTTTTTTCTACTTGTTTATAAATCCAAACGAGTAAATTAACGTATCAGACTTGTGAGAAAAGGATCAATACAAGTCGGAAAATGCGAAATTGTCAACGACAGCCGAAACTTTTAAAGGCAAACACAAAATAATAAGATTTAGTCCTTAGAGTTCTCAATACTGGAACATTTACCTTAAATATTTTTCAATTTCTACTAATATGCTCATCAAAAAAAAGGCACCTTCTCATAAGAATTACACCAGAGGGACGTCAAAAGTTATCAATATCATAATTATACATTTTACTTACAGATTAATAGTAATAAATATTGCACAAAAATATGTAGAAACTTAATCATTTAAATATATTATGTCTTGCATTAAAGGCTTCAATTTAAAGCATAATTCAACCACCACCAGATAACGGTACTAGGCTTGCACCATAGCACCTTCCAGCTTTTTATGAAAAAAATATCGAAAGTTATATTTTTTCTTGAAAAGCTTTCTTTTTGAAAGAAAATCAATAGAAAGCAGAGAGAGCCTTCATCATTTTTAAAGGTCATATTCTTGTTAATCAAGATTAAAATATGTCAAGATTTAGTCTAATATTTTCTATTAAAATAAAAAGCATATGCGGATTATATTATTGGGTTTTGGAGGAAACTAAGGAGTCCATTAGCTTAAATAAAAAAAAATTGGTTATGGAGTTTCTTATTTAACCAGAGGTGGCTTTATGAGGTCCCTCTAAGGTAATCTCTGACAGGCAAATAATCCCTTAACAAACAGGGGTACAACAATACCAAGTTTCTGTTCCCACTTTAGATGTTTTAGCCTTAATCCTTTGTCAACAACAGTTTTGCAAATTTTACAACCAGAAAATTATGAAACAAGAAATTGACGGAAAATCTTGAAATCATTGTTATCGTACGTGAACTCAAATATAAAAAAAAACATGGCATTAAAAGCATTTAGAATATGAAGTATAATGGCAAGAGAAGGTATTAGGAATGCATCAGATAAGCCGCTTTAGAGCGTACGCATGTCTGCCCCATCAAAATTATTCCTACACCCCGTGTCAAACGCTTTAAAGCCAAAGTGAGATCTTTACAGATTATGGTGAGCCGGTGATGCATTTAATGCCTCTCACTATGGTTTTGTTGTGGTGCATTAGGGACCCGGTCGTACATATGAATGTACAGGGGCTGACGATTATTACATTCGCAATATAATACTCAGTGCCTAGTGGCCGTAACATTCAAAAATCAGAAAAAAATTACATTCAATTTTAGAGTTTTAATAAAGACAAGGAAATTAAGAATAATATTGTCTTTAATTTTTTTAAATATGAAACTGTTAATAAAATTGTACAAAAACGATGTTCATCTTTTCATAAATTGGTGCATTAGAGATGTGGGCATTAATTTACACTATAGGTGTATGTTTTACATAGCATATATGTACATACAATAAGGTCATTATAATAACAGATACATCTGGACCTGAGTATTAAAAGGGCCAATCTCCATTTTTGCCGGTTTTGAGAATTTAAATATCAAAATATTACAAATTTTATACCAAAAGCATAACTTAAAAGTTATATTATTTTTCAGAATTTTTTCCAGTTTCATTAAAATCAATAAATATTTACACATTTTAAATGGGATTATTACTCGCTACTAAATTTAAATCACTGATATCTCAAAACAATAAAAATGGAGATTGGCCCTTTTAATACTTAGGTCCAGACATATTATATCATAAATAGAAGTCTGTTGATAGTGGATTTGGTTTGTGTGGTAGATAGGTCAGAGTTTCATTGCTTAATTCATTTAGTTTCAAGAGCGTGATTTGTACAACGTGCAGACCATTTGGACTTTTCTAGTCACGAGTGTACTTAGTATAAAAAAGTGAATAAAACCCGAGTGCTTTCACTCGGATTCTTAAAGTTGTCATGTATAATGCTACTTAAGGGGGTCATTACATATTTTATCCTTATGGGAAGATTAGCTATATTTCGGTACCTCTTTTTGAAAACTAATGCTCCAATATTTTCAAATTTTGGAATATGTGTTTCAGAATACCATGTGAGCATCATGAATGAAATGGATTAATAGGATTAATAATATTACATCTATGGCAGCCTCGACAAAATAATTTTTATTTTTGACGTTTTTTTAAGTTTTTGACTTTGAATATTTTTTTAAGAATCTTTATTTTAAAATACGAAAACATTCATTGCATTCTATTGACAATTTTACATTAAAAAAAACACATCGACAAATCAGTTAAGTTTCAAGAAAATAGTAGCGAAAAATCAAAAAATTCAATTTTACAGGAAAGCCTAAAAACGAAAATAACTTAGACTTCTCTATGCAATATGCCGCAGTTTTTAAAAAGTTATTTGTACTATTTCGAGCTATCAGAAATTTACGAAACCAATACTGAAAGATCGAGAAAGATTTCTCCTTTCATAATAAAAAAATTTAAAAAAATCGAATTTTTCATTTCGAAAAATGTAATGGTCCCTTTAAAATTGAAGACATTGGTTCTTTATACATTCGTTTCATATAAGATAATATGTTGTCTATCAGATAAACCGTTTTATTAAAAAAAAAAGATTTTATTGGACAATGCGAAAATGTTACAATTTTAATTTTGCAGACTGTACCGTAAAAATACCACACCAAAGTTATGTATTTTTAACTGGAAATCCTTATATTTTTGTTAATTTTTGAATTCCTTGTTAAATTTCAATGTGATTTTATGTTTCATACATGGAGTCTTAAATGTCTGATTTTTGAATCACCAATTCAACTTTTTATACTATAATAAAAAAATAAAAATTTAATTTATTATTGGTTTTGGAAATTGTTAAATTTAAAATTTGAAAATTTCAAATATTACTAACTTGATTTTTTTTTTCGAAACAAATGTTTTTTGTTACAAGGCCTATTGGAAAACTTAATTTTCCGTATGTTTTGTTTAACGAATTATACCTTTGTTTCTATTAGTTTTGAAGACATTTTAAACAAATATAAAAACGTCCCTTTTTGTATGTTTTAACATCTATTTTAAATTATTTACTGATGTTTTTTCAACGTACTTAATGATATGATGAATTTTATGGTTTAATTTTCTTAAATATCCAAATTGTTTTAAACATATTAATAATCTTTGTTTCAAACATTTTTCAACTTTTTTTATAACATTCGGGAAGTAACAGAACCAAACACATGAGTCCATTTTATTCTTATCGAAAACGTGGAACTTAATGTTAAGCAAATATTGTGGTTTTAATCGGATGGAACCCCAATTGAACGGAGGGATAACGAAAATGAAATTTCTTGGAAAGAAAATTTCAGAAAAATGGAGTGTTAGAGGAAGAAATCGAAATTGGTCAGAAAGATCAAAACTTCTTTGACTTGCTTCTACTTTTTCTTTAAAAATATATTATAAAGTATATATCGAAGCCAACTACAAAAGATGATATACAACAAAGAATTCGCAATCCGTTTGCTTTCGTAACAATCAGAATAAATATAACAAAAAGGTGGGATTAGTAATATATCTAGAACAAGATGGGAAAAATTTTGAACATTTAAGGAAATTAAATGATTAAATTCATCATGTCATTAAATCTATTCAAAAGACTTAAATAATACAAACTGTTTTTCAACTGTGCTTCAAAATCGTTACGGTTGAATAGATTATCAATAAATAAGTACAATTTACTGAATAAACCATTACATTAAGACTCATAAGTTCTAAATACACTGGGTTAAAGTTAATTTTTTTTAATTTTAATTTGAAATGACAATTGTTATTTTGTTTTAATGCAGTTAATTCTACGAACCTAATTGTTTTATTACATGTTATTTTTGAAGAAAAATTAAAATTTTGTCTAAAAAAGATTTAGGGTATTAAACTCCAGTCAATTTTGCTTAAGAAATTTATTTTAGTAAAAGTTACTAAAGTAAGCCATTTTTGAGCAAACTTACAATTACTGTTGACATGTATTGAAAATAATTAATCATATACACTCCGATTTTCATGACTTCAAACGCTCAGTTGATTAATGAAATAATAAAAACCTCTCTAATTTATTAATTTTTAGAGTATATTTATTATTTTGAGTCCTTTCAGAATACGAAATTTGAAATTTTTATTTTATTAGTTTGTTTATATTTTTAATATTTGTTAAGGAAATGGTCAAATTTTCGACTGCATTGCTCAATGCATAAATTACATCATACATAATTTGCATTTATATTTCAATAATTTACTATGTGCATGGGTTTGGCAGGTCAGTTTAAAAACACCCTGTACATATTTCATTTAAAACATATACAAAAAGTGATTTTTTGTATTTATTTAGATTATATATCTTCGAAATTAATAGAAATGCGTCTACAGTTAAACACAAAATACAGTAAATTGAATTTTACAATGGGCTTTTGTAGTAAAAAAACATATGGTTCCATTTAAAAGAATCAAATTAGTCATGTTTGAAATTTGCAAATTTAAAATTTTAATATCTGCGATGCCAATAATAACTAAAAACTCATTTTTATTGCAACGATTATTCTATATTAATTTTAAAACATGTACAAAAAAAAACAAGTTTTCCGGATATCGTGGTTTTGACGTTATTGACTTTTTCTCGAACATCTACATTTTCAAAAAACGTTAAGAAACACGAAAACTTTGCATTTAAAATCCTATATTTTATATATAAAGTCATATAGAATTTTAACAATGAATACAAATGTGAACAAAAATATGCGGATTTACATATAAAAAATATAACTTTAGTGTGGTACTCTTTTAGGCAAGCCTTGTAAAGTTGAAAATAATTTTAAATTTTAAACGCTATGGACTTGAATATTTCCTGAAAAATTTGTTTTCAAGAAAGCATACTATTTACTTTATACAGATTGTGCAATTTTAGGTGAAACAGCCTGTATAACTCTTTAGAAGGTACTCTGGCACTGTATTCCATTTGTAGTTGACTTCGAAACGTAGAAATTGCTGGTGTTCATTGAGTTCATGAATCACCAATTTGTAAGTTTCTTGAACTCCACCAGTTGCTTCAAATAATCTAGTAGATGGCGTATGTGTAAATTTTATTCTCGAATCGTTATGCGAGAATTTGTTGTGCGATGAATGTCATTTTTGAAAGTTACATACTTCTTTTTGAATATTTCTTGTGTCGTCTTTATATTGTACAGTGCAAACTGTTTCAGATAGTTTGACGCTATTACATGAAATTGCTTTATTCCCTTTACCAATTAAAAATGTAAATTGAATAGATCAAATATCTAAATTCATAGTCGTCAGTGAACTTCACCCTTTTTAATAGACATTGTATGATAACCTATAATGGAAGTATCACTGTATAAAATGGTTGTTATACCTGCCCATAACGAAAACTACCCATAGCACTGGTGGAAGCAAGAACCATGAAAACAACGAGGTGTTAATCTCCTTTTTTTATTGTGAAAAATCAGCCAGACCGCAATGTGTGTGTTTGAATAACTGGTCCATAATGGAAACGAGTGTCTCGTCGGACAAGACTTAAAATCGATACTTTACAGAGTTTTAGATCAGTAGCGGGTACGCAGAATTTGGCTGTAACATTTAAACAAATCGAACTCCGTCGTATGTTATGCAGTTGGTGGAGCAGGTCACTTCTGTATTTCATGAAATTAAAAATCTTTACGTACGACACTGGATAATGATTTGCCGGCTGATACGACGTTAAAAAGCCCTCGGTTATCACTTATTCGGTTTATCGACGTATCGGGGTTTAGGTAAACAGTGATTGTATGCGGCCAATGTCCCGTACTAATCTCTTCTAATACGGTGAACGGATTAGGGTCCAGTGTTCGCACCTCGATATTGAATAGGAACATTGCCCATTCTTCGAGTAAATACCGTCCGGAAGAACGATTTTTGTTTTCAGGGATTTTCTTAGAACGAATCAACGTTCAACTTCCGGCTGTTTACGGTATTTTGAACGCGGTTCTTCAGCAAAAAAGGTTTTCTTCAAAAACAAACAGTTGTAAAAAAATTACACTCTTAAGAAAGAAAACTACCGTTAAATTTGAAGAAAATAATAGCCAAGGAGGGTAAAAGCTTCTGGACGATGCTCAATTTCCAGTTGAAAAAAATATATAACATCATAAAGATAACAACTCGCGCGTATTTTTCCACGAGTTGGGGCGTTTCTCATGGCGGATTGGTCGCCACTGACCGGATCGATATCATGTCCGCTTCCGGATAATCCGGGCTTTGCCACAAAGAAGGAAACACACACTCCTCCTAAAACGAACCTCGTCTTTATTACCTTGCGTTCCAGATAGCGTTGTTGCCGAACTGGCAGCAGCGCCAATGCCACATCATCATCATCTCGTTTTTAAATTGAGTTGTCTACAATCTCCTGTATATTTGTTTTAGATCTTAATCTGGCCGCAATCAATCTCGCGTGGCGCATGATAACGTCTTTTTCGCTTCGATGTTGGCACCCCATGGAGCATGACAAAGTCATATTAACGTCGACGGACGTTTGAAAAACGCTTAGTGGTTTATTAAAGATGAATTTAATAGGAATAGGCGGACAATTACTGTGACACATTTAGAAAAGAATTTAAACTTTTCCCGTTATTTACAATTTTCCAGACATCGGTTATAAAAAAAAGTTAAGGTATATTCGATATTAAATATCATTTGCAAATTTCTTTCCTGATATACAGGGTTTCTTGAATCCTACTATTATTGTTCGTAAACGGCGAGAGCGCAGGATCGGTTAAATTAGAGATAATATTTCAAAATTGTGGCTAAATCAGGATTCAAAAACAGTGTTGTCTTTTTTTTACTGCCAAAAATTTTTAGAAAAATTTCAAAAATGCCTAAATTTAATTTTGAAAATAAATTGAAAGCCAACGATTTTTCAAAAAAAATATTATATACCTATAAAAGTTTTATCGTTTGTTCAATATCTGTTTTCTAATTTTAATAGTTGGTATCGTTTTCAAGATAATGATATCAACTTATTTTTTTTTTAATGCGGACCTGGATAATTTATAACATATTGTGAAAGTATACGATAACATTAAACTACGTTTTGATTAAATAAATAAAGGGAATCGTAGTGTTTTTTTTAGTAAATATGAACGGAGTTGTATTGTAAATATGAACAGTAGGGAATAAATAACAAAATTAAACAGACTATTAATTTATTATTATTAACGTCCAAATGACCTCCTGTATTTAGGAAATATTTTCAGGAATTTGTAATAACTCATTTTTATATATTCTTTAATATTCGGGAAGTAATTAGTTAGCAAGCAATTTGTATTTTTTTGAATAAAACCCTCTTGATTTAACGGAGTTCTTCGACAAACTTTATCATCAATATAATTCGGTATGGAGAACCTATAAGGGTTAAAACATAAGATCGTGGTGGCCAGTGTAGAGAGCCCTTAGTACCAATCACGTTCCACGAATTCTAATCGTTCAAAAATCTAGTACAACCGCAGTCTGGATTTGCAAACGCATCGAAAATGTTTTTTGTGAAGTTTAAATTCATGTTGTCTAAGAAATATTGGGGCGAAATGCAAACCTTTCTCCAAAATTTCTTAGATAAAAAAAAATTTCCAAAAGCTTTTTCAAAAAATTTAATTATGTATATTGTGCCTGTAAGATGGTTTTTGAAGAAAATAGGTCAGTATATTCACATCCAATATTCCAAGCGACATATTGATATTAAATTTTTATTAAAACTTTGTTTCAGGATGGATATGATGATTCATCTGGGTCCATCGATAATGAATATTGCGATTGAACTACCCATTATCACAGAATGGTCTTTTATCCGACCATAAAGTCTTACCGCAATAATTAATATCCCATCTTGATTTTTTTAAAAGGCACCTGCAAAAAGTATTTTTCTCATCCAATAATTTTTTGGCTTTAATTGGTGAACTATAACGATATGACATACATTTTTCTTTTTAATATTGTCTTAGCAGAAGACCTCGAGACTGATGTTTCCCTTTCAAATTCTTTTAAAGAAACACCACTGTTATTAGTATTCTTATAATGCATATATCCGAAAACATACAGAATAGACATAATCGAGAATGTAACGGAACGGTATTTCTACCAATGAAATATAATACCTAATACGTTCATTGCATCTACACCTTCTACAGCTGTCATATTTGGACTTCTTTTACTGATGTTATTAAATGATCCATTCCGACGCAAATTCTTTTTCTCGAGAAAGTATTTTAGGATTCGGCGCTTTTCATTCTGGGTATAAATTTTCATAAAGTTGCAAAGCATTTGTAGTGTTACGAAATTCTTTTATGAAAATAAACAGCATAGCTGTTTTTTCTTCGTTCGAAAACCACATAATTGAGTAAAATATCCATAGAAATAAGATATTAAGTTATTAGAAAGNTGTTAAAAAAGACTATTTTGTGTTATTTACGAAAATAACTATAACATTAAAAAAAACACGCATATCAAGACTAAAAAAGCTGTCAAATTATTATATCTAATATTTTTTTGAACAACCTTTAGTTTTTCATTTATCTTGAAAACTAAATATGGACATTTTTGAAAATTTTCTCAGGATCTGGGACGGTGAAGAAAATTGACAACACTGTTTTCTAATCTTGCTTAAACTACAAGTTTAGCACATTTTCTCTAATTAAGCAGATTCTGTAGCTCAGACTGTTCAAGAGATCGTCCATGATAATCACTTTGTACACTTCTTTAAACAATTCAAAAGATACTGTATTTGTAATAGGAATCATATTAAATTTATATCTTTTGTCTCTTCCAGTAATTGAATATTAAAAATCATAAAATTCTAAAAACCATGTCTATTTCTCTAATAAAAACGCGAGCAATTAGTTAATGGGTCATCAAGCATGTCCGTTTTTGTGAAACCGTCATCGTCTACACAAAAATATTTATTTCCATCATTCTCGATTATTTGTTGCAATTTTAAGTAATTTCCTGTTGAGTCACAAGACAAACCAGATCCGTATAGATGATAATCTCTGGCACAATCTGAAAAATTGTATTCTTTTTGTCGATGTTTAAAAAAAATATAGGTATATACATAATAGATAAAACGCGAAATTGGACAAATTGTTTTGAGTCAAGTCAAAACCCAAACTGTCTAACAGTTTTAGACAAAATCAGAAACAAATAGGCCATTTTGAAAGTTTTAGGTTTACCTAGACGAAACGTGTCATGTTTTCGGAATTATAGACTGCCTTTTTATCATATCATAGTAATTGTTTTTTTACCAAGGCAAATTTTAGCTTATGTTAACTTACCTTAGCAACATTTTTCTTTCTATACCAAACTTTACCCTTTCTCGCCTAACTTACCTTAGCAAAAGTTTATCACCAAGCCAGATCTCTCTAAATATGTTTGTGATGTTCATGATTAACGTATATTCAAATGGCGTCTAAATGAGAGTAGACAGTATACAATCTCTCTGGGTAAAATGCGAAATGATGCATAATTCCGGACTTCGTCTAAAAATGTTAAACAGTTCGGGTTTTGACTAGACAAGATGCATTTTGTCCACATTTCGAGTTTTGTCCATAACATACTATACACAAAACTCACTGCAATTCAATTTCTCGGTCATAGTGCCGATATTTGCCTGCCATGCTTGGATTTTGGTGTTATCTCTCCAGGTACAATAGGCGCTACAGACAAAATACGTAAATATATAAAAAATGTAAAACTTTAGAATTAATTTACATTCCAGAATTGACCATGTATGCTCCATAACTACCATCGGCATCGCACAAGAGAGTATCTGGAGCAACGGATACTACTCCGTGATATTTTAGTTTTTTAGTGATCATTGCAGTGGCAAATTTTTTACTTTCGCATTGTCTCAAATATTGCGAACCGACTTTGGCTTCTGTATCTAAAAGATTCATAAGTTTTCTCACTTACTTACTACTTAATTGCTGCATTTCACTCACAACATGGCAGTTTATTCATGGCACTCAATGGTACCACCGGAGCAGTTAGACTACCTGTTAAATATTCAACACACCAGCAAAAGTTTTTCTCTGTATCGCACTGCAGAGTTTCGTAATTTCCTTTGCTGTCGCAATGCAATGAAATATACGTACGTCCCGAAGCTGTTAAATCAGATATTTTTCTGCTGCAAGCTGGAAAAATTGAATAAAATTTCTGCAGAAGGATTTGATGCAGTCGTATTTACCACAAGTCATGTTAACTGACTCACTATATAGAGCTTGGCCGAAAAGTCGAATGCCTGTCGTGCTATAGCAGAAACATCTAAAACGAATTCTTAATGAAAAAACAATATAGTTTACTTCAGATATGGTACCTGCCCGCGATTCCACCTTTGCACTGTTTAGGCTCCCAATCGCCATAATCGTCACAAACTGGTTTAAATTTCTTGGCAGTCCACCATTTGTCGATATAAGCGACAATGTTTGAATGATAGGCCATACAAGTGACTGCAAAGTTTATAATTTGCTGATAATAATATCAGTGTGCCGCGCAAAACTTACCTGCATTATCGTCAATTTCTGGAAGGACGCAATATCGTCCACATTTGGCTCTGGGATTGTAATCATAACAATCTAGATCGACACTGCAACTGTATACATTCAATGATGCTGAAAAGAGCCTTTTGAATATATTACAAAAGCAGTAGAAAACATTTCGTAAAACTCACATGCAGGACCACAACGTTGGGCGCATATGTAACCCGCAATGCAACCGTCTGGATCAGTGGAACAATCACCAGTTGTCACCTCTGAAAACGTGTGTTTTTAAAAAAATTTCTAGTAATTTGTGGATATTACCTTTAGGATAGATGTCACATTTTGGTATACATAAAGTTCTATTAAGATAGTAGGCAGTTTCACTTGTTGCCATATCTGTGCAATTTTTTTGATGCAAACTGGTGACCAGCGTAGCTGGACAGGAAATTTGAAGCGTTGCCACTACACATAACAAAATAACTAAAAGAATTTGTACTATAAGATCTATCATTTTTCGTTTATTCTGTTTCAAGTATATCACTAGAACTGGTTATTAGATTTGTTAGAATATTCAGGGTATTTTTGCTTATTGATAACTGTTATCATTAATTGATTTTGTTTGTCGTTGAAAGATTTTATATTTGATAAGACTTGGCTTTGGAGTAGTACATGACAATCAGAAGTGGTTAGTGTTCAATTGCTAATTATTTGAACTATTAGGGTTGGAATTTTTTTTTCTTCTAGAGCAGTTATTTCTATTGAAACTAAGAAACTATTCTTATTTTTGAAGCATACAAACATCCAATTAACCTTTAGTTATGAAGGTCAATTGAAAAGAGAAATTGACAAATTTATTAACATTATGCATTACGATACTATGTAGAATTTTAATATGGAAATATGAACTAAAAATGTTTAATTGAAAAAATTGTGAAACGCCAGCAATAAAAGTGATGTGAACATGATAAGATGATTTATAAACTTCCTCAATCTTTGATGGCCATATGATTTATATGTAATGTTATACCTGATAAGAATATTGACCAACGCATAAAACTCATTCCTGAGTGTATTATTGAGTGGATATGACCATGTCAGTGAAGTGGCGTTCGCAATAATAGGGCTGTACTTAAGCACATTTTATTAAGTACATAAAATAATGAATAGAAACTTTAACAATCTCATTGTTCAAGGAACGAATCATATATTTGTTTCACTCTTAGGCGAAATATCAAGAACTAAGATTGTTTTGGTGATTCTTTTAACGTTAATTGCCCAGAAAGTTTCATTGAATCCCGAACCCTCATTGTCAGAAATCCCTTTTTGGACACGTAAAAGGATTTCATCGTTTACACTAGACAACAATATTACCCTTTTCGAAACATTCAGCTCCCTCCCTGAAAAATATTTTCACAAGGGACTTTTATAACCGCCAAAACTAATAATGAGCTTGAATATTGGGCCACTCAAGAGTAACTGGACGGAACAGTTTCCCGCTATTATGTAATGGTGCGAAACAACAACAATGATAAAAAATTCAACACAATGTCATATGAGAAAGGGGAAATTCGAGTGTCCACTTCGTAAAAAGTTAATTTTCTCTATTAAACGGTAAATTTTCTTGGGCTATTTTACCTGTTGTTCTTCGATTATCTTCACTCGATGTTTATTATTTGCTCAAAGTTAGTTGAGCCACTTGAAAAGATGTGTGGCGCCAGTGGAGTCCACGAAGATGACGATGCTCTTCTAATAATTTCAAGTGGGGTATTTACCAATTCGTTTATTTAACCGTTTCTACGTCAATATTTTGCTTTTGATTCCGATCGACGTTCAATATTCGATTGATCGGTCACGTTCGACTTCCTAAATAATATTTTCTCCTCGAACAAACATTCTTCGTACTGCTGCTCAACTCAATTAATAACATAAAAATAATAAACGAGATATGGGTACCTACTTGGCCTGTTTCGCCTCGTAACGCACTAATTGATTTTTTTAAGGAACCCTCCGTTGTTTGGACAACTTTATAACGTGAACCGGCCAAAGATACACGAACCGATATACGTTCGAATAATAATCGATTCGTGTTAAATTTTTGCCCAGTCATCAGACAGGTACATCCTAGAGGTGAACGTTAAGACATCATCATCATCACGTGTTGGACGACGATGGACGACTTAATCTGGAATGGGGCCTTGGGAAACAGCGTGTCGTACGATCCGATCTATTCGGGTGAAATTGACAAATTAGATCGATTTAAAATAGGTGAGAGGGAAACAAATACGATTAGAAATAATAAAAAGAGACATTTACTCAGATAAAATGGCACAAAGGTCATTAATTTTTTTTTTTGGCAGGTATTAATTGACACGCCTACATCTGTTTCGCACCCTCTAGAATATTAAGAAATTGTTTTTTAGGGTTTCGTAAAATATTACAAAAAATTGACTAATCATTTGTTTTCATTAAGGTGGTTACACACGTAACTATACTATACTTGAGAAGTAAGCATATACAAATTTTTAGTACAAGGACACCTGGACGTGCAGTCTAAAATTCCGACATATGACGCTATCACAGATCTTTATGTATGCCATAAATGCATACATATTTACAGATTCTTTCCCAGTGTTTATAGTCAAATCAAATGCGTTTGTAAAATTGTGGACGATGAAAAACCAATATAGAAAAACCTTCTTTGAAACAGATATTCAGCAATAAAATGTATCAGAAATAATGTTAGTGTTATTATTTTAGTTTAAAACTTCTTTAAGTTTCCTATAAAGCTGTGTACAGACCAAACGAGTCAGCAGGAGAAAGAAAAATGAATAATTCTTTCATTTAAATGACACGTTGTTCACTTGTTAGGTTTGGTTACATGTAGAAAAATAAGTAGTTCGTTTCTTTAATCTGGGCACACTCTTGAAGCTCAAAAATCTAAAAATGTACATCGTAATATATGCCTAATTACCTAATACAATTTTTATTTTCCAATTTCTCTGTTAATTGCACCCCCTATAAGCAAATTTAAGCAAATAGCCTTCAAATACTACGATTCTCTCAATAGTGCACGGTCAAACATCTAGAACCATATACTGCTGTATGCAGGAAATCGAGCCTAGGATTTAGAACTAAATTAGAAACACGTCTGCAGTTATATTCTCTCCACATACTTGTTGGATTTAACCGTCATTGAGTATATTAGAAAAAGGTTTTTGAATATTCTGAAAATCCATAAACATTCCGGATACAATGAAGACGCTGATATTAACAACGGAGCTTTATAGTAGTTGGAAATATCTCACAGAACATTTGTAGATGTGTTATGTGTCTTTCCTCAGATAGTAAAAAGCATTAATGCAGGCCTTCCATTTTTCCAATTTGAAATTATATGTTCTGGGTTAGATGAAAATGAATTCAATAAAGTGTACTAATTGTAAGAATGCAACAATAATGTGCTGAAGCTTAGAAGCAAGCAGTGCAAGTTTCAATACCAAACATCATTTATATGCAACCTTTGAAAGCTACATACGAACTTGTAAAATTGACCATAAAAGTCCCTTGATATGCTTGGATGAGGTATAGGTTTTTTCGTTTCTTCCGGATTGTAAGAATAAGAAATTTCAATTAGTTTTTAAGAGAACGGATAATTATATACTCTATTAAAGAAACAACTAACTAAAACAGGCATAACTAAGTCAATATCATTGGTTGTTTTAATGCATTTAATTCACGTTACAATATTTTAAAATTAATTTTTTTCTCAAAAAAATCACATTAGACGTAGACAATAATTCATATTGTCACAGAGAAAGTTCTGTCAACACTAATTTACAATAGTTTTCAATATAAAATTTGTATACTCCATAATTCTTATCTGTTTGATAGAGAAGGTAGTTTCAATCACTAATGCCACCAATGAAACTGAAATAAGGATCCTGAAAGTTGTTCTATGATACTTAAAAGAATATTTTGGCTAGAAAATCTTATTTCTGTTCTTCCCAACTTTGTGGTGCATCTCTCTTAAGTGCCAATTGACTTCTAACGGTGACTAATCGCCTGACTAGAAATAAGAATCTCGCAATTATGTGATTAATTCACTGGAAATCTGGACACAAGCAGCTACTAAAGGTCAAGAATACCTATGCGCATCCAAACGATTACATCGGATAATATTATAACGGCATTGCAATTAGAAAGTCTGGTTAGATAGTCCGATTATATTGGTAAATCTTTCTAAAATAATTGTTCATCCAAAATTATCATTTCCGTATTTAGAAACTTTAATAATGATCTATGGTAAAAAGGAGAATTCCATTCTAAACCTAAGTGGTCAATTATAAGTGTTATAATGTGCAAGAAAATGTACGAGACTCATCACGGCTTGACAATTGTGTACTTTGTGTGGTGGCATCCAGTATGGAAAAGTGTCCTGGGCGGTGCACTGTGAAGTAGCTGTGAATCCTGATGCTTAGAACTGATATACACAGAAAATTTATTGAAGACATATTAAAAAGATAATAGTGGAAGGAGTTTTCTTAAAAGCCAATCGTTTCTGTGGATCGGATTTGCTGCTTTTATTTTAAATAAATTACATTTGAAAAATTTTCATTCATATTCTGTTGTTACTTTGAAATATGTAATAACTTTAACCCATGACCATCAGCTGTCAAAACATCATCAGAATCAGCAGCTGACTCATGAAAGAGTTATTTTTATTTGGCTTATTATCACTGGTCCAGGCCACTTTTCAACTTCACTTGAGAACTGGTCCTCCACTTCTGCACAATTATGAATACGTAAATCAACGTTGAAAATACAGGTGGTTATTAGAACGAGAAGGGCAAGGATAGAGCGACTAATATTTAAAAAGGGGAACGACTCGTTTAGTGATTAAATTAAATGTCATCTTCCTATTTTGCAAAAGGATTTCCAGTAGCAGTAGCAACAGTAGCAACCCACGATATTGGCTTTTTGTCTGTTAATTGTACAGGATATGGTTATTATTACAACAATTGTTTATTACGTTAATCTTTCTAATTAGACGGATTTCTGAGATAAGGAAGTTGAATTAAAAAAAGACAATGATATCGATATCAGTTTAATCCTTTATTTTGAGAGGATTCCTACTATGTATTGATTGTATTTTTGGAATCTACTCTGTAGTGGCCTGATCAGCACTGTGAACTCCAGTCACAATGTTAATGCGTTTAATATCATATTCCAAAACGTTTCCTGAAATAGTATAACAACACCTTAGATATAGCCTGTATTACTAATCTTGTTTCAAATGAATCTTCTTTTCAGATAAGAAAATCGGATTAATAAAAAAGTGATATTGTCACCTTAGTGATCCATCAATGTGATTAAGAATTTGGTGTTCATTTTATTGGAAAAATTTACTGAAAAAACGATAAAACTTGATAATATTTTAAAATGTATTGCAGAATTTCATGACAAATGAACAATAACAATGAATCAAATCATTCACAAGCATCTTAAAATCATTTCTAAGAAGTCTTCGTATTTTATATTGATGCTTCCAGAATAGTTTACATCTCTGTTTTTGAACTCGTCGGTGAACCTTTGAATCTGGATACAAGCAATAATAAACTGATCCAAAGATATTTTTTTTGCTTTTGGATTGTTCTTCGTAATCAAAAACCTCAAAAATTCCTGAGTAAAATTGATGTCCATTTGCTTTAAAGCATAGTCCAGCTGTGTTTCATCTAGAAATCCACATTTATCTATGTCATAATTATTAAAAGCTGTTATCCATTGTCTGATGTAGTAATACAGCGTTTCAAATTCTTTAATATCCAGACCACCATTTTTATCCAAATCAAAGAGCCTTCAAGACAAAATATTAGTTTTTCAAGTTGGTGCACTGCGACAACTTTAAATTAACCTGACAACGAATTTGCAGGAAGAATCAGAAAAATGCTTGCCCTGGAAAACTTCGAAGGCCTGTTGAAGTTCTTTAGACGTGATTTGGCCTTCCGTTTTGGTTTCCATGGCTCTGAACCATTTTTCCACCGCAGGATGAACAGTGTGGACTTGATCAAATTGTCCGGTTACCATATTTCCTGCTATCGGAGAATACGTCTTCCGATCATGGGCATCTGGGAATTTAATGCGCAATTAAATAATTTCTTTTATAATAAAATTTTACTTAACCTCTTATAATGTCAGAAATGAATATCTTTCTTCGTTCCTGTACCGGTATTGACTTGAGGTTGCAGCAGGATTTTTCTAAAAGAACATTAAGAACATAATTTTAAATTATCCGAACTATGCTTTTTTATATTACCTTGATGTTGTTGAGCCATTCTATGAAAAATGAGTAAATTCTATGAAATACATGAAATTTTGAATAGATGTATGCCAGAAAATGACAGAACCTATGACGTTTACTGCTGAAAAAGGTATCAGGTGCCACGCATCTCATTATTAATTTTTTTTAACAATTTAGATGTTTTACCAAACATCGACTTAAATGATTTATGTAAGGCCGACCTGATTTGACAAGTCATGGAGCCCATAATGAAAACATCTCATGGACAGATCGCTAGTCATTTCGCCGCCTACTTCGTGACTTTTGACGCTGACTCCATCCGATGATGGATTAACGTTTTGGGTTCTTTATACATATTTATAGGGCAAGACTATATTGTCTTCAATTAGCATTTTGTATAATCATGCCATTTTAATTTGGAACCAATGAGTGATTTTTTCTCTATTGCTTTTGTTTTCTCTTCTTTGTTTCTTACTTCGCGTTGTTCTTTTGTTTTTAATGGCGGCCGCGGCGACGAATATGACGAGCACGATGATAATGATGATGATGATGAAGCAGTCGATGGATAATGATGATATTAACCCAGTTCATTACAACATTAATTAATTTGTAAAGATATTAATAAAATTTACATACAAGTCAGTGATACAGAAAATTGGTCTATTCTTTATTCATTACATTCATTTTTTATGAATAAAATCTTTATTATAAAATATTGTTATACATTTTCTTATCCGCGTGTTATCTCTATTATCAAGGATAGAAAGAGCTATTAATGAATATATCCTAAACCGTATATGAAAGTGAAAAAACACTTATACGTTTGATTGGACAAGAAAACCATGATGTGTATAGGATACATAATACATTAAAACAAGTCCGGGTTATGGTCATTGAATGCAAATTTCAGAGTAAGTTTAGAAATGACGAAATACCTGACTGAAGTATTTTAAGAAGGTAGCTAGGTTGTATTTGGTATAGCAGTTTCAAAGACTATGCTAGCCATTTCGATCGTCANATGCTAACCATTTCGATCATCAACCTTAGAATGGGGATGCCATAATAAGAAGATACCCCTAACATTAAAACCCTACAATCATATCAATCTACAATATGGTTGCTTTTTGCGAAACCATTACCTACCTGGAAGTCCCAATTTAGAGTCGGAATTCCTAGAACTGATACTGTTGTTGAACTTTCGCCTTTAGCCAATCCAAAAGTTAATAGTCACAAGTCTATTAAAAGTTAGTTAGTTGATATAAGGTTGTCCCACTTCATATATCTAACAATAAGCAGACCTTGAAACATTTCAGTGATATATGGATCTGGAGTGCCTTAAAATGGAAAAGCCATATACTTACCTTGATTATTAATTTTTGTCAAAAGTTTAAAAGAATACATTTTTGCCTCGAAAATTCTTCATATTTCCAGTGCATTTTCCACCTTTTAGATTGTCTTCGTAGTGATAACACCGAACGAATTTATTCGGTGTAGAAAAACATTACCTGCTGTTGACGTCATATCAAAATTTAAAAAAAAAAATTCAATTTCAAATTTCTCGATAACCAAGGGTTGATAATTGATGGAATAAACAGTTCCCACTTTAGCGTTCAATATTTAATGACCCTCTTTGCACCTAAAGCAGTTCCCATCTGCTTTACATTTTCATTTGAAAGCTGTTTATGTCAAGTGTTCACTGATTGTTTCATAGTTTCTTGATGACTTCCCCGTCAATATTTTCGGACAATAGTCGTCTTCATATACTAACCATTACACTTTCAGAACTATTATCTTTCAACTTTGCATCAAATCCGTTCAATCACCGATAAATTTCTAAGTGCCTGTTGTCTATATTCGTATTTTACTTTGTTTACTTGAAGTAATAACAATTAAAAACAAAACGGAAGTTAAACGAAAAGTCTACAAAACAACGTTATTAAATGCATTTAAAAAATCCACTTGAAAAGAAAAAGAGTGAACGTTTTCATTAATTATAGCGATGATAGTGTGACTTTTACTGACACTCACAATATTTTCTTTAACGATTTAATTTCTTCGTCTCCGACTGATATAATAATAAATAAAAAATATCTTCACGCAACAATCGTCAACAATGAAAGCTGGTAGCTAAAGAAATGACTTGCACCTTCTGATAAACTATTATTCGGATGTCATAACACGTCTCTCGCCTGTGACGGGGACAGAAGCTGATGGCATTAAGGGCATATGGCTCTTGGAGACGCAAAGAAATATCGTTAATTGGACGAACGATTTCTTCTCGCTGACTTGGATAATTGGCTACCGTGTGAATGAAACGATCACCGAGTTATTTAAATCGTTTTAAATGTTTATTCATAATTTATTTTTATTAAACGAAATTGCTGGACGAGTTTTTCGTTATAATTTCAAAGGAAATTAAGTAAAATTTTCCTTATTCGGATGCATATCAGTTAACAGGAAATGGTAGAAGAAAATGCCACTTAAACAGTTGTTTTTCCTCTATTATGACAATGTTTAAACTTACCAGGGGCTTTCGTTAAGATAGCCACTTTTTAGACAACTATGCTCAGGTCATATTATATGCAAAACTATAAATACTGGAGACTTTGATTTGACAGACTCAATAGCAGTTTACTATACTACCCTTCTTCTAATGTCGAGCAAATCAATATTATACGTTTTTCTACTTTAGGTTCATCTATTTATTTCGTTACATTGGCAAAGGTTTTTGAAGAATGTTACAGCAGGGAATGAATCTTGGATATAACCTACAATCCTAAGGTCAAAATTTTCTATTCTCAATAGAATACAACTGGCTGAACTTAAAATTAGTCTATGAAAATCCAGTCATTGGAGTTGATGTTCTCGTGTTTTTGGTTTGGACGATTGGACGAAAACGATGGATGACAAGTAAAGTTTGTTCCTATATGTATAGAAGCTCTCAATCATGCTTCGCAAAATCATTAAAAAAATCAAAATAATAGTACCAAAAGCCAAAGCGAAAACTAAATGTTTCCAAATCGCCAACACTAATTATAAATGCATATTCTTAACACTGAACACCACTTTAATGATACATACGTTAAGCCGGACTAATTACAATAATTTCGAAGAATACCCTATATCGAGACCGCATCGGGTGCTAAACGGGTGTGACTGAAATAATTATCGTAAAATATCAATGTATTAACCGTCTTCTGTTGTTTGGATCGCACCTCTAGGGCAGGAGCACTTTTCTGATCCCCCCAATTAACGACTGTAAATTTAACCCAGAGATGAGTTATCGAGAAGACGTTTTCGGGCCTGTGGAAAATCGTCTTGAACAGGTGGACTTCTTTATTCGCCCAGAGGATTTACAAAGTATTTTTTATTGAGTGCGTATTTATGAAATTTACAACAACGTTTATATTAAACGATAAACTTTGTCTTGCATTTTACGGTTCCAAAGAACAATGGCTTTAATTAGGGACCACCTTGCTTGGTCATCATCGTTATCGGTTTCTTAAAAGTTTCAACGTACTTTATGGACTCTTCTTGGATGAATGTCGGTTTTAAATATTGTAAGTGTGCATTATACCTGCTGTAAATCAAAATTATTCTCGTGAAAACACCGAAATTAGGCTCTAAACGGGACATTGTTGTTAAACGTGTATTTAGACACTTGAACGAATAAAGAAATAAATTTTGAAAATAACTTTTTTTAAAGGTTTATACCCTGTCTATACAGGGAGTTTAAAGCAAGAAACTATAATCGCATTGTGGCAGAAATACAGTGTACGACACTTGATAACTCTCACCGCGTCGTAAATTAATTAATAGTTTGACCATTCGGTTAAATTAACTAGGAATATTGTAGTTGGATTGGGCCTTTCCCACACATCTAGGCACCGTTTTGTGGCAAAAATTTCAGAAAACAATTTCTTTTTTTTTATTAGCAAAACATCAAAATCCAAAAATATAATTCTTTAAGGATATTTTCAAAAGTAACGGCAGCGCTGCCATTTTGAAAACGTATTATTATTTAGCTTTAAATAACGCAAATTTGTCCTAACTTAACTGACTTCGTATCTCTTATGGTTAGATATTAGGCTCAAAAAACGGGGCTCTATGTATGTGGCCAAACTTTGGTATTTCAATTTACTCTTAATTATAATTGCCCTTATTTATAATTCGACTATATTGCTAGTTATTTTAATCAAATGATTAATTTTTTCAACAAAATTGCATCAATTACGACGTGAGGGTAATCAAGTGTCGCGCACTGTACATGCATATAAAATTTCTAATACATATATATGAGCCACATAAAATTAAAAAAAGAAGTATAAAAACTCTTTCGAGAGGTCAAGAGTTGATGAAATTCTTTGAATTTGCAATTTAACATGTGGCTATATCGAAAACTGAAGGGCACTTAAATCGGAATTCAGAGATGTCAAAAGCAATTGAACTCTTACAATCAATTTACGAACTGTTAGAGAAAAATGTGTAACGCATGTATTGTACTGTTCTTTCAATTTTATGGAAGTCCTATTTTCAAATATATTCGGTTGTTACTTGCCCGTTCTTACCGATCATCCTACAGAACTGAGATGTTTACTAATAATATTTTTTTCACCCTCAAGACTTATTTTTGGGTTGTATTTTCTAAACTTCGGCAAATCACTATCTTCTGCTAATTATCTGACACGAAACCTGAATCCTGCCACTAACAAAAATTAGGGGTCTATAATCTTTGTTTTGCCACAGCAGAACAATAGGTCATCCATTATTATTGCTTCGTGTTCGTGTCATAGAAAAACACCACTGGCCCACTGTGACAATGAGTGATGTTTTATATGGACATTGGCGTACAAATGAAAATATTTCCTGCAAGAAATGATTCGTTACAATAGACTAATTGAGTAGATAATTGTTTTTTTTTTTGGACCCTTATTTAGGATGTTGTGCGGTCGTCGTCGCCGATCAAATTTCATTGAACGATGGAATAATTCACCCGCAGCCCAATCTGAAAATAAACAAAGCCGGCGGCGAACAGGCCATGGCATTTGTTTCCCCGCGATGTTCATTTGCTTCAATCAGGAGCTGTCATAACTGCGGCCGGATGTTTCATTCACTCATCCAAGGAAAAAGAGAGGAAAGTTTTTTTCGATGAAATGGATTTTGAGCTTTTAGAATCAATAGTGACGATTTTTCGATTTTTTTTTCATTTCATTTTGGCAGTTTTCCTTAACGGTTTCTTTGCTGGGTATGAAAAATGATAACAAATGATTTTTTTATTTTATCTGACACATTTGCCACTGAAATTTTTTTAATTATACCTGGCGGATCGTTTGTTTTAAGGCCTAATGATTATTTTTGCCATTTTTTCCATGGGTCATAAAGTTTCGACATTAATTCGAGGAGTCAATCATCAATCACCAGGGGCGGAACGAATTTTTAGCACAGGGCATGGATGTCATTAAAAATCTTCATCTTTTTCCAACTCTAAGACCATAGCATAAAGCGATCTAATTATTTTTTTTATAATTTACTTATTAATAACAGTGTTGGCTCGTCATCTTGGAATTTCATAGTTTTGAGCACATATTAAAAAATAAAAAAAACGGAGAGCAGTTAATTTTATTCCTGAAATTTATCCTGGAAATCCTTTTAAAGCGAGAGTTGAAACCTCTTCACAAAAAAAAGTGATTCCCCAACACGGTTCATAAACACTACATGGAATGGGTTATAAAATTCTTTGAGGTTCGCTTGAATTTTATTTATTCAATAATGCAATATAACGCAGCA
The DNA here is from genome assembly GCA_013372445.1 of Hypothenemus hampei. NCBI lineage: Eukaryota > Metazoa > Arthropoda > Insecta > Coleoptera > Curculionidae > Hypothenemus > Hypothenemus hampei. The sequence goes on along the minus strand of JABRWK010000090.1, from coordinate 220,266 downwards.
ATTGTTTTGTTGGTTGCCCTTTAAAATTGAAATAGAAAATGTGGGATTTCGGTTAATCCAGTTGCGCCACTGTATTTTGCAGCATAATATTCTTTCGACAAGCGCTGGGAGTCATTCCAGGTGTCGACAACTGGCTTAAAGCCACATCATACGCGAACTTCACTTATATAATCTGATTATGCACATTACTTGAATATTTATATACATAAGACAGCGCCGGAGCGCCAAGTCCATTTGCAACTTTCGTATATTTTATTTAAAACTGTGTGGCTTAGCCAGTTTTCATGAATATTTTTATCATTTTTGTTTTATAATTTTCGAAACAGTTCAGTCTCCCGCACCAGGACACATCAGGTGTTAAATTAATTATGTCTTCACATAAAAGCTAATGTGGCGAAATAATATTCATTGAGGCACCTGCGTCCGAAACCAACAAACAGTAAATCTAAATTAATTTAACATTACCGAAGACTTTTAAACGGGAAATGGCACGTAGACTGAACTCTTAATGTAGGCATTAAAAAGTTATTAAAGACTCACCTTCCAGATGTCGAAGAACCGATTCGACTTTAATAAACCACCGTTTTTATTTCCTCTCTATCACTGGTTATCATTGCGAAAACTCCTTTCTCTAATGTGATTATCGTTAAAACCAGGCTTTTAGCTAAGTTCACACTCGTCTTGCTTTGCTTTTGCTGCTACACAGTTATCAAAAGTGCACTCCATAACTTTGTCTCGTTGTTGCGAACGAACGGCCGAGAGGAGGGCTTTTATTCGCCACCGTTTCCAAAGCAAATATTTTTATTTGAGGGAATCAATCGAGATATGCGGAGGCTCTTTCAATTATCTTTAATGATACGCGAATAAAGTGGTGTTTTTTTACTTTTCTAAGGGATTTCCAGTTGTTAACCTCGTTAATAAGCAAACACCATTGAGAAGATTAAGAATAGTGTGAATAGTTTAAAATGCATGTCGTTGATTAAATCAAAGTGAAAGCTGATGTAATTAATCATTGACGTGCGTTTTGTGAATGCAGTCTAAAGGTATGTTCGATAATCTTTGCCAGTAATCAATAAATGATCGTTTAAAGACGTCTTTGCATTTCTTCATGTACAGAACGACGACTATATATATGGTAGTGTGTCTAAAAACAGCTTCTCTATCGACTAGGTTTCCAATAAATTAGAATTAACAATATTGAAAAGTCCGAACAAAAAGCAGTTCAAATGGTCAATTAAAAATTCAGAATTTTCTTTCAATACGTGGACTCGGGAACTCTATGCTCTTTTGAATACGACGCATCCAGGGTCAATAACAATACGTTTCCTTAGAGTTTCTTGGCTATAGACTTTATATTTTCAAAGATGATTTCATAAGATTTCTAATTTGAAATGAAAAATAACCTATCAAAAGCCAGTCTGACAGTCATTAATATTGCCAAATATGCATTTGCTATTCCAAAATATCCAGTAAGTATTGAAATACATCATTTTAAAACAGAATTAATAGCATATGCAATTCAGTCCAATTATGAATTAACATTATCTCGTAACCAGCAGTAAAAAATTAAAACATAGTTTCACCCCATCTTTCCGCAAATAAAGCCCTCATTTTTAAAACAAACAAACCTGTCGTGATGTAAATACATAAATCGTAGTAGCGAATCTTCCGTTCCTGCTATCGACTGGATAGCTGCGGGACCAAAGTTCGATGCGCAAAAACATTTTGTGGAACCGAACCGCAGCTCCTGACTATCGTGCCGCAGCTGTCGGATCGCTTAATTCCGGCTATGGAACGGCTCCGTCAACCCAACACGCTGATTACTTATGTAAACATGATCTCGGGGGTGTAATTGGGCGTGCAATCAATGACGTTTGCGCCCCCTGTTTTCGCACAGCAGCAGCATTTTCAGCTTCTAGCTGAAATAGGCTCAGTAATCAAATTACAATTTAACTGAAAAAACTTGAAGGAGCGTTAAAATTCAGCATTAAGTGTGTTATTTGCAAACACAACAAGATTCTATTGAATTAAACCAGAAAAAGAGAAAGAAGCTTTCCGAATATTTCTCTCGTGTTGTTTAACGTGTTGGGGCGATGACGAGGATGATGATGATGTGCCGTGTAATCCAGAGAAAAGGAAGCGAATCAGCAGACGTTTTGCATATGAACGACTGATGAATATTAACTGGGAAAAGTCCCCATTTCCAGATCCCTCAGTTCCTCCTCGAGCCGGGGAAACTTTAGTTTACTTTATCCGCAAATTGAATTCAGCGATTCTCGTCGAATCGACCTCCCCTTTCCCCCTCAACTTCTTAGTTAAATGATGGCGTGTAACGAGTCGAAGACGAAATATACGGTTCATTCGGGATGTTATGCAGATCGTTGGGCCTTTTTCGCGGAATTGGAGGTGTCGAACTTTCGAGTTTAATATAGAAATTGATCGATTTTATTACGATACTGTTTTGAATTTCCTTTTATATTTTTTTTATCGGATTATTTTTCAAGAAATTTGTTATAGTGGTACCATCCATCAATTTGCTTTTAAATTTTATCCCCAAAATATGTTAAAATAAGACAATGAATCTGACATGGAGTTGTTGAGTATGAGTTTATATCCATAGCTACTCTGTATTAAAAGAAACTCTTGTTTTCCATCTGTTATTGTTGATACATTTTCGAAATTACTGCTTTAACTCAATAAATTAACAACAGCAAAAGAGTAATAACCTTAATAGCCAATTGTCAGAAATGTAACCTTACTGGTTGCTTTACCATTTAATTTCCTAATGTACCCTCTTAAAAAGGTCAACGATACATTCAAAGCGACATAATAGGGAAAAGGTGAAGTGGCAAAGCGACAAGGATTCCGGATTCTTCCGGTAAATTGCGTTAGGACGGCTCGAAACACTCGACACTGTTGACATACGGGACTCGAATCCGATTCGGAAATCGATGATTGTGTCGCGAAAACCAGGCGAAAAATTCCCTTTTCCTTTTTACTATGTTATTACCGACTGAAGAAAAAGATTGGTGTAGTTCTGAAGTCCCAGAACCACTTAAATCACCTTTTTTTTGTTTTAGCACATGGTCACAAGTAGTTTGAAGTGAGGCATTGTATCAACGTCCGTCAGACTGGCTACTGACTAAGTAGCAGGTTGTGGCCATTTGCTGAAATGACTAGCAACTTTTTTAATGACACCTCACCACTCGTATCCATGACTCGCCTGACGGCCACCGATCGTCATTCCATTTAATATCTCGTGTGTGTCGACAACCTCGAAGCAGTCGTATTAAAAGAATTGAAATGTTCATTATGATGCTCTCTTCGTTTAAAATAAAAAATAATAAGATTAGAAAAAATAGGCGCGATTCGGCACGAAACATTAAGAAACACACATTTCTTAAGGTTTAGGATAATACGTGCGTAATGACTCAGATCATCATCATTAATCCTAAAATGTTAAATGACTCTTTTACGGTTAGAACGATCCACCTCGGGAGTCATTATCTCTTTATATTTCGTTAAATCCGGTAGCCATTTAACGAAAAGAAAGAAATTAGTATTAATTCTTAATCAGAATGAATAAATACATGGAAAGAATAAGGAGATCGTCTTAAAAAAACTGTTAACGTTTGTCTTCATCGTAGTTATCGAAGTGTGAACTTTTTTCTAAATGGGTCCCAGTTGGTCAACGAGATAGTTATAAACCTGTCAAAAATGTCAGTTATGAATATCATCAATTGGAAAAGCAATTAATTCTTATTTTTATTTTTATTAAAAAATAACAACTGATATTTTGGTGGATTTTTGAATTTTACATTTACCTCATGTTATATTTGTTTGGAGCGACTCGTATTTACTACTGATTTTATACTTTTACTCAGTCTACACTTTCACCACGTGCATTCTGAGGAAATTGAAATAAATGAAGAAGTTCCATAGAATAAATTGAACTTGGACAATTAGGTATGTAATTTGAGATTACATTACGTGGTCACAAACTGAAACATACGACTCTTCTGCTTTTTATGAAAAATTAACTCTGAATTTGAGATTTTGCTTGGTCGAATGTTACACTTTCTTTGCCTTTTGTATGTTTTTAAAGCTCCGTTATTGGAGACGGTGATCGCTAAGTATATTACAGCTTTTAAATGAAGAAAAGTGGTTTTTGCTTCAAATCTATCTTGTACAATTCTAAACCAAAAAATTTTGGAAACACTAATTTAGGCCCTATTTATTTTGTTCAAAAATTTAATAGCGAAATGGACCTAATGTATCGATGCGATTTACAGTAAAACATTGTCGATCCTGCTTTTACAGTCATTTATAATTGAGCAGAATGATCGGCATAATTTTGAATAAAATATACCTACCTAATTTTCCAACAAGGTGGGGCTTCTCTTCACTCCGAGTTGCTGTTCGAGATAATCCTAGTATAACGTTTATGGAACGATAATTTCTGAAATAGTTTACCCATTCTCCAGAATTGTTTTTATTACACCATTTTATAAGATAAAAACCATGCAACTTAGACTATGTCTAAACAAAACCTGTATCTAGTATACTTTGTTACATAAGTAAATTTCAAGTTCGAAAGTTGTCTTAATACGTCACTGCATTTTTCAACACTAACTTTAGAACTTTTTAAAAAGTTTGTTTGTACAATTGAGATAATCAGTAAAAATAGATCTCGTATTAAATACTGTCATCTTTTAATTTAAAAACTAAAAGTTCTACCGGATATCTTTCTGCAAAAGTGGAAAATCGAATCATTTCACATCCTATGACACGCTACTAATCAATCGGAGATCAGTTATCGGCAGCGCTGTAGCTGAAGTGCCCTGTAATCTGGGGATCGGTGCTTCACGCCACACCTCGCTTTTATCCACACCCTGTAATTTAGCTCCTGAACGCGATATTCGAAACTGTTTCGCAAGCATACACCCTTCAAGCTCATTATCGATACATCTCTTATAACCTCCTGCTATTTACATATAAATTTAATTCGCAAATACCTAAAGGAGGATTTAATATTAAGAGGGAGATAAGTAACTCTTTCTCCGTATCCTAGGGCTGTTAAATATCCTCTTATTTACCACAAACAAGAAATATTCTTCATATTACGGTTCGTGTTGAAAAGGCTATCAACAATTGGATTAATTTGCCTACGTATTTCAACGTTGCTGTTTGCCTTTTAAATCTAATCAATTTTCTCTTGGAAAACTGCAAGCAGGGCTCGAGCAAAAGTGTTTAACACTCGCCGCGCAATTTCCTTATTTAATATTAAATTACTCGAAAAGTTATATAGTTCGGGTTACGCCACTGGCCTTAATCGAGGGGAGAGAAAACGACGAATAATCGTCCGTAGCCGAAGTAATAAAATTCAATAGTTAGCAGCTTCTTTCCGTACAAATCAAACACAACATCAATCTGATAGAAACAATAAGAGAAAAAGTGGAAAGAGGATCTTTCTATCCGTAGGGTCTCCGACTTGAATGGGGGCCCCACGAAACAATTTGGAGAGTTCACGGGATGAATCACTCGATCAAATCCGACTGACAAGATGACAGATTTTCTCCAGAGAGCCGGTGCTCCGAGAGGAATCGCTCATCTTTTCTTTTAAGCATCGGGAGATGTGATCTTTTATCTGTCACCTTCTTCTTCATAGACAAACAATCGGTCGCAAACAAGGCGCCCTCAACATTCTCAACGAAAATAACGAGCAGATTTAGCAATTATTTTTTAAATTGGTTAAATTATTCAAACCTTGCACCTCTATAAAATCCATTAATGGAATGGTCAACTCTTGTTCGGGCAGCTGTCCTAAGCTCAAGAAAAAAGTTATTAAACCAAATTGAAAAAAAGGAAGAATCACATTTCAAAAGCCACCTTCGACCGTCCTATCGCATTTCTAAGATGATGGATGAGCCTTTTGTTAATTAATACTTTGGACCGGTATAAAAAATTTAGTGTTATATATACAATTGTCAATAGTAGCTGAAAAATTTGTAATTAGAAAGTGTTGGTTTAGAGTTTAACCACAAATCGAGCTAACTGGAAATGTAAACACAGCTACGTTAGTTAGCTGAATGGTAATTCTGTTACATAGCTACAGCGGTAAGTCTTTATGTCAATAAACAGCAGTGATTTCAGCCCTAATCCAATCACTTGTTTATTTGCGGCCTAGACTTACAACCCCAAAGATACATTTCGAAATTTCTTAATTTTTATCTGCTAAGAATTGCTTTCATCTTTTTTATCCCTCGATTTAGTCAGGGAACAAAGAAACTGTTCATAAAGAACTCCGAGCGACATCTAACTGATAACCGATGCATTGGCACAAACCCTACCAAGGCGTAAACCTTTGTGGCCCCACCCATTGCCAGCGTTAGGATCCTGCAAATTGGGCGGTCGTTAAAGCAAAATCATAGAGTGGGAGGGAGTATAATGGCTGCCGAACTGTCAGACAGCCAGACAGATAATAAGAGATATCTTATTATCCAACAGCTTCTGGTTTACAGTAATGCCTCTAATTTGATCCCCCGAGGAAACTATCTGCACTCGAACTGAGGCGTAATTCCAGAAAGACGGTATTTCAGTGAAATTGTACAGTAGCTGCTGCTATTGCTGCAATAGCATCAAGCTGGGGTGGAGGTGGAGATGGTATTAGAACAGAAGGATTTCTGCCGCTTTTGCACTATCCAGTGACATACGACGAAGGTTCTAATGAGACGAAGCTATTGTATTTTATGACTTGCACTATTCGTTTTGTTCTACTCGTGTTTCTATTTTTTTTTATTTGTCATTTTCTTTGAAATGTTGAATAATGAAGGGACAGTTAAGAGAAGGCTTTGTGTACCTATTTGTATGTTTGTAATTTTAGTTGATTTAAGTAATTAGTAGAGGAAGTTAGACATTTGACATTAATAAAAAATCGCGTATCCAATAATGCTTTCGTATTCGATTCGTATAGTCACAGTCATCTACTATATTATAGCAACTGATAGGTACCTAGTTAAAAATTTAATTAGAGATTTTTGTTTTAAAAGATCATTGAGGCTCTAAAGCATGCCAGCGAAAACTTAAATTAAATTCGTTTTTTTTTGTTGCTCCTTTAAAGATTCTAGAGTGAATAGCAATGCCTGCAGATGTACAATAAAAGTTTAAATAATCTTCATCGAGAACTAAGACAAACATTTACAGAAAAGCTTTTACATGGTCTGTAATTCTCGATCTCACGGTAAAACGTAGTAAAAGGAAATTTCTTGCGTTTTCCATAGCTTAGGACTACTGGAAAAGGCATTAGAGGAACGTTTTGCGTCCGATGTTGAAGTGCTAAAGCTGTACAAGATTTCTTCAATCCACGTCGGGGTTAATTGCGGATGTAAATATTTGTAAGAACTGATGAGCAATTTAGATGGTCTATCTTGATTTTGCAAAATTTAAAAATAATTAATTAATAACAAAAATTTCTCTTAATATTTTCCATATTTAACATGTGAGGATTGTTCATAGAAAACCAGACATCACCAACTTTCTAGGAAAATGTGTTAAATGTATATGAGCAATTATTACAAGTATAAGATTGCTTTAAAACCAGATAAATCTCTCCACGTAAAGTTAGTCCTATTCAAAATAAGATATATCCATTTTCGAAAATTATTTCAGAGAGGAAGCCAATCAAAAAATGGTATATTCTATTACTTTTTTTAAGCAAGAGAGAATCTTCCAGAATTTAATTTTTTAAAGGTATTTTGTTTAGTGACGCAGCTCCAGAAGAACAAGATGATAACGAAGAAAAGGAAAAGAAGAAGAACTGAACTACTGTGATTGTACCGCAGAAAGCCAATTTTTAAATAATCTATCACATTTTCGGTGGAAAAATATTCACTTTAAGGACGATTTTAACTTTTTTATTATGATATTCAGACAATATAGAAGATGTTCATCTTTTTGCATTCGCACAAAACCAAACATGTTCACTTATTTTTCCCATTTTTCCTTTAGGGTCAATTTTACAAACTGTAAGAATAAATTTATTCCGGTGTCCTTTATACACATAAAAGAAATATTTTATTTTCCAGTTTTATTATTGTAGTAACGAGTTATCACATAAGAGCTGTTTATAAATATGTTTTAGTTAAGTTTTTATTTTAATAATTCATTTCTAACATTTTTATTTAAAAATAATCTCAGATAAACGACCGCTTTTCGATTTTTGAAAAATTCGATTCTAAAACACCAATTTAAACTATTAATAATAGAAATTATACCTGAAATACCTTTCTAACATGCATTTATAAAATAATTGGTAGGAGAAATTATTCACTCGTTGGATTGCCAGATAACTTACGTAGTCCTAGAATAACCTTATACTATATAAATTTCATTCATCACTTCATCATTTAAAAAATCAAATTTGTGTGAAATTCCTGGAAAAAATAGAAGGTGGAAGAGTTTTACATTTAAAGAGGAGCTTAGTCATTAAATCTGAAACGAAACTGTTATAGTTTTAATTTTTTTACGATTCTTTAGTTCAAATTCAGTGCTCCTTGTTGACTATTTTGTAAATGTTAAAATACTTATTGATAATTTCATTAAGTGTAGTGAGCAAAGATTTCACATGTGTAGCCTCCTAAACAGATAGAAAATCCTAAAAATACTGAAATAAAGAGTACAAGCACAAGTTTATCAAATAGCCTGCTTCCCGTATATCACTGGAGAAATAGACTTTAGTTATGTATACATATAGGACGTCCCACGAATACAAGCAAATACCCATATATTAGGAACTATAATTACAAATAAATATTTTGAATATGCCGCTACTAACGTTTTATATACATAGAACATAGACGTCAACTGGCTTATTTTAAATGGTACACTCTATATATTTTTGGACTTCGAAATTCTAGTTTGAAGCTCACTGATTAAGCTGCTTTAATCCTAAACCTAACTACACGTATTTTCGAAAACTTTTTTAACAATGCTTACTAACTCAAAATTTTTTAAATGTTAACTTTTGCGCTATTTTTAAAGTTAGCCCTCATTAAACTTTGTTGAGGTATTAACCAGAGATGAGACTTTAACACGGCTGAAATAGTTTTGATAAATAGTATACCAAATGTCCAAAAAATTATTTCGAATTTAAAATATTTTTAAAGTAAGAAAGTCAAATTATTTTAAATGTTATACTCTGTAGATTATTTTATATATTTATTCTTAATTTAACTTAGTGTTAAGAACCCTTATCTAACGGGTGTCTAATAAAATTCCTGGTCAAGTAGGCTGTGGAAATAATTTCGATCATAGTCGTATGTCTTAGCTCATTTATACACTTTCAAAAATGTAAACAAACAACATAACCTTCAAATTGGGTACCGATATAAAAATTATATTTAATGAGTTTTAATTAACAAAAAAGATGAAATTTGAAAAAATATTTATTATACAAGATGTTNCTACAAAGATTAGTATGATCTTTGTTTTGTTACTGATCATCACTATTTGTAAAGAACTTTTAGAAAACCAAATGAACAAGCCTGATATTGGAAAAAAAATTCAATTGTTAAAACTAAAATTTTAATGAGTAGGTACAAGTACACTCTGCAACAAGTGCTTCTACTACCAATGTTTTAGGCTTTCTTGAATTATGAATTTCTCATTTTTACTCTGGGACTTAATCTTAAAAGCCTTATTTTTCCACGTATTCATCTAGGTGGCACAATAAACAGATGACAAATATATAATTAAAGTTCAGACGCTGAATTTAAACGTGGACTATTTAAAAGTATACAAGATAGTATCGGATTTCTCAGGAAAAAAAAGACTGGGAGCCCCCAGACCGTCATCATCCATCTTGACAAGCAGAAAAAAGCCTGTCTCAAGTGGATCGGACGCCATTTAACAATAGGGCAGCGATACGTGGTTTTAATGCGACCATAGATACATTATCTTTTTATTATATGTAATGGGTGTTTGCTGTAAAGCCTCCCAATATCGCCAACAACCTTTCCAGAACCGTATCAAGGTTCTGTATCAGTTAAGCTTGAGAAAAAAAATGATTAATATCAATAATGGTAACTGCAACGTTAAAACGGTTTCTTTTTTAATCAAACTAGCGTTTAATTAAAACTAATTTGATTAAACCCACGTAAAGTTTCTCGATATACATACTAGAAGTTGCAATTCGCTGAATCATTTTTAATAATGACTCGTGATCGTTGACCATTTTTGTTTATTTCCAAGTGGATTGACGCTTTGTTACCAGCTTTGATGGAGTGTTTTGGTAGTCTTTTTTTCGGCCTCTTTAATACAATTATGATTATCGTCATCAGCAATATCTACTGTTCCTATAACGGTATTTTATTAAGAGCAAAGCAATTTAACGATAACCAGAAGCCAAATTAGCCGGCCGAGGCTCGTTGTTATGCAGCAGAAGCTGAATCCATGTCCGGTCTATGGAACGTGACTTGACGCGTAGTTTCAATGAAGCGAAAGTTAGGCAAATCAGAAGTTCGAATAACGGCGAGATTTTCCCATTGGCTCTGTTGGAGATCCAAGCTTGGTTGTCATTGAAAAAGGAAATTGCTTTTTCTTTTTAAACGTCACTGTCATTTATGGAGGATAAACGTGTTGTAAAAAAACCGGATTATGTATTTGTGGTAAAAGAGGAAAATTTGCCAAATATCCAGTTATATCTGGATAATTTAAAATCACTGGGACTGAAATTTGAAAATGAAAAGGGCATCGTAAGTTTTTAATTTAGCAATTTCACTTATATACCTGCATAAACAGATATTTTTCAGACTATTGACTATATTTTTATTAAACTTTTTATGCCAAATGAAGCTCTAAGTCATTTTTCTGAAATTTACGACATTGGAAGTGATGATCTAATTGTCAGTCCTGGATTTTATATGAGACCCCCATTCAACACTCCATTCAAAAACCCCATAGAAGAACAGTTTCCTTATAGCCCAGAGTGCTTAAAGCAGATAAGAAAAATTCAATTCAATTACCTCACTGATAAATTTTTCAGAAAGCTTACTGACGCTCAAAAAATCCAAATAACCTTCAAAATCCTGGAAAATACAAAATATGGAGAAAAATACAAAGAATTTGGTATCACAAAGCTTATAAACCTAAAATACATTGAAACTGCATATCCTCTTCACGATGGTCCAACTACAGATACTGGGACTAATAGCCGATCAGTAAAATACTGGATTTTTAAGGACATATTCAATTTATTGATTTTTTTTAGTTGTTAAATCGTTACTGGTCCAATCTCTCAGTCATTCACATGAGACAACCATTGGATCTCATTTACCAATATTTTGGCAGCGAAGTGGCATTTTATTTCGCTTGGCTTGAATATTTCAACATTATGCTCATCATTCCGGCAGTTCTTGGAAGTCTAACATTCATATTGAGTTCATTATATCTCTTGTACGCCGATCCTGATCAAGTGTATCTATCATTATTTTCTACTGAAATTGGTAATTATTTATAGTAAAATAATTTTAGAAGAGAAGTTTGTGAAAATTCCGAAGTACTTTGTCCAACATGTGAAGAAATGAAAGGATGTAGATTCAAAAAAATCTCTAAGTCGTGTTCTTTGGCCCAATGGACTTTCGTGTTCGATAATAATATAACTTTAGCTTATGCAATTATAATTTCTTTATGGGGTTAGGAGAAAAGTTGAAATACTAAAATGAAATTGGTGCTCTTAAAATTGTTTTCAGCTACTTTATTTATGATTTTCTGGAGAAGAAAGGAAAATGAATTAAAATTTAGATGGAAATGTGTTGAAGATGTTCGAGAGACAGAAATACGGTTAGTTTGATCAATAAAACGAAAATTCGTTTCAGGGTTTCTTCAAAATTTTAGACAAGCTCACTTGGAAAAGGCAACTAGAAGACGTTTGAACCCAATAACAGGAGAAATCGAATCTTACACTCCAAAATTTCAAACATTCTACTTTTATACCATTACTTGTGCTGCTTGTGCCATTATGGTAAACATTCCAATGATGAATATGGGTGTATTGCTAATTAAATTCTTAGTTTACAATTCTATTTGTCTTGGTCTTGGTGAACATGACGCTTAAGATCAGTTTCATGCGTTTTTGTGACGTTTCAAGTTCTAGCTATTTAAGATCCAATTCATTCTTTCTCGCAATAGCACTCGAATCCATATTTACAGTGACCATCGTTAAGTCGTTCAAACTTGTAAGTTACACTATGAATTATTAATAACAAAAAGTTTTAAAGCAAAATTCAAGTAGATTTATGGTGTGGTTTCTTTGAAATTAACAGAAATAGAGAACCCAAGAACCCAATACGAATTCGATAATTCGGTACTGTACAAGAGGTATTTGTTAGCTTTTATGAACAATTATATGCCTACCTTATATATTGCCATTTTTAAGGTATTCACTGTCATTGCAGACTTATAGAATTTCTAATTTTTGAAAATTTTCAGGGCAAGTTTATGACATTGCCTCATGAAATGACTTTTTTAAGAAAGGACACTTGCCAGCCGTGTGGTTGCTCCGTATCTCTTGTTGCAGTTTTGTCCTTCCTAATGACTATAAAAACATTATTGGGAAATGTATTTTCCGCTTTAAAGCCGTATGTAGAATCATACACATTTATACATTCATTTTTCCAATTCAAGTTTATAGATCTGTCAAGCGAATTTGCCGATTTTGTTTGGGATTAACACGAGATAAATGGGATCCATCATTAAAAATACCTCAATGGGAAGAAGAATACTACTTGGAACCACTACGAAGGTTTTCAGTCACTGAAGAATTTTCCGAAATGGGTTATATTTAATTGATTTAAAAACCTAAAATAATTTTCAAGTTATCATATTCTAGTTATTCGATATGGATTCATAACTTTCTACTCCAAAGCTTTTCCATTGGCAGCATTATGCGCCCTACTAAACAATTTAATTGAATTGAGATCAGATGCCAATAAATTTGTGAAAACCCATAGAAGACAAGTACCAATTGGAAAGTCTGGAATTGGTGCTTGGAATGGAATTTTACGAAGTCTTTCTTATTTGAGTACAGCGATCAATGTCTTCATCTATTAACCACCTATTATTATTACCTTGACTAGAGGTTATTTTTAGATGTATGTGATTGCATTCACAAGCGATTTTGTTGCGAGAGAAGTATATAGATACAATAATGGAAATGGTAGCTTGAGTGGATGGATCAATTCGACTTTGGCCAGTAATAATTTTGTATAAAATTTTATCAGTATTACATGAAAGTTATTTTGCATGTAGAATATGCAACAAAAGATTATAAGGCCTATGACAGAATCGAGAATAAGGCCCAGTTTTGCTATTTTCGTGGATATTATTATCCTCCTGAGAGCTCACATCGCTACACTATTAGTCAGACATATTGGATGAATTTAACATTTCGTTTAATTACAATGTTCACATTTGAAGTAAGTAATGTTATAGGATTGTTTATTCTACTTGGTTTTATTAAATGTTGGTTAATATTATTTTAGCATGTGATCTTCTTATGTATCTCAGTATTTGCCTTTTGCATCCCCTACACTCCTGAATTAGTTCAAAAGCAAATTGACTTGCCAAGACATAATGAAATACAGAAACGGATTATTGAATGCGAAGCAGAGTTATCGAAAAAAATTAAAAGTGAATTCTCATTAAGCGAGGTAAAATTTAATATTTTGAGACACAGGGTATTTGAGAATTTCGTTGTCACAATAAATCTTAAACTTTTTCTATAGGGTGCTGTTCATAACATATGATAAATGAGGGTATACTGATTGTTAGCCTGTATCGTTATTCTAAAAAATTATATTGGTTATACAACTCTCGTATGTAATACTACCGTGGATATGTTAAAAATTATTAAGGTTTAAGTGAACAAACGATATATTTTCAAATACCTTGTATGTGGTTCTACTATCTTTTTTCCATTTACAGAGTTTACATGGAATAAAGGATTAAAAGTTGTTTTGGCTGTATTTTTTTTTTAAGTTTTAATAAAAATACAAATACAGGGTAACAAATAATGTGGTCTTTTAGAAATATATACGAAGTGCGTGAGTGTTCTTTCCATCTAAAACAACATGTCATTATTGAAAAAATCATTTTTGCTTTCTTTACAAAACTTACTTTACATAGTATGGAATGAAATCCAATGGAATCGAAGGACATCTGTATATTAGATAGCAACTCGAAGGAACAGAACTCTTAGAAACAATGTAGTTGCAATGGTTTCTTCAAAAGAAGTTTGTAGTTTTATGCGTCGCATATGTCGAAGAAAAAATAAACTTGGATACCTTTAATAATCGTCACTGATGATCAAATTGAATTAGTTGCTGTCTATTTTACATCCTACAATTAATACGAGGACTTCTGTGCGTAATTGGTCCAGATTACTGAAAGTAAATGTAGGTAGTCTCCAAAAAATTATCCATGAGAAATTGAAACATAGAAAATACCAAGAGGGGTTTTTAAGCTCGTTTTTTTAGAGTAATAACAAATCAGATTTTAAATTATAGCTAACAATAAACTAAGACATTTTGAACAGAAAAGAGGAAGTTCCGGATAATTCGTTTCTCTATTTATTATAGAACGAAACGTGGATTCAACACTTGATCTCTAGCAAAAAAAATAAGGCAATAAGAATCTTGCAGCAACACAACACCAAGAATATATTTAAAAATATCGAGACTAAATTTAAGAAAATATATTAATGTTAGGCACAGGCCAAGACTATGTAGTCAAGATCAACATCAAGAATATGCTGTTCTTAGTCTTCTTCCTTCTCATCACTGCAGTAAAGTAATCTTATAATATTATAGAACCATCGCCAGTTTTCTCCTTACGCAATATTTTAAAGTTGCAGTTGTTGGTTAACAGTTCAAATATTTGTTCTAAACGTGCTGTGGAAAAACCTGGCTTGCAAGTTTTTATGCTCTGGAAACCCACAATAAGTGATAAGTTCTTCTTTATTGAAGCAACTTATGACATTATCGTGTTAACATGGTTTGTGTACTTTAGATCTTATTGAAACCCCACAACCTAGGGGGTTATTGTGATGTATAATATCAAACAATTTCTTTGAAATGGCATCTCACATATCTAACTGGTTTGACTCGGCTCTTTCTGCTTTTGTCAAAAATTTAGAATATAGTTGGAATAACGCATTGACCTATAAATAGTTTTAAAAAAATACTGTTATTTATAGTGAACAATTTTACTATCATTCAGGATAACGGTCTGCCTCACATTTCAGGAGAAAGTATATTGACTAAACTACATTCCGTTCGTGATTTTTCAACCATGGAAAGAGTAGCAGAAAG
The DNA here is from genome assembly GCA_013372445.1 of Hypothenemus hampei. Lineage (NCBI taxonomy): Eukaryota > Metazoa > Arthropoda > Insecta > Coleoptera > Curculionidae > Hypothenemus > Hypothenemus hampei. The sequence goes on along the minus strand of JABRWK010000090.1, from coordinate 204,901 downwards.
TGCATCTATGAAATATGTCTCCTTCATATGTAAAGCCTTTGAATATTGTAGGCCTCGAACAAGTCGTTTTTGTCAAATACAATAATATATCGCAGGAAACTAGTTTGCAATTGCATGTCCAAATAAATAGAGGCAGTGATAACAGTTGGAGTAGGATTCACACAGTATTAAATTAAAATACCTGAATAAAATGTTATACGGAACAAATGATGTAAAAATAAAACTAAAAATTGTTTCATTCTTCTTCCGTTTTGCCAAAAGTAACGATCAATTTTTAAAAAAATAATATAAAGGGAGCCCCTCTGATCTGCCAGCAGGATATTTAACTGTAATAACATTATAGTAAGTGAAAAGGGGGGTAGATCAACATTACTGGCATGTAACAATGGCGCTGCGCCCCATTTTCGCTATAATTGGAGTATAAATTGAAAGTATAACATGTGGACTTAACGAAGGGATAACGCAATACGAGCCGTTGTGCAAAAGACACCCTCCCTCCTGAGCCAATCAGCCATCGGGGGCCACGCCCTTGACTTGTAAAAGGGGGACCACATGCTGTATCCTTGATGGACGGATGGATTTTCATCTTGCCTAAATAATTATCACGAAATTTTCCTTCTAACAAATTTAATTTTTTTATACAAAAAAGTTGTTCTTGAAACGTCGACAGAGGGAATTTTATTATGATGATCGTCTCTCTCGCTCACCCTCCCATCCCCTTTAAATGAAATAAATATATTCAAGCCAGGAAAAATGTAAATCGCTCGCCCTGAGCATGGCTGATGATATAAAACAATTTCCTCTTGAGTGGGAATTCGTAGTTGAGTCACGTTTCTCGATGACATACACAAAATTGGACCTGGAGAATGGGGAATGAAATATGCCGTCCCCCCAGAGTCAGTTACAGGGCCGGGTTCCACGTTCAATTATCTGGAAAATGGATTGGCATTTGGGCTAGTGAAATTTATTCCAGAAAATACCGCTTTACATGGAAATCGAACTTATATTCACTTTAATTTCAAATATTAATTTTCCTTTGTCATTTTGGTCAATTGAAGCCATTACAATGTGAAAAGGTCTCTTTCATAACAATTTATATAACGTTTATTGGAAATGTAATATTAATAGAACTCAAAGGTCATTATTTTGACGGTGGAATGTTAGCCATATTTAAAATCTGGTATCTTCCAGATGTCAATATTCGTACATAATATTGTTTCAACTTCAATATCTCATTCTCGTTTATTATTTTTCGAGAAAGTAATGAAATATTGATGTGAATTATTACGTTAGCCGGTCCTGTTTTTTAATGCCATTTTGACTCTTGTGCAAGAGACCCTTAAGGGTTCTTTTGTGCAAAATCCCTTATGCGCCGGCCTTCTGTTGGACGAGAAAAGAGGGGCCCCACAGAACAAGGTGTAAATGTACTAAAGATTTTCTTTGTGCGTGGCGGTTTCGAATGGGGACTTCTTTGTATCACTGTAACACTGTTATTTCGCCCTCCGGAATCAAATTACTGCTAAATATATAATAAGGACACAACGCAGCTGGGTATATTAAGTAAATAAATGTTTTAATGGGGTATCGTTAAATTAAAACGATTTTTCTTATAGAAATTGCTGGAAATTGTTTGGAAATCGAAAAGGTAAGAGTAAAAAGAGAGAATTAGAAAATACGGGTCATCAAAATGACTGGCAGCGGATTCATCAACGGGACCCAATGGGCGAACTTTGAGAGCCCTTCATGGCAGTCAAGAACTTCAAGGGTCGCAAATGTGCCTCTCGAAAACTCGACGAATCTCCGGGATTAGTTTGTACTTGAAAATTACGGTTATACTGCCGACAGAAGTAGAATTTTACAAGGGATATTGAAAAAATAAAAGAAAAACCTTAAGAAAGAAATGAATACAAATAAATTAAAAATAACGAAATAAATACAAACAGTTATTTATAAAAACTTTTATTTCTAAGTATCTTTTCCAGTTAAATTTATACTTAATAGGATTATCCCAAGAATGAATTATACTGAATCTTGTCCTGACACTATCCCAAAGAATTATCAATATGGGGATATTTAAACTTAATATCGCACTTATCTGAGTATTCTAGTCTGTAAGTATATTTTTTTCGCTTTCTAAACTGTGTCAGTAAACATGCATATCGCATTAGAAACATGAATTAAAGTTTTATTTTGCGGATTATTGATAACTAAAACAAGCATTAACTACCATATGTATGTAGGTACTTACATATACATATTTCGCATCCTATTGGTCAGAAGTTTGGGGATGTAGTTCAAATTTGGGATATTTTCCAGAAATTTTATTAGATTTTCTGTTCAGAATTGTATCAGGAATCTGCCATTAAAATTAGGGCAGTCAAACTTCTTCCACCCTGTATATTATATTGGCCTACAATAGTATCTAAGCTAACGAAATTACTTTCTAAATGGCAATGAAAAGAAATAAATTACCGACGACAACTTGGAAATGCGTATACAGAAGAAGACAGGTTCATGCACCTTCCACTAATCACAATCAGACTAATAAAAAGTGATGTCAAGTATGAATTACACCAATTAATGACATGTCATGAAACAAGAAATTACGTCAGAATTAAATCTAAGACTGTAAATCAATGAAGCGTTAATGCTAAGAGAAAACAGAAACAAAAAAAAATGCCTAACTGCATCTCAAAATAAGGCTTGTGATAATGCCCAAGCAATTTATTCCTCTAAGATGAAGGATTTTTCTTGCTTTCCAAATTAAAAAATTACAAGATCCATATTAGTCACTGTAACAACTTTGTTTTCGTCATTGTTTTATTGAATTGGTTATATTTCTAAATATTAAAGATTCTGCTTTCAGATTCTAAATATATATCTAGAGATTCCATAGCCAGTGCTGCAGAAGCCAATCAAAGCAAGGCATGATCGATGATGGCGATAGTCAAGTGGATGTCCAAATATAGTTTCTGGATTAGTTTAATTGTTATTACAAGTGTTGCCGAACGGTCAAGGACTGTATAACTCTTTCAGTGTGCAGAGTTTAACTTGATACTTTGCAAAACAATAGTGAGAAACTGGAATGGCTAGAGTACATTAAATTCCGTACTTTAAGTCTAACCGTGACATTAGTACCTCAAAATTGCATATCGAGATATGACTTATATATTTTTTTCTGAATAATAATGTGAGCAATATATTCTTTTAATGGATATATAAATAAATTGGCATTTGGAAAAACTATTTGTACTCATTAATTCATGTTTTATCTATTTAAATCTAAGAAATTTTTTCAGCATTCCTCGTCTAAGCATAAAATAAATTTTCTAAAAAGAGTATTTTTTTACTTTTTATAAAAGCTTTAAAATATATCACAAAGGGTTGCTTTGGTTACTTTCAATTATGGCTATATTTTAAACATACAATAAATCACCTTGATAAATAGAAAAAAAATTAAATAAACATACCTATCTAGATAATCTTTTCGTAATTTATTAGACAAAATGTAGTGTAAAAAAAATCGTTCTGTGAAATAGATTGGTTTCCGCCCTCCTGGCTATAATCTCGTTATTTTCGATCAATAAAACTTCTTTAAAGCCCCGTTGTACGGGCTCCGATAACAGATTATGCCGGTGGCAGGCGTTCCCCCTTTTTGCATAATAATAATGCAACATCCCGGGAATGGGATGAGGCCCCCTCCGAGCAACAAAGGCACCCCTGAACAACGGCCATCTTGTTGACACATGGCAATGAAGCCAAAACGGCAAGACGACGATGAAGTTAATCACACTAATATCCTGGAGAGTGTTTTAAATCAGACGAAGTTTATTTATTCGACTTTTAAAAATAGTTTTTTTTTAACTTCTGGCTAATTGACTTTTGTGAGAAAACTGCTTAATTTTATTTCAACTGATTAAGAACATAAAAACATACAGGTTGCTTTTTTCATTTTAACTGTCTCGTTACGATTTGACATTCTCACTATGTGTCTAATATAAATTTACATAATCAATCTGATCCAATTTATGAACAAAGGCTTCTCTTAATTGATGTAAGACATTCGAACACGAAATTCAATTGAGAATCAGAATCCAAATATGCTGAGTAGGATTGAAATCTAAGCAAAAAACTAGGTAACTCAAAATATAAAAAAATTTGGACACTCTGGACGTGATTACTTATAAAGCCATTTTAGACGGTCAGTTCAGTTATCCGTTCAATTTCAATTCATTTACTAGTTATCCTATCTGTGAATACAAAAAACTAAAAAATAAACTGAAATTGATTCGGAGCTATGACTCAATGGGTTTCCCAACATTTTTAGGTGTCAGTTATCAATTATCCACGATTTTTGAACTGACCTAGGCAGTAAAATGAATGGACAACTGAACTGACCGTCTAAAAGGTCCTTTACAAATGTACAATTTTTCGAATGAAATTGAAAGCGACTTATTGAATAATGTGTATGCTTATCTCAACAACAATCTTAGGAGATATTTTTATTCGATACTTACCTGCCATTTTAGATGTGGTTTCTGCAAGTTCTATTCGTGATTTTGTCACAAATTGTGCTTAAATAACTACACAATGGGCCATTTTACGTAAAACTCGCATTTTTATTTTGAACGTCTTAAATTTCAAATGTCCCAACAATAGTTGTAAACGTCAAGCCAGGACACAAAACATTGTTAATGCTCATTTGTTCCTAAAGGTTGGTTGTGCTCTATTTTCAAAAACCTATTTATTTTAATATCCAAATTTGTTTAAGATGCATAATGATAGAATGTTATGGCAAATTTCCATTAAATTCTAATTAAGTGCAAATATTGAGAAAAAATAAAATAAATACTTGTAATAGGTATAGATAAACCGCAAAAATAACTTAATTAGCCGCATTTTTGCTTTATTGTTTAAGAGTACATGTGTTTAGCCAATATCATACACTTATAAATTAGAACAAATATATCTGTACACTTCATGCTTTCAACAGCGTTGGAACTATGAAAAGAACATGTTTAAAATAGTAGTTGAAACTTTGCCAATATAAAATTTAATAAAATAATACTTGAAAACTATTTAATGAAATATTGCTTTATCATTGAAAAAATATTCACAAAAATGATGCCAAAAAGTCTTTATCAATAATAAATTTTAAATTAATTGAATAATAAGAACGCTTTCATCTAAAATTTGGTCGGTATTTAGTAGATATTTAGGAGACTTTAATCATTTCTTTTAGCTTTTGGCATACAAAAAATGAATTTTTACCTTTTCCGAAAATATGTTCTTCTATCCTTATGTTATTCTGTTTTTAGCCTTTCTTTATTGGTAAAATTGTATTTTGTATTAGTGTCCTTTTTATAAAAAAATTGTTTTTCTGAAATTTGAAATTATTTATAAAACCATCAAAAAATAGTTTAAACAAAGAAAAATTTCTCTTTTTCGATCACCATTTAGAAAAATAAATTTGATTTTAGGTTGGTCTTAAAATCGACCCTTAATTTAAAACGTAGAAAATGAAAAAAAAGTTTTCACCTTTTATATGTTTAAAGATTGTCGACTAACAACTTTTGTCCAAAGTTACTAGTTTAACAAAATTCTAAGTCAGAATCTGTCCTGATAGAAACCAAAGGTACCTTTATACCCTAATTTCTGCACTTCCTATTTAAGATTTTGTCTATCAAAATTTGTCCTTAATTTCAACACTAAAGATTATGGTTTCCCAGGTCAACGAAGAGGAAATGCAAACCAAAGTCCTCTTTTTTTATTTGACTCCTAAAATGTGAGCCAGTTACTGATTATATGTATGCTCTCCATAGCTTGCTGTGTGAAAAACAGGTACCAGAGTTTGTGAAGAAATATTTGTTGAAAATATTGCTGAATTTTGATTTCAGGTCTTGATGCATTTTTCTTAGAATCATTCATCTTCTTAAAGAGTTAGTTCCATGGGACCAACCGAACAGTTTCAAACTTTATAGAAATCGTTCTATTCATTCTGGTTTATAGTATATTGAAATCTAATGGGTGCCATTCTAATAATATTTCTGTGTTCCACAAAGATTTTCCATGTTTGACTGAATAAATTAAAAAGATATATTCGAATTTTCACAAATACTTTCATTTGTCTTACGCAGTAGGTAGTGTACAATTTCCTTGCACAACGCGTGAAACATTAAGTAATAGGACTGAAAACCTTTCGTTCATTCTATTGGAAACGAGCATACAAGAATTTTTCAATTCAATGTCCTACATATAAGCAGTTTTTTGTAAATGACGTAAATGATGCGGCTGTCCATATAATAACTGCATATTCGCTAAATTTTCAACTCAACTCAATACTCAATTATTAAACAAAATTGTAACACTTTTCCCAAAACATACCTCTCCTTCCATGATAACTTTCTGATTTGCTCTCCGAATTTTGTAGTCAATAATTGGTATAAATGACTTTGACTAGTACCGTTTCGACTTCTTAAAACACAAATCTAGACATCACATAATTCTAGCAAGCACTATTCATTTAAGATTGCTGTTTCTAGCCACCAGGCAATGTTATTCATGTAAGTTCAAATAAACTTATCGAATATTGAATTGCACTAATTTATTTTGTTTGGACGTATTTTTAATTCGTTTGTTTTGTGTGGAAATACCTACTTGGGTCTTAAGATAGATAGGCTTGTTAATTATATCAGTTGTTGATAAAAGTGTAAACGAAACGAAAATGGTTCAGAAACTACTTGACAATGATACCTGATATTCTATGCGACATATATCTATATGTAATTTAAATATTTATGAATATGCTTCCCAATGAATAAATGGTTTTTAAAAGCTGCAAATATTGTTTTAAATAGAATTACTGAATAATTGCTTTGAATTTACCTCCAATTCGAACTGTCTGTTGACACAGGTATTAAAAAACGGGTATGGAATCATCAAAGAAGATTTGTGTATCAGTAACAAGTAAGCTTTGCGATTTGATATATCCCATTGATACCATGGCACTTTTAAAGCATAATCGTATACCGTGAGAAACTGTAAAAATAATGAAAGAAGACTAAAATGTCACTTGATATCTTCAGAGTAACGTGTAGACAATAATTCAAGACAGAAAGAAAACTATTTGAAGCTGAGGTTAAGAGTAATAATTGAATTAGGAAGGAAATATATAGCTACAGAGATACGAGGTACACTACGTTGTAAAATTTTAAGAAATCTTTAAACTTCGAATAAAGAAAGTTACGAATTTTCCGAATTACTCTATCAAAATTTAATGATTTCTTGTTTGGAAGTTATAAAATAAATTCAATAGGGATATCGTTAGAGTAAAAGAAAAATACACAACATTTCAGAAGTGTTAGGAAAGTGCAAGACTCTAAATTTCGCCATATGTGTAAATTGAGATTGCGTTAGTCAGTTTTAATTGAATTGAGATGAAAAACAGTATTAATCCAAACGTGGCGTTCGCAAATGTTTCGATATTAAAAATAGTACAAGTCCGGACTTGTACTGTTGTTCTTCTCAGTATTAGGAGGAAGCATTCAAATTTACGGTTTTTAAACTTATTCCTCTCTATGAAGAATTTAAAGCCCGCTGGCTGTCCTAATTAAAAATATCAAAATTTGGACTTGTATTGTTTTTCATCTCATCGATTCAATTGTTTTTAGTCAGTGAGTTGTAATAGGTCAACTAGATTTGAGAAGAGTAAGGAAATGTAATTCTGAAACTTTGTGAACTCTATGAGGGACATTTCTAACAATGGATTTCCGGATTTTAGTTATATAGAACCGAAGTCGAATTGTACCTGATCTTGATATTCTTGCGCTGAATAACCAAGTGAGTCCACAGCAAATAAAAAAGCTAGAACTATACTGATGGAATCCATTGTATGATAAACTCTCTGAAAGCAAGCTATTAATACTTGTTATGAAGCTGGAAAAACTCGATATTTACAATTATCCAAAATCCCATGAAACAAACAAATGATCCAAATAGTCCCAAAAGTAAAGATGTAATAGATACTTTTAAATGCTGCATAGTTAATCTGTGATATCTGAAAATGAAGAAAACGTGGTTATTTGAAAAATAGGTAGGAGTATAATCAGTATCAAGTTTGAAAGGAAATAACTTGAATCTGGAAGACCTGATTTTATTGATTATAGACAAACCTTATTACTTCAGAATGCCTTTTCAGTACAATTTTTAATTGCTTTCTTACATACGCTTGATACAATTGATCAGCAATACATTCATCATAATTCAAAGACCCTGCGTATCCACAAAGATCTAGAAAAATGTAATTTGTATTCATTTTACCTGCAATTAGTATATTTTTTACTTTCAACATGTGCTATTAAAGTTCTGACTTGAAATTGTACATGCCAGTTGAAATACATGAACACTAGGTGCCAAGCTAGCACACTTGGCATACTTAACAGATAAAAAAGAGTATGAATCAGTAGATATATAATTTCATATTTTGGACAAAACTTTTGTAAAATGGCTGCAACATGATCACGTTCTGAAAGAGTATTTGGATTGATTTTACATGGAATAACGACTATTATTAGCAATGTGGTTATTAAACACCGAATTTCTTCATACTGAATAGCTTTGATAATTGTTTTCTTAATTCTTGGTCCCCCAAAATCCAACGGAAGATAAAATTCTTGTTGCACTACCATAAGTTTCTCAATATTCATAATGAAAGTTTGACATATAACAGCAACGACCAACTGGACAAAAATTATTCCTTTTAATCCATCGTAATAAAATGTTTGATAATAATACTCACATAAAAGCTGATTGTGAGGTTGAAAATATATTTGATATCATTATGAGGAAAGAAAGTATAACAGGTAATTTGACAAAACAAATAAACTATTCCAAAAATAAATCCTAGGTATCGAAAATAAGGAACTTTGTATCTACCAATTCTTCTAGATAACATTGCCAGGAATTTCATTAAAGGCAAAGGTTCCCAATCGAAGAAAATATTTTGCTTAAAAGTAGTGAAATGCATAGCACTCTAGTAAGCTTAAATGCTGGTAACTGAATAAAGATAATAGTTAACCTGAATTATTCAAATACCAATGAAATTTTATTGACTTGCTAATCCGGAAAACAAGCTTACCAAGGACATGGCTTGAAATAATGGGTAATTATTAGAATTATTCATATAAAACTAATACAAAAATATTTAACCTAAAGGTTTATACTTTGAATTGATTTGTTGGGTAGGTAAAATATGCATAAAGATTTTTCCGGAAACTCTAATTTAGAAACTAAAAATAGTTATGAAAAGCGATAAAGAAATATAATAAAGGTCGAACATACTTTTTAGATACCACGAGAAAAAATAATCGAGTAGGTGAATTTTGGTGATGCAAATCTATTCCTATCAATTTCACTATATATATGTATATTTTGGAATTTTCATTTAAATATGCTTGCATCGATGTAGAGTATAAATGGTATATCTTATTTTATTAAAATGATCTTCCTGACTTTCACATACTCCACATCATCTCACAAGTAGAATTGTTAGAAAGTTATATCTAAATTCTATTCCTGGTTCTTCGAGCAATTTACATCTATTTGTAGTTCGGGACACCACAGATGGTTTTTACAATTCCAAGTTAAAATTTTATTTTTCATCGTGTTAGTTACGCGTTTGTGATGGAGTGCAGTAATACCTATTCAACACGGAAATAATCATTAAAGAAATTCCAAAGAACCATAGGACAGGAGTTGTACCTTGGCCAATATGAAAATAGATTTTCGAAAAACAAAGATAACAATTGAATTTTGCGATTGTATACGTTCTATTCGTACAGTTTGAATAAATGGTAATAACTAAATAGTCTCAGGAAGATTAGAGAACTACAACAATTGGAGGAACATGAGAAGAACCCTCGTATAATGTTGTTAGTTTCACAATGTCACATTCACCCAATTGTCAACAATTGAACCTATACTTTTATTATTCGTAATAAAAAATCGGACTTAAAAAACTGAATTTTGATGCAAGTTTTAAGTTCCAATATTTTATTATAAGATTCTAAAGAATATTAACGAAATTGATTGAATTTGGGACTGTTGGAATTTCCTTAAAATGGAATAGGTAACTTAATTTTAAAGAGTTTTCTTAAGTAGAATAAAATATTCAGTGTTGATTAAAACTTTTCTTATTTTATTTGATCACCATATTTTTGTATAGCATATTCAATTGTGACCAGAGCAAAGAAAAAGGTAATTAGTAAACCAATGGCATCTGTGTTATATTCCATTCAATTTGATATTAACAATAATCCAAAATTTCATGAAACAAATTCTTGATCCTAAATATAATCCTAAAAGTAAAAATGAATTCGTTGACAAATATTCCCTAGTTGACTTATGATATGTCAAGTGAACAAAGCATTGTTTGACAATTAATTAATTATGTATAATGGATTGAAAGTAACTCATTTCTGAATCAGTGTGTCACAAGTATCATTTTGACTACTTGCATCGGTTGCCTAAATGATGAACCATTGGGTCTCCGAAACTGGTTGAGTTTAAAAAAATTAACAAATGCACTTTACTGATTCAATGATATAGACGGAGCCGTCAGATCATTTAAATAATTATTATTTCTGCATTGTACCTCCAGTAGAACAAGGTACGCTTGTCTCTAATAAGAAAGTCTTTTAACTACTACTTGAACATACCATCTATATTCTGAAGGTAACGACATTGCCCATGATACAATGATATAAAGTATTTTTAGATCCTAATGAAAATCAGTTGGAGATTTAGATTTGCCAAAAAGTAACTCAGAACCATTGAGGCCGAGACTTAAGCAATGAAATGTGTTAGAAGACAATTTACCGTGGCCGTCAAAAACAGTTAACTCCGTTCTTTGGAACGCACAGAGATTTTATTTTTAAAGCAATAGTAAGTAAATTGTTTTGTAGTTCTTGAGATAAACCATAAACCAGAAAAATGAATACTTTCATAAACAACTAAAAATTAAATTTAAAGACTTTGCTATTCCACAATAGAAATCATTTACCTTCAATTCCTGTTGTTCATGCACACATGAAGGAAACTTTTAAAAATTTGAAGCTCGTCTTGATCTATTATTGTCGAACAGAGAGGGATACTCCAGATTATAGATATTAGAGATACTCCAGATTTAGCGTACAAAAGGAAATCGAAATAAAAGCACATTTAGTTTTAAAATAATGTAAGAAGTCATTACTTGTTGTACCAGATTCTTTGTAAGATAATAAAAATAAAATATTTTAAAACTTTCATTAATATTATTTTCGTATTTAGAATTAATGTTTGTAAAAAATATATCTTGTTCTAGGTTACCGGAAACATATTTAAATCTGTTGTCCAATATAAAATAACAAATACGTAATTATTTGAATTGTAACAGTTTATACTTGGAATGTTAGTTTGCTAATATTTAAACATATACAGTATGAAACAGTTACTTTTAGATTCTGAGATAGCATACGGAAATGTAAAACTTTCATCTCTAAATTTAATCCCTTTAAAGCGATTCTTGCAACTCCCAAATATTTAAATTGAAAGTAGGGACTTGTGGTATCTCATTTGATAGACCTTTTCATTCTTTGTTAAAAAATGCTATGATTTTAAATTGAATGGTAAAAATTAAGTTAAAAAATAGTATATTGACTTGACGAAATTCGCTACCTAAAGAATATACATATAACACGGATCGACAAATTTAAGTTAATTTTTGGTACCATGGACTACAATACTGTTTTTCTAAGAAATTTAGTGCGCTAAACCCAAATCTGGCTTCAGAATTGTTCTATCACGTCACAATTTTTAGATAGTCAAGTTTAAATATTAAAAAAATGGCGTTTGTAACCTATTTCAAGAGCTTATCTCAGTGACAAAATGTGTTTAACAATCTTTGAAGTATGCATTATTCAGTAGTGGCTAAAAGTAGAGCAACAAAAATATTTTTGTTGCTCTACCTTTAAAACGCGTTGTTGCTTTTTATTACACGTTTTTTTTTCAATGACATTCAAGTTTAAAATTGAACTAAAAAAGCCTGTGCCGAGCTGCTTTTCATAAGCTTTCTAATTAACCATACCTCTCAAATTGACACTTTTCATATACAGAGTGTTCGGAAATTAGAGAACAAACAAGAAATGGTGGATAATTGAGGCGTTTACTGCATAAATGGCCTAACTCACAAAATTTACAAAATGTTTATAATGCATATTTCAAGTATAAAAACATACAATCTATGCGTATACTGGTTGCCTAAGTCATATTTTAAATCTATTAAAAAATGGCGTCAAATAAATTGTTTTTGCACATTTGTTAGTGCAAGGGTTGTTACTGCAAAAGTCGCCTATCTATATCCTATTTTTTTAAATTTAGCTATTTTTTTTTTAACACAAAGTAGATTAAAATATTATACAGAGTGTCCCATTTAAAGTGATCATTAAAGATTACTCAAAAACTGTACGTTGTATGAAAAAAAGTTTCAAATAAAAGTTGTTCGGTAAAGAGGGGGGACATTTCTTGATTTTTTTCAACACTGTAACTTCAACCCCTTAGCGGTAGTCGCTTCGCCCCTAATTTTTTCAAATGGAACCATGGATCAAGCGGCACCGAAAATTGATGATATTTCAAAACTGCATTTAGGGGTATAATTAGATTTAAAATTTATCGATTCGTTTGTGAGAAAAAGAGCCTCAATAAGTCAAAAATTAAAAAATTAATTTTTTAATTTTTGCAAAATCTATTAGGTTTTCCATACATGTTGCAAGGAACTTTTCTCTTGGAAATGACGATCTTAATCGTTGGTTAAATTTACAAAAAGTTTAATTAATAACGTGTAAATACATACAGGATGATAGGGAAATCACTTTCGTAAATTTACCAATTATTAAGGACCTCATTTCCAAGAGAAAAGTTCCTTACAACATGCATCGAAAAATATTTAATTTTTTGATTTTTAATTTTTTGAGGCTCTTTTTCTCCAAAATGAATCGATAAATTTTAAATCTAATTATACCCCTAAATGCAGTTTTGAAATATCATCAATTTTCGGTGCCGCTTGATCCATGGTTCCATTTGAAAAAATTAGGGGCGAAGCGACCACCGCTAAGGGGTTGAAGTTACAGTGTTGAAAAAAATCAAGAAATATGTCCCCCTCTTTACCGGACAACTTTTATTTGAAACTCTTTTTCATACAACGTACTGTTTTTGAGTAATCTTCAATGATCACTTTAAATGGGCCATTCTGTATAATAAATATTATCAACATTTGATATTGAAACGGCTTATCCTCTTGAAGAGGAAGATCCTCTAGGATTGTACAATGTGGAATATGACTCAGCAGCTAGTCAGAATTAGAATTTTCATTACTTTTCCAATTTTTTATTTTTGATTTTGAATTATTTGTTTGAGAATACGTATTTGATTTTGTTGTTCCTCTAAATCATTTTTTTTTTACGAAAATAGATGCTTTTCTTATGGCCTATGATCAAACTTAGAAAATTTTTGTACTGCAAAAGTGGCCTAATATATCTTCCATAGGTATTCATAAGAGATGTGATCTCAAAATATTGGTAAAACAATCTGTATTAGGACGTTTTGTTATTTACATTTTTTCATGTTTCTGTTTTTAAAATCATTTCCATAAAGCAGTTTTAAAAAATAGCTAAAATTTCAAATGTGATTTTCTCCTAACTTATTAATTGACACTTAGGCCACTCTTGCAGTAAACGCCTCAAATTATATTTATTTCTCACAAAGATATTTTTGTTCCTCCTATATAGCAAGTTACTTCTAGAAGAAATTAGGGTTTCTCTTGATGACCGAATTCTTTCCAGGTAGTTTGCTGTCTACCATTACTCACTGTTCTAGATCTGCTCTTATCAATAAATAAGACCCATTGCTACTGCCGAAAAACCAACGGATGTATTTGCAAGCCCACTGGTAGCAACAACGATGTTGCAGAAGCATGACGGGTAAAGACCTTAGAGGTCTTTGCACATCTAAATTTATAAAATGATATATTCTTCGAACAGTAGAGGAGAATATGAAGTGGTCAAAGGTACCTAGAAAGTACGCTCTAAGAGCTGAACACGTAACAATCCGGTTTCTAAATGTATATGAAACAAAATAATGATTCTCCCTCTCAGTTGACACTCTAATACGTCTACTTCGTGTTCTATCGATTGTTTCCAATTTCAAGTAAAAATAGAGTCCAAGTATTCCAGTAAAATCTTTTTTGTAATGTAGGTTTGGACTTTCTCTTTGTAGTACAACCAATAAATTACAGTGTTTTGTTAGAAGTGAACTGCAATAGACTTTATTTTTAAAATATGATAGAAATGGTAACTCTATTGAATGATTTAGAAAATCTTATAAATAGGACTCACACCAAGACTGCAGATTTAGTGAGAGCTCCAACTAGTCAAACTACTTATAAGAATTGTGCGCAGGTTGAATATTCTTCTTAAAACCATTAAAAATAATAAAAAGTAAATAAAAACAACAATATTTGAAAATCAATGGCTGTTAATTGTTGTTATTAAAAACTTTGATGTCTTCTCTTGGCAAATCCCAAATAATTAGCTTTCCTAAAATGATTCATGCAATATTACGACGACTGTTTAAAAGGCTTTGGTAGGTGCTGTAATTTTAACAGATACATTTATATATCCTTTAATAAAAAATTAAAAAGTATTATTTAAAATAAAAATATTAATAATAATTTAAGAGAATTTGTTCTATATCTAAAGAAAAAAAATGGTGTTCATAAAGTTGGTTTGATGGTTATTTAACAAAATAATCTCAACAATATCATCTATTAAATTGAGATGAAACGTCGTTTAAAACATAATATTTGGGACACCACTAATTAAAGTACTCAAGTACACTTAGGCTAGAACTCAACATCAGGCATTTTAATTTTTAGTTTGTTGAAGTAAAATGTTTATTTTTTCTCAATAATTTTAATTAATTCTTCGTAAACTTACCTAAGTAGTTGCTAATTGAGTTTCAAAAAAAGCCTTTTTACAAAACTCTGTCCAAAAAATCAATTTTATGTGTAAATAAATGGAAATAAAGTAAATACCCGTTTGATCAATGCGATAGATACATAGTGTCCTATTTAAAAAAATGTGGGAAAAATACGTTAAAATATTAACAATATTAAAACTAACAAAACTAGGCGTTTTATATAAAAATTAACTAATTATAATGTGTTATACTGGTTAAAGTTAAGTCTAGAATTAAATATTAAAGACGAAAGAATAAACAGTTCAAGAAATATAACAATTTTAAGGAAATATTAAATTTTATGAAAAATGTATAAAAAGGTTCATAATGTAATAGGGTTACAACCAATTTCACGAAAAATTAAAAACAATTATTTCACTTCTAGGAGCTTAATTTCCACAAAAAAAATATACATATTAAACTATTTAAAATTGTGATGGGCGATTTTTTTGACAGGGTGAATCTTTTTTTATCTAGGATGGAAATACAGGGTGTCCGGTAATTAATGGATAACCTTGTACTGGTAATAGGGGAGGTCAGAATATATAAATATATGTATGTATTTATTTGACAGTAGCAGTAACGCCATCAAAAATAATTTTATGTGAACTATTGTCCTGCTAAAACCCAAAGGTATTTTTAGATTCTAATTTTTGCACTTATTTAAGATTTTATCTTAAAAAATTGAGATCGGAGCTAGGCAATATTTAACATTTTAAATACTTTTTTCAAAGTACTTGCCCAGCTCTGATTCATTCATTCATTCTCAACACTAATCCATCGTATCCTTAATAACGCTTATACAGGGTGTCCCAGAAATACCTAAGTGCCATAATTTGAACAAGTAACAGAACTCATCAAAAACAACAACTTTTGTTAAATAAGTTTTTTTTTAAACTCACATTTACTTCCGGTATTTTTACCTATTAAAATCACGTAATTTTTTTTACCTAGACGTCATTAAATATGACATTTATCTATTTATTTCTCATGTTTAAAGATTCACATTTTTATCTCAAATTCATTAGTATTAACGGCAATATCAATTTAATTTTGATAATAATCATAAATGTAAATTAAAAACGATTTAAAATTAGCAAAATGGCGATATCTTAGAGGTAACTATGGTAACTGATAAAAAAGTAATAGAATTTGGAAGTTTTTTTTAAATTTTAATTTTCGAAGAGAACCTGTACATTTAGGTATAGAAAAGTATAATAGTTTTTGATAGGTAATAAGTCTATCTTTTTGTTTAAGAAATTAAATTTAGGGTGTTCCATTTAAAATAAGCGAGTTATTACCCTTTAAAGTCAATACATATTTGAAGTCACTTTTGAGACACCTTGTATAAGATAATTAGATTTTCATGATTGTAGCATAAAATACGTCTCATGCTTACAGTTTGGTGTGAATTTCAGCTTACTTCGGTTTAAACTTGCTTACAAGCTGAACTTTGAAATTTGCACTACATTTTTACAAAATCTGAATTATTGCAAAATTCTTCAGGTTTAGAATAGGTAAACCTTAATTAAACTAGCATTTATTTTTGTCGAGGAATCCAAAAATGCAAAAAAAATTGGGGTGTTCCATTCAAAAAAAACATAACTTTGATATTTTTCGCTACTTTAGGATACCCTGTATAAAACGAAAATAATTTTAGAATGTAGCCCTACTTGAGTTCTCTACAACGCAAAAAAATGTTTTTCAAAACATTCAATACTGTAGCCGTAATCTTTTGTGTCGTATATGGTGAAACACCCTGTATAAAAAGTAAACGATAACGCGAAAATGGGTAAATTTTAATACTGCATATCAGAAAGCAGGCAAAAAA
Source organism: Hypothenemus hampei (assembly GCA_013372445.1). Lineage (NCBI taxonomy): Eukaryota > Metazoa > Arthropoda > Insecta > Coleoptera > Curculionidae > Hypothenemus > Hypothenemus hampei. Next base: position 188,022 of record JABRWK010000090.1, on the reverse strand, counting down.
TTCAGCACGTACCTATGCGAATGATTCGAAATAGGGTAAACAATCTTACAATTAGATGTAATAGGCAGGTAGCGGAATTGTGATAAATATTTTAATAAATTGAAATGAAAAGTATATCCTTTACAAAAAAATGTACTTGATGTTGGTTTTGATGAATTATGTTACTTGTTCAAATTATGGCACTTATTTCTGGGATATTCTGTATATTCTACCTCTCCAATGGATTTGTATCCCGAAGCAAAACATCTTTACCTCACACCTGAATATTTTTTTACTATTTAGTGTAATATACAGAGGAAAATAGTCGAAATCGTACCACTTAAGAAGAGACAATTAATAAATGCTTATTTAATTAAATAATTATATCAAATGAAAAAATTATTTTTCGTTTAAGCATTTTAATATTCTAAATAAACTTGTAAATGTTTTTAATTCGTAGACATGCATTAATTTAAAAATTGTCCAAAGGTAAGATTTGGATACCGGTATCCAAAATCACATTCCAATTTTCACAGATTGTTCTATTCGTTTTTAGCAGTATTGGAGAATTTTTTATAAAAAGTAAACATCAGATAACTTTGGCAAGTGCTATTCTTTTAAAAGTCATCAGATAATGTTATTCTCATAAATTCAAACAAACTAACCGAACCAACAATTGTACTCATATTTTTCTTCGGACGCATTTTTAATTTATTTTTGTGTGTGTAAATACCTACTTGGGATAACTTACTAGTAGGAAAATTACTTGTACCAGTTGTGTAAACGGAACAAAAGTATTTTAGAGGTTGGTAAACACATCTAATATCCTATGTATACAACATAATACTATGTCGTATAGATATAGATCTATTATATCTATATGTAATTTAAATGTTTATTAAGATGCTTCCTAATGAATAAATGGTTTTTAAAAGCTACAAATCTTGTTTTAAATAGGATTATTGACATTTTGCAGTGAATTTACCTCCAACTCGAACTCCCTGTTGACGCAGGTATTAAAAAACGGGAATGGAATTGTCAAAGAAGATTTTCGTATTAGTAACAAATAGATTTTGTGATTTTGTATGTCCCACTGATACCATGGTGCTTCCAAGGCATAATCATATACTGAGAGAAACTGTAATGAATGAAAACCAAAATGAAATTTAACATTTTCAGAGTAATACGTAGGGAACACTTCAAGCCAGGAAGAAAATTATTTGAAGGTGCAGTTAAGGGCAATAACTGAATTAACGAGGAAATATATAGCTGTAGGGATAGGAGGTGCACTCCATTGTAAAGTATTAAAAAGTCTTTAAACTTTTAATGAAGAAGGTCAAGAAATTTCCGAATTATTCTATCAAAATCTAATGATTTCTTGTTTGGAAGTAAAAAATAAATTCGATAGGGATGTCGTTAAAGCTAGAAAGATACATATCATTTCAAAAATGTTAGGAAAGTTCAAGATTCTTAATTTTATCATACATGTACATGGAGACCGTGTTAATCAGTTTTAGTTGTTTTTAGCCAGTGAGTTGTATTAAGACAATTATAGGTCAATCAGTTTTGACAAGAGTAAACTTGAAAAAGTAGTAAAAGAAAATGATCTGGAGCCCTGTGAAGAATATGAGGGACATTTCTAACAATGGATTTTCGTATTTTAATAATACAGAACTGATTTTGAATTTTACCTGATCTTCATGTTCTTGCGATGCATAACCAATTGTATCTATAGCACATAGAAAAGCTATTACTAAACTCATGGCATTCACTGCATGATCAAGTATCTAAAAACAATCCATTACTATCTGTAATAAAGTTGGAACAGTTCCATATTTACAACAATCCAACATCCAATAAAGCAAACACTTGATCCAAATATTCCCAAAAGTAAAGATGAAATATTTACTCTCAAGTATTTCATGGTTAATCTGTTATAACTGAAAATGAAGGAAATGTGGTTATTTGAAAAATAAGTAGAATCATAAACAGTTTCAAGTTTGGGAACAACTTGAAGCTGGAACATCAAATTTTATTCATTACAGACAAACCTTAACACTTCAGAATGTCTTTTCAGTACTATTTTTAATTGCCTTCTTACATACGCTTGATAGAACTGATCGCGAATGGGTTCATCATATATCGGATATTCCACATATTTACAAAGGTCTAGAAAAAATGCAATTGGTCACTCACTTTAACTGGAATTAGAAATTTTTTTACTTTCAACATGTGCTATAAAAGTTCTAACTTGAAATTGCACATGCCAGTTGAAATACAAAAACAACGAATGCCAACCCAGCACACTTGGAACACTTGACAGGAAAAAAATAGTATGAAACAATAGATATATAAATTTATATTTTGGACAAAACTTTTGTAAAATGGCTGCGACATGATCTCGTTCCGAAAGAGTATTTGGATTGATCTCATATGGAATAACGGATATCATTAATGCTATGATTATTAGACATCGAATTTCTTGATGTTGAATGGCTTTGATTATTTTTTGTTTAATTCTTGCTCCTCCAGAGTCTAACGGAATATAAAATTCATGTTGCACTGCAAGAAGTTCTTCAATATTCTTAATAAAAGTTTGAGAAATAACGGCAGAGAACAACTGAACAAAAATTATCTTTAATGCAACGTGATCAAATTTTAGTTTACAATACTCACATAAAGGCTGGTTGTGAGTTTGAAAATACATTTGATATCACTATGAGGAAAGAACGTATAACAAGTAATTTGACAAAACAGATAAATTATTCCAAAAATAAGTCCTGCATATCGAATATAAGAAAGTTTGTAGTTGCCAGCTCTTCCAGATAACATTGCCAGGAAATGCAATAAATGCAAAGGTTCCCAATCTGAGGAAATACTCTGTTTAAAAATAGTGAAATTCATAACAGTCTAGTTAACTTAACTGCTGATAACCAAATGAAGATAAAGGTCAACCTGAATTATTCACGTACAAACGAAATTTTATTGATTTCCTAAACAAGGAAATACATTAATTGAAGTAATCGGTAATTATTAGAATTATTAATACAAAACTAATAAATAAATTATTAATTTGACAGTTTATACTTTCATTTGGCTGGTCAAATGAAAAATACCCATAAAGAATTTTTGTGAAAACACAGTATAAGCTCGTTAGTATGAACACAAAAATATCAATGGTTATTCATATTATATAAGTGGTCATATAATCGAAGATACATAGAAATAATGAAAATCTTTCTTTCACAAAAAAAGCAAATATCTATTTTGTTAATAAAGAAAAAGTTGTACATATATTATGTATTTCTGATAGCACCCTGATTGAGATACCACACGTAGGGGATGTTGAACGAAACTGTTCAAAGAATTCTTAGATGCAGTAATGCGAAATAATATTAATGTTGTTTATTTTGTAAATTCTGCAAGTTTCAATAAGTTTTTGGTCGTTGAAACAAATATTCATACTATCGAGAAGTAAATGTTATTCACACTATACGCCTGACAAAATTAAAGGGAAAGAAATCCATTCATGTTATCTAGCTATTTGAATTAACAAGTATTCATGTTAACGAACTTTTAACGTAGATATGGAAAGTTGTGGAAAAAAAACTAATAGTAAATGTTGATATATATACTTTTTTGTACCTTCAGAAAAAATAATCTAGTAATCTAATTCTGATTATCCAAATTCTTTTCTACCTATTTATCTGTTTTGGGAATTGCATAATTTAGACTGTAATAAAGTTTATTACTTTTAAAAACTTCACAGCAAGCTTCATGTATCCATATGGTACATTTTAAGAGGGTTTTCAAACGGTGCTATATACAGAGAGCTGCATGAAAAACGGACAAAGCTGTAAAATCGTTATTTGAAAAAATATTTTCTTGAAATTTGGTAAGGCTGAAGGTTGAAGATAAGCAATCATTTTACANTTTTCTTATGGCCTATGATCAAACTTAGAAAATTTTTGTACTGCAAAAGTGGCCTAATATATCTTCCATAGGTATTCATAAGAGATGTGATCTCAAAATATTGGTAAAACAATCTGTATTAGGACGTTTTGTTATTTACATTTTTTCATGTTTCTGTTTTTAAAATCATTTCCATAAAGCAGTTTTAAAAAATAGCTAAAATTTCAAATGTGATTTTCTCCTAACTTATTAATTGACACTTAGGCCACTCTTGCAGTAAACGCCTCAAATTATATTTATTTCTCACAAAGATATTTTTGTTCCTCCTATATAGCAAGTTACTTCTAGAAGAAATTAGGGTTTCTCTTGATGACCGAATTCTTTCCAGGTAGTTTGCTGTCTACCATTACTCACTGTTCTAGATCTGCTCTTATCAATAAATAAGACCCATTGCTACTGCCGAAAAACCAACGGATGTATTTGCAAGCCCACTGGTAGCAACAACGATGTTGCAGAAGCATGACGGGTAAAGACCTTAGAGGTCTTTGCACATCTAAATTTATAAAATGATATATTCTTCGAACAGTAGAGGAGAATATGAAGTGGTCAAAGGTACCTAGAAAGTACGCTCTAAGAGCTGAACACGTAACAATCCGGTTTCTAAATGTATATGAAACAAAATAATGATTCTCCCTCTCAGTTGACACTCTAATACGTCTACTTCGTGTTCTATCGATTGTTTCCAATTTCAAGTAAAAATAGAGTCCAAGTATTCCAGTAAAATCTTTTTTGTAATGTAGGTTTGGACTTTCTCTTTGTAGTACAACCAATAAATTACAGTGTTTTGTTAGAAGTGAACTGCAATAGACTTTATTTTTAAAATATGATAGAAATGGTAACTCTATTGAATGATTTAGAAAATCTTATAAATAGGACTCACACCAAGACTGCAGATTTAGTGAGAGCTCCAACTAGTCAAACTACTTATAAGAATTGTGCGCAGGTTGAATATTCTTCTTAAAACCATTAAAAATAATAAAAAGTAAATAAAAACAACAATATTTGAAAATCAATGGCTGTTAATTGTTGTTATTAAAAACTTTGATGTCTTCTCTTGGCAAATCCCAAATAATTAGCTTTCCTAAAATGATTCATGCAATATTACGACGACTGTTTAAAAGGCTTTGGTAGGTGCTGTAATTTTAACAGATACATTTATATATCCTTTAATAAAAAATTAAAAAGTATTATTTAAAATAAAAATATTAATAATAATTTAAGAGAATTTGTTCTATATCTAAAGAAAAAAAATGGTGTTCATAAAGTTGGTTTGATGGTTATTTAACAAAATAATCTCAACAATATCATCTATTAAATTGAGATGAAACGTCGTTTAAAACATAATATTTGGGACACCACTAATTAAAGTACTCAAGTACACTTAGGCTAGAACTCAACATCAGGCATTTTAATTTTTAGTTTGTTGAAGTAAAATGTTTATTTTTTCTCAATAATTTTAATTAATTCTTCGTAAACTTACCTAAGTAGTTGCTAATTGAGTTTCAAAAAAAGCCTTTTTACAAAACTCTGTCCAAAAAATCAATTTTATGTGTAAATAAATGGAAATAAAGTAAATACCCGTTTGATCAATGCGATAGATACATAGTGTCCTATTTAAAAAAATGTGGGAAAAATACGTTAAAATATTAACAATATTAAAACTAACAAAACTAGGCGTTTTATATAAAAATTAACTAATTATAATGTGTTATACTGGTTAAAGTTAAGTCTAGAATTAAATATTAAAGACGAAAGAATAAACAGTTCAAGAAATATAACAATTTTAAGGAAATATTAAATTTTATGAAAAATGTATAAAAAGGTTCATAATGTAATAGGGTTACAACCAATTTCACGAAAAATTAAAAACAATTATTTCACTTCTAGGAGCTTAATTTCCACAAAAAAAATATACATATTAAACTATTTAAAATTGTGATGGGCGATTTTTTTGACAGGGTGAATCTTTTTTTATCTAGGATGGAAATACAGGGTGTCCGGTAATTAATGGATAACCTTGTACTGGTAATAGGGGAGGTCAGAATATATAAATATATGTATGTATTTATTTGACAGTAGCAGTAACGCCATCAAAAATAATTTTATGTGAACTATTGTCCTGCTAAAACCCAAAGGTATTTTTAGATTCTAATTTTTGCACTTATTTAAGATTTTATCTTAAAAAATTGAGATCGGAGCTAGGCAATATTTAACATTTTAAATACTTTTTTCAAAGTACTTGCCCAGCTCTGATTCATTCATTCATTCTCAACACTAATCCATCGTATCCTTAATAACGCTTATACAGGGTGTCCCAGAAATACCTAAGTGCCATAATTTGAACAAGTAACAGAACTCATCAAAAACAACAACTTTTGTTAAATAAGTTTTTTTTTAAACTCACATTTACTTCCGGTATTTTTACCTATTAAAATCACGTAATTTTTTTTACCTAGACGTCATTAAATATGACATTTATCTATTTATTTCTCATGTTTAAAGATTCACATTTTTATCTCAAATTCATTAGTATTAACGGCAATATCAATTTAATTTTGATAATAATCATAAATGTAAATTAAAAACGATTTAAAATTAGCAAAATGGCGATATCTTAGAGGTAACTATGGTAACTGATAAAAAAGTAATAGAATTTGGAAGTTTTTTTTAAATTTTAATTTTCGAAGAGAACCTGTACATTTAGGTATAGGAAAGTATAATAGTTTTTGATAGGTAATAAGTCTATCTTTTTGTTTAAGAAATTAAATTTAGGGTGTTCCATTTAAAATAAGCGAGTTATTACCCTTTAAAGTCAATACATATTTGAAGTCACTTTTGAGACACCTTGTATAAGATAATTAGATTTTCATGATTGTAGCATAAAATACGTCTTATGCTTACAGTTTGGTGTGAATTTCAGCTTACTTCGGTTTAAACTTGCTTACAAGCTGAGCTTTGAAATTTGCACTACATTTTTACAAAATCTCAATTATTGCAAAATTCTTCAGGTTTAGGA
>JABRWK010000090.1:140747-158856 GCA_013372445.1 Hypothenemus hampei | reverse complement strand
AAAAAAAAAAATGTTTGATAGTGAAGTCACCTTTTTTATTGTTGTCATTGTCAATTTTGAATTTGATATTCGTATCAAAACGATAAAAAGGCAACTTTTCTATCAAACATTTAATAACAAATTTCATTGTTTTTTAACTTTTTTAAGCATAAACATTATTTAATGGAATTTGGAATATAGCCATTTTGAGTGATTTCAAAGAAAATACCGAAGTTAAATTAGAAATATCTCTAAAAAGTTTTTCGTAAATTTGAGGCATAAATAAAAAAGGCAAAATAGGCCTTGGGTTTCAAACAAGCGTAATAAAAAGTTATCTGATGATAGAGTTTTCGATGCCCTACAATTAAAAAAAAAATCATCAAAATCGAACTGCAAATAAAAATTTTACAGAGGTGTTTTGCTCTTAGATTTGTCAAATTTCATTGTTGTATAACTTTTTTATGCTCAAATGTTTTTGAGTGAAATTTTCAGGAGAACTATTTGAAATTATTCTAAAGACGACCCCGTGGTCAAATTAAAAAAAAAAGAGGCCCTAAATGGTTTTCTTGAAATTTAGCAAAGAAAAAGAGGCAAAGTAGGCCTTTGTTTTTAAATGAGTGCGACAAGAAGTTGGTCCAAGATAGAGTTTTTGATGCCCTACAATTTAAAAAAAAAATCATCAAAATTGGACCGTAAATAAAGATTTTACAGGGGTGGCCTGGTTTCAAATGAGCCACACTGTACATATATATATATTTTTAAGCCCCTAAAAGGGCTCTGAGTTTGCCATGGAAAAGAAATTCATCTTGTGTACCTTCAAAATAATACATAAAGCATTAATTTATTAACGGATTGCCTATCAAAAAGACTCAGAACCCTTAGAGGGCTTCAGTTATCGTTGCGGTACAAATTATGCCACCTTACCCTATATAACTACAAGAGTTATACGATAAGTACCCATGCTTGACGACGTTCGGCGACACTAACGAAAAGCTTGTATGACACTACTCCCAGTTTTATCACAAAATACTTATCTCTTAACATGGGGATATTTTGTGCAGCTTCATTCAGTACACTTGAATCTTTTGAAGATGAAGCGAATGTACGAAGAAATTCCTAACGATTTCGAAGTTTCAAAATAAATTACACTCTGCAACAAAAAAAAGATAATTTTTTTACTGGGTTTACAGTATGTAATGATGATACCCCAGTTCATACTCAATTAGAATTAATACATAAAATAGTCCCATGACATAAGATGTCTTACGATTAGAGAAAAGCGTTTTTTTTATATAGTATAGGGTGGTTCAAAATTCAAAATAGTTTTACGTAATTTTTGAAGCAAGAAATTGATAAAGCGCTTAAAAAATTAGGAAGTGCAAATTTTTAGAACATTTGATCCGGAACAGTAATCACAATTTGACATAATCGATTTTTATCGCACAACTTAGAATGACAGTAACTTGGAGGAGGTGCAGTTTAGGACACATTTATAGGAAATACGTTCTTAAAATATTTACAGTGAATTTTTGGATTACCCTGTATGCATATACATATAAACGCTTTTCTCTAAGACTAGGAACTGGGGTATCATCATTACATACTGTAAACCCAATGAAAATACTTTCTTTTTTTTTGTTGCACAGTGTTATCAGCGATGATAACAATAATTATTATATGGGCATTAGCTCTTACTTACTTTAGACACAAATTATTGGTACTCATAACTATTGAAAAAAAATGGAAAACGAATAATAACAGTATGTTATTCGATTACTTTTTTGGATAAGAAGTCATGTGAGAAAATAAAAATAAAATGCGCATCTTTTGTAAAAATCACGCATTTTTGATGATTAGTTCAATCATGTTTATCATAAAGAACTTTAATCAATTTAGCATCCTTCTTTGATGAAGAGCATTATAGTCGGCTAATTGAGATCACTAAGAAGGACATAAAATGAACTGAAGAAAAAATAATTTTATTTTGAGAAGAAAATAATCATGATGACAATATTTCCCGATTCCTTCTAAGTTGGCACGGCAAAACTGATCAAAGTATGTTAAGAATTCCAATTTCATTCATTGTTTTAGTCAAATTTGTTTTCGTCAATTTATGATTCTCGCAAAATTGACTTCTCTTTTCATCCTTCTTCTAATTATTTCAAAATATAGGTCTCCTACTATTTCTCCTATCTTTGACAGTCCTTGACAGTTCTTTTCCAGTTCAACTCTGCTTTGTTGCAGTTTTCCTCGGTAATGTTCTTAACTAACAAGGCCATTTTTCTACTCTGGCGTTCCATCCGTTATTTGTTTATCATGCGTTATATCCTGTAAGTCTCCAATTTAATGATACGATTGACTTTTTGTTGTTGATGACGTTTTGTTCTAATCTGTACCAATTTGTAGCATTGGTCTCTCAATTGCCCTTTGAGTTTTTAAATGAAAATCCAGGTCTAAGTGAAGACATTGGTTCTGAGGTATTGAGTATTGAATTTTTACTTGAAAAAATTGTTTGAAATAATACAACTTGTCGGAAATAGGTTTATGAATTAAAACAAGAGAAACAGAACAGAGAAGTAACTAAAGAAGGAATAACAAATATTATGGATAGTGAATTGAAAAATAAAAAAATGAATTATCTTTACTTATACAAGTAGATTTCTATATTAGAAAATCTGATCGGGTCTTGTTTGTCTGATTTTCTTACTTTCAGTGTGTCGTATTAAAGTGCGGACTTGCATTTGTACATGCCAACCAAAATACATAAAAGTTAAATGGAGAGCTAATACGCTTGGGAGACCTGTTAAAAGAAAAATGGGAAAAAGATTCGATACAAATTCTCTCAGTCTCGATAGAACGTTCCTAAAACGAGAGCCAAATGATCATTATTTTGAATATTTTCAGGAGACATTTCGTATGGAATACAAAATAAAACCATCGCTAACGTCGTTAAAACTAGAGTTTCTTGGTAACTTGTTCGCTTGACTACTGTTCTTTAATTATGGATCCTCCTAAGTTCAAAGGCTGACAAAACTTCTTTTGAATTTCGACTAGCTTGTCAAAATCAATAATAAAAATTTGACAAACTAAAGCAATAATCATCTGAAAGAGAATCTTTTATAACTTAGGAAACCATGATATACGTACTTGTATGTATACTCACATAAAAACAAATTGTTATCAGAAAAACTTGATCACGCTCTATTTGGAGGCAGTAAAGAATATCTCACATTTGGGAAACTATATAATATAATATGTGCTTATATTATAAAAGCCCTACATTACGAATACAGTACAGTTTGTAACTTCTGTCTCTATCCAAACAAATTATGAAACATATGACAGGTAGAGGCTCCCAGTTAAAGTAATAACTTTTGAAGCCTACTAGCAGGCATTCTCAAGCTTGCCGTCCTCAAATGTTTGAAAAGCATGAAGTTTAAGTATAACGTTTTAAATAAAACGATAAATTTTATTGATTTATTGATTAGTTATTTATAATCCTGTTTCAATCAAATGAAAAGGACAAATAAAACTTTTACTTTGTATTGACAATCTATTTGTTAGGAATACAGTAAATAGTAAAATTGAAAAATGCAATCATTTGTGGAAATCCAATAATTTATTTTCCCATTATTATATCCACAAAGTTTATTTTTTAAAATGTTTTAAGTAGAGGAGACTGGAGTTATTTGAAACGGCTCCAAAAAAAATTGCATGTATGCAATTCAAAGGACCGTGCAGCTAAAACTCTGTAATAACTATAGAATGGAGTTTTATTACCTTCAATGTTGAAACTTAACTTAAATAGATAAGGCGTTAAGAGCATTTTTGAAGACAAACTGCAGTAAATCTCTGAGAGATTGTGACTTTCATTTAGATACGTTGGTTCTTGTCTCTGGTCTAATTTTAGCATTCGAATTATTCGAAATTATTCATTGCTATTAAAAATGTACAAGAAGTTGAACTTGACGTCGCAGGTTTTATGAAAAATAGCGTACTTATCCTCGTTCAAAAATGACTCTTTGCGGTAAAACGGAGTAAGGGTGTTTCCACCCTCCCTCCGTGGATCATTCGATATCGAAAAGAGTCACTTATAAATCTCAATTGTACTATTCTGCATCAAAACCTTTCTAGCCGCTGAATTAAAGCAAATGGTCTTTATTTATGGTCAGTATAATCCTATGACCTGACACTGGTTGATTATCATATATGGTCATATGCAAAAGAATTAGTCTACAGAGCAGAAATCAATAATCCTGAACATTTGGATTAACTCTACCTTAATTCAAATGAAGCAAGAAAGGCGAGGGGTTATTACAACTGTGATGAGAAAACGTGCTCGAAGACGTACATATTAGGAATGGAGGCTTTCATTTGCTTGTATTGTATTGTTATATTGCTGTAATTTAAGTCGTGATATATTTTCTTAAGATTTATTAATTAAAATTTCATTAATGATTACGTGTTAGGGTAATATAGAATGAAAATTTTACTAAGAAAAGGCAACTTGATTTGATTTTGTAAATATTTTTAAATTTTCATAAAAACCGACAGGATGACTAGATTTTTAACTTTTTATAAAATTCCTGTATTAACAAAGGATGTACCAACAAGACTACATGATTTGAATCGTGCCTTGTATTATAAATAAAGATAAAGATTTATGTGAATTTTTTCAAATTTTTCTAGCCCATAGTTTAGCCACCATAGAAGACCGGAGTATAAATGAACACCCTGAATTTTGAATGTAGTAGGCTGTGTATTAATGACACTCTTGTAACTGGGAGATTAACAATCATGAGTCAATATACGGCGGAACAACGAGTTCTTATTGTTAAAACTCATTATAAATATCTATAATATTTTGCAGAAACAACACATAAATTGTGTGGTATTTTTAATTCACATATCCGAATCCTGCCAATATATGTATACTTACCAAATACCAAATCCAATCACACTACAAAGAATAATTACTAAATTTTGGCGTAATGGTTTTATCATGGATGAGAAAACAATAGTGCATCACCGTACTAGTAGTAGGTCTGTTGAAAATATTGCTGCAGTGCCTGAAATCCACTATCGCTCGCAATAGTCTCACATTTCAAAGGTCACTGAATTCTGACAAAGAATTTGCATTTACATACTTACAAGATTCAACTGGTGGAAGAATTGAAGGAAATGTACTATGCGCACATTTGCGCATTTGCTACTTGGGTGTTGCAGGAGCAACAGGTGAATGTTGCTATGTCAAGGAATATTCTGTGCAGCGATGAAGTATACGTTCAACTGGATGGCTAATATACAACTAGAACTAGGAACGAAGGATATCCTTGATTTATTCTCGAAAAAATACTGCGTTAATTAAAAGTTACTATTTAGCGCAGAATTTGGAGAGGAGGGATTAGATTATTCTTTTTCGAGGAAAAATTTAAAAAAAACGTCGAACGCTATCGCAATATACTAATGGCCTTAGTGAGATGGATACGAAAGGCATATAGTTTCAGCAGCATGACATGATCTACCACACTACATACGAAACAATTGAGTTATTTCATGAAAAATTTCCAGATTGTGTCCTTGTACGTCACGTTAATCAGAATTGGTCAACAAGATCATTCGATTTAACCCTTCGTGACTATTCCTTTTGAGGTTTTTTGGAGTTTCACGTATGACAATAAGCCAACAACCATTGAACAACTGAATATTAAAATTCAACCAGTTATTAGCGCAATTTAACCGCAATTATAAAAACATGTAATTAAAATTTTCATAAAGAAATTAACGTCTGTTAATAAAATCGCGATGGCCAGTGGCCAGATATTATTTTCGAAGAGTTATCCAAAATTATTGTGACTTAACTATTAGTCTTTTTTTAGTAATTCAACATATTATGTAAAGAAAATTAGTGTATTTCGAAATAGCAAATAATCGTTGATATCAGCAAAATTGTAACATTTTGTTTATAGAAAAGTTTGGTTGAATAAATTCAAAAGAATGCCTTTTATATATATTTATATATAATATATTTAAGTATATTTAAGTTTTGCAAAAAAATGGAAAGATGATAGAATAAATTTGAAATTAATTTCAAATTAAACACTTTATCACTTATTTGATTAAACTGAAACTTTATAGAAAATTAAAAAATTATCGGCCTCTGTAATTGAAACGAATTGAATTACAACCAAGAAATATAGTTGAAAAAACCCGTTTGGTAATCAATAAAAAATGAATAATAGGCTAATATTTATTGCGAGTGCCATTAGTCTCAAATCTAACTATATCTATTGAAGACAATAGATATGGTTTTGAAAAAGTGAATACTATAGTTCCCAAATATTAAAAATCAGCTCTTGCTCCGAACCTTTCCAAATATACATATACAGTGAGGTCCAAATGTATGGAATAAATTCATTTAAAATTCAGGGGTTTGTTTTTTAGAGAAACAGTCGGACCCATCGATTTTTATTTTTTCTTGCGGTTTTTTTGCGATAAATTCATGTATATAGGGTAACCAAAAACCAATTTACGACCACTAACTGTATTTTTTCAAATGGAAACCTGCATATTTTATTTCATTTTTGAATTCTCTTTCAAATTCTAAGTATGTTTCATGTATCATGACCTATACCTAAGCCCAACAGTTACTGAAATATTTACGATTGAAATTACATATGAATATCCCTAGAAATTTACGTTTGACATATAGCTATGAATACATATAGATAATATCTTGTATATGAGTATATGAGTATATTATGCTCATATGTAATTTCAATCGTAAATGTATTAAGGGGTTACATGGGTTTCGAAGTTTAAAAATAAGCATATTTTTCCTAATTTTTTTGATATAATAAAAGAATTATTCTGTTTAAACTTTTAAACAACTAAAAGAGCAAAATTTGAAGAATATGTCATAAAATTTTCATTTTATAATTCTGAGAAATAACGCCATTAAGTCCTGGTTTCCGAAGATTTTTTGCAAAAAGGTATCCTTGCGGTGGACATGATAACTTATTATAGCTTTATCTGAAATCAAAAAATAAAATATTTTCAGTTAGTAAGTGAATATGGCTTGTGCTTGAACGAAGGATTTAAAAAAAATTTAAATTTGAATTTTTGGCAGAGTTGTATGCAAACAAGTACTATTTTTGGTAAAATTTACACCACGTATTGCCCTGTAAAATAAGTTGTGATCAAAAAAAAAATTTCTTAGTTCAAACACAAGCCATATTCACCTACTAACTGAAAATACTTTATTTTTTGATTTCAGATAAAGCTATAATGAGTTATCATATCCACCGCAAGGATACCATTTTGCAAAAAATCTTCGGAAACCAGGACTTAATGACGTTATTTCTCAGAATTATAAAATGAATATTTTATGACATAATCTTCAAATTTTGCTCTTCTAGTTGTTTAAAAGTTTAAACAGAATAATTCTTTTATTATATAAAAAAAAATAGGGAAAATATGCTTATTTTTAAGCTTCGAAACCCATGTAACCCCTTAATTATTTTATGCATTTATTTATTGTAATTCCTTAAGTTGTTTGAGTGGTTTCTTAGCAATTCGTACAAATTTTTCGTAAGTGCATTTTTTAATTGTTTTTTCAGAAAAACAATCAGGAGCGTGTTACACCAAACTACTTTGCATTTTTACTTTCAATATTTGAAAAATTAAAAAAAAATGTGTTGCACTAAAAGTTTTCAAAAGTTATTATACTAATTGTAAGTGAAAAAATCAAAACTCAATCATTTTGCAATTTTTTAATTTTCATTTAGCAAAATACCATTGATGTAACTGTATGCAAAGTGGAAAGTGCAAAATGAAAAGTTGCAAAAAAAATAATTTAGTGCAATAAGTCCAAATAGAGCAAAATGGATACAATGACCTTACTGCATGATTTCATGAGATCCATATCATGAGAAATGTCAATCAGTAGACACTGAAGATGCAATTTTAATGTGCGACATATGTGAAAATGAAAATGAAATATAAATTTTAATTTTATAATAAAGATTTAAGAAATCAATACATCATTCTTTTTGTATTATTTTACTATCACGAAATAAAGTTCGGTTTATCACGAAAATACATACGTTATCACGAACTTAGTCTCAGAAAAACTAATTTACTCGAACCTATTTTTTTAAGAAAATTTCGCTGTTTTTAAAATTTTAATACAAATTATTTATTATAAAGATAATGGCACAAAAATATATTGTAAAAACAAAATATTTATTTTAATTCTCATAATAAAAATAGAAAAATGTAGAATTATCCCATCATAGGTTCGTTTACTCTATATTAGTTTTATGAAGTAGGAAAACTCTGAAAAGTAAATCGATATATTAAAAAGAATAATATAATAAAGGTGCCCACTAAAATCATGTTTCTGCTGTTGAAATGTTTTCTTTGATTACCTGTCGATTATATTAAAAAGGCAATTAACCTAAAATACGACTATGTATTCGTTAAAAAAGAGGAGGGAACAGAAACATTTATATTAAACGAGGCGATGCCATTGTTATAAACGTACTTTTCTTCCTGTTTTTTTCTGTTTCCATTTTCAATTACTTTTAATTTGTATTTCTTGTACTGAAAACTTTTCTCTTGTATTGTGTTTGAATGGAAAATACTTTTAAAGAATTAATTTTAATACGAAATACTAATGTAGGCTAATTTAATTAATGGAAACTCATTGAGTTCAATTTTAAAAGAATAAAAGTCAATCTTTCCTACAGGATATCTTTGTGACTCAATTTTGGTTCTGTAAAATCGATTTATCTTGATTCAAGCAATAGCTACTATTGATATATAATCTATAATTTACACGATATCGTATAATAAAAAACATTACAGGCAAGAAAATAACAAAATACCAATAAAAGTTGTAATGTGCATGATTCACTGCTACATGTCAAAAATATGGCAACTTTACAAAAAAATAGTGCCATTAAAAGAGGAGATCACGGATCTTACCGCCTATATGAGAGAATATTTATTATGAAAACGGCATGCAACATAAAAACACATCAAGTAATTCGTGTTTAATTACCATATGAAATTAGTTAAATTACGGTATAAATTGCTGTCTTATCTAAAGTCTGTTTTTTTTAAGACTTTGGTATTTAAATTTTGTTAGTAGTACTGGCTTAAAACATTAAGTAGTATATACAGGGTGGTCCAGTTTCCATAGCACTAAATTAAGAGATTAATAGAGAATCGGAAAATAATATGAGTTTGCTTAATAAACTATATTCGAAAAATGCTTCGTTTCCGAAATACAGGGTATCAAAGTTGAAAAATAAATCGCGTTTTCTTCAATAACTTTCGACTGTTTCCAAATAATTTAATAAAATTTCGTATACGGGGGTTTTTGGGGATGAGCAATTTAAATTTGTGGCCGATTTAGTTGTATTTTCTAGAGGACTCCACCGGTAACACTTTCGACCCCTTTAAAGGGTTGCAATTTTTTTGTGCTACTCTGTATGCCATTTTGGACTAGAAAAATTGATTCTCCCACCTTTTCTGCTTAAAAAAAGTTTACCTTATTGAAGTCGCTAGGAGCAACCATTTCCAAGAAAAACGCATTTAAAACTCATAATGCGTGCACATTTTCGGAGAGTCATTATAACATAAAAAAACAAATTTAATTTTTGAAATAAATTGTAGATTTTTTTTGGCTAAAAACAAACAGTTCCTAATGTTTGAAGGATAATTTCCTTGTTTTTGCAAATAACAGTAAGATAAATCAAAAACGCTATTTTGACCCTCCGAAAATGTGCATGTATTATGAGTTTTAAATGCGTTTTTCTGGGAAATGGTTGCTCCTAGCGACTTCACTAGGGTATACCTTTTTTAAGGAGGAAAGGTGGGAGAATCAATTTTTCTAGTCCAAAATGGCACACAGTGTAGCACAAAAAAATTGCATCCCTTTAAAGGGGTCGAAAGTGTTGCCGGTGGAATCCTCTAGAAAATACAAGTAAATCGACCACAAATTTAAATTGCTCATCCCCAAAAACCCCCGTATACGAAATTTTATTAAATTATTTGGAAACAGTCGAAAGTTATTGAAGAAAACGCGATTTATTTTTTCAACTTTGACATCCTGTATTTCGGAAACGAAGCATTTTTCGAATATAGTTTATTAAGCAAACTCATATTATTTTTCGATTCTCTATTAATCTCTTAATTTAGTGCTATGGGAACTGGACCACCCTGTATATGTACATATAATATTAATAAATATACAGGGTGTTTCAAAGTTTATCACGAATAATTGAGGATCAGGTAGATATGATTAAAATACATCATTTTGTTTATATCAACTATGGTCTGATTCCTCTTCGTTACCGAGTTACAGAGTGTTAAAGTTTTATTAAAAAAATCGAAATTTATTAATATTTTCGAAACGGCTCGAGATATTTCAACAAAATTTTGGCCATACGTTGACTCCTTAAGGGTCCATATTTTGCTGTAAAAACTTTAGTATTAGATCTACCAGTGGCGTGCAGACGGGTACCACTTTGAATATTTAAAAAAAAAATAATACGCCAATGGTTTTTCCCAAAATAAAAATTATTTTTGGAATCCCGGTTCAATTTAGAAGAGAAAAACTCTCTTGAGTGTTTTTCCTCCGACGCACCGTTTTCGAATAAAAAAATAAAAACCTTTTTAATACATGTCATTTAATACTTGTTTCAATATTTACAATATGAATACAATTCCAAGTTAAACAATTTTAAAACTACTTATTGCTAGTAAATAAATGAAACAACAACAAATAAACATAAATTATTATAACAAGTGCTCAATATGAGCGCCAGCTTCCTGAATACACTTTTCACACCTTTTTCGTAATGAATTAATAGCTGCTGATACTACGTGGTTGTTTCTCCTCAATTCTGTACATGCAGCCTCTATTCCCAAAATTAATTCAGGTCTGTCATTAATTTCCTCGGCATAAACGTTTTCTTTTAAATATCCCCAGATGTAATAATCCAGAGCATTTAGATCTGGGGATCTGGGCGGCCACGAAACTGGACCTTCTCCAGGAATATAAGCATGATTATTATTATTATTATTGCCTAAGCGTCCTATCCAATGACCTGGATAATTAATATTCAGCCATTCCCTGACTCTACGTCCGAAAAGACATGGAGCACCGTCTAGTTGAATCCAACTATTGAAGCGTATAAACAGCGGAACATTTGCTAATTGTTCATACAAGTTGTTGTTGAGGAATTCGTAAAAAACTTGAGCTTTTACCCTTTCCGGAAGGAAAACAGGTCCACACAGGTGACCACCAATCACACCTAACCAAACGTTTACTTTAAATTCATGTTGGAACGTTCGACTGCGGATGGAATGAGGGTTTTGGTGGGCCCAAGTATGGCAATTATGGAAATTAATTACCCCCCTTCTGGTAAAAGTAGCTTCGTCCGTCCACAGAATATTTGTCAAAAATTGAGGGTGTAACGCTAAACTGTTTAAAATCCATTGACAAAATGACAATCTTCTTTCGGCATCGCCAGGAATTAAATTTTGTACAGGTTGAAAATGATAGGCTTTTCGATGGTCCCTCTTTAAAATTCTCCAGACTTTTAATGGATTAACTTGAAGTTGGCGAGCTGCTCTTCTGGTACTTAGGATTATTGTCAAAAACTCTTAAAATTTCCCGTCTATGTATTCTTGCTCTTCTATCTTCTTGTCTTTCCAATGTAGGCCTCAATCCAAATTGTCGAAAACGAACATGGTTATCAGTGAAAAAATCAGGATTTGGTTGACGTCTATCTGGATGTCGTCTACGATATTCACGAGCAGCCGCAAGAGCATTATCATTGCAGTAACCATAGATAAAATGTATATCTGCGTATTCTTTATTAGTGAATAATCGTGGCATTTTTTTTAATTTGAACAATACTTTTTAATAATTTAAAACTTCAATGTGTAAGAATATTTCTAAGTATAATAGAAACACTGATATCCATAGCAACAATTCAACCGACGTCAACCAAATCTTGATGTTTTTTTTTAACTTCAGGATTTGTTTGACGTCTATCTGTCAAATTGTTGCTAAGGATATCAGTGTTTCTGTTACACTTAAAACTATTCTTACACATTGAAGTTTTAAATTATTAAAAAGTATTGTTCAAATTAAAAAAAATGCCACGATTATTCACTAATGAAGAGTAAGCAGATATACATTTTATCTATGGTTACTGCAATGGTAATGCTCTTGCGGCTGCTCGTGAATAACGTAGACGACATCCAGATAGACGTCAACAAAATCCTGATGTTTTCACTCACAGCCATGTTCGCCTTCGACAATTTGGATTAAGGCCTATATTGGAAAGACATGAAGATAGAAGAGTAAAAATACATAGACGGGAAATGCTAAGAGCTTTTGACAATAATTCTAAGTTAAGTACCAGAAGAGCAGCTCTACAATTTCAAGTTAGTTCATCCAAAGTCTGGAGAATTTTAAAGAGGGACCATCGAAAAGCCTATCATTTTCAACGTGTACAAAATTTAATTCCTGGCGATGCCGAAAGAACATTGTCATTTTGTCAATGGATTTTAAACAGTTTAGCGTTACACCCTCAATTTTTGACAAATATTCTGTGGACGGACGAAGCTACTTTTACCAGAAGGGGGGTAATTAATTTCCATAATTGCCATACTTGGGCCCACCAAAACCCTCATTCCATCCGCAGTCGAACGTTCCAACATGAATTTAAAGTAAACGTTTGGTTAGGTGTGATTGGTGGTCACCTGTGTGGACCTGTTTTCCTTCCGGAAAGGGTAAAAGCTCAAGTGTTACGATTTTTTTAATAACAATTTGTATGAACAATTGGAACATATTTCGTTGCTTACCCGATAAAACAGCTGGATTCAATTAGATGGCGCTCCTTGTCATTTTGGACAAAGAGTTAGGGAATGGCTGAATATTAACTACCCAGGTCGTTGGATAGGGCAATTATCAAAATTACAATTATGTTCCTGGAGAAGGTCCAGCTTTTTGGCCACCTTGGTCTCCAGACTTAAATCCATTAGATTATTACATCTGGGGTTATTTAAAAGAAAAGGTCTACGAAGAAGAAATTAATAACAGACCTCAATTAATTTTAAGAGTAGAAACCGCATGTAGAGAATTAAGGAGAAATAACCACAAAATATTAGCCACTAATAATTCGTTGCGAAGAAGATGTGAAATGTGTATACAAGAAGGTGGTCTTCATTTTGAGCACTTGTTATAATAATGTAAGTTTATTTGTTACTGTTTTCTTGATTCTATTGACAATAAATAATTATTTAATTTTCCAATTCGGAATTATGTTCATATTTTAGAAGTATTGAAACAAGTATCAAATAGCGTGCATTTAAATAGATTTTATTTTTTTCTTCGAAAACAGTGCATCTGTCGAAAAAAAAACAAGAGAGATTTTTTCTTAAGAATTGAATGAGGAACTCAAAAATAATTTTTAATAATGGCGTACTATTTTTTTTTTGAAAAATATTCAAAGTGGTGCCCGTCTGCACGCCACTGGTAGATCTAATACTAAAGTTTTTACAGCAAAATATGGACCCTTAAGGAGTCAACGTATGGCCAAAATTTTGTTGAAATATCTCGAGCCGTTTTGAAAATATTAATAAATTTTCTATTTTTTTACTAAAACTTTAACACTCTGTAACTCGGTAACGAAGAGGAATCAGACCATAGTTGATATAAACAAAATGATGTATTTTAATCATATCTACCTGATCCTCAATTATTCGTGATAAACTTTGAAACACCCTGTATATACCTGTATTATATTGCCTAGATTTTTGACATGGTATTGTCTTTAAAAAAAAACAGACTACAACATTTTTCATATTTGGCTTACAATTAGCGAAAAGCGGTTTAAGCCAAAGGGGTACGTCAAACGTTCAAATAAAGATCTATTTTCGAAACCGATGCCAGTTGGAAATTTTAAATAAAGTTGCTTTGAAACATGCTTTATGTTACAAAATCAACTTTTGGCTTTTTAGAACTAATCCAGTGAATACAGTGCGCGTAATTGTTAGTCCTACATAGAGCGTCTTCTCAGATCCAAGAAAATGATCTTGGTACCACCGTTTCGGTATCCCTTTTTCGGTGTCGCACGTTCCGTCAAAAACTTATTGTTAGTTTATAAAAATAAAATAAATAATAATCAAAAATAATTTAAAATAATGTATTTGAAAAATCAATTTTTTAAATAATAAACTAAAGAGATAAAATAAATCAAAAAGCATGGAACCATAAAACAAATTCTATGCTTTTTAACTTACACAGAGTATTTTTAATAAATGATAGAAAATGAAATCGATGAATCCTTGGATTATTTTAAGGTAAAAATTTTATATAAGGATATGTTCTCAACTGTATCCATTTTGATTTATGGCGATGAAATTTATTTTTTTTATGAATTTTTAAAGTTTTTCTGTCATTTGTAAAGATAACTGAGAATCGCTAAATGCAATAATTTGAACATTATCTACAAACGGAAATTATAATTATTTAAAATATTCAACAGGGAGTTACATTCCTTGTAGTTTCTCTTAATGATGAAAAAGGCTGATAAAGTTAAACTTAATGTTTGGTTTATTCTTCGTTATTATTCCTTTATAAGACAACTCAATTCTATGTATTTTCTATAAAGAAAACATCTTGGTAACTGCTAATTTACAAATAACTAAACAAGTAAAGTATGTTGTCAAAGATTACAAAGAAAATATAAACTAAAACAAACCATCAAAGATTGAATGTCCAAAACTTAATATTTTCCATCAGTATTTTTTTCTGATATTTAATTTCGATTAAATTAAATTACTTAATTTAATGTGACTTATTAATTTTCTTTCTTATTAATTTTTTTTATCAGGTACAATAATTTAAGAGCACAGGTAACTTGAGGTAAGGTAAGATGTCGGTTTATTGTAAGGCTGGTATAAGCTGGTTGGAAATCTGACATTTGCAATAGACTTTCTTGACATGCCAACTTTTGTTGCTCTTTTCTCATGTAAAATTTCTCGTAATGGCGGTACTATAGGAAATACGCCATTATGAAGAAAAGCGCATTCCTTTTCGACGATCTCAAATGACATTATCCTGTTGGTGGCTAAGTAGAAAAACTTGTAAACAGATTCGACAGCCCTGTGCAAAACGGTTTTGTTTTAATTGTGGGTAGCATTGACGTTGGTACCTTTTCAGAAATAAATGGAATATGCTATATATTATATAGCAGCCGTGTTCAAAACTCTATTGCGATAGTTGTCCTTAACATCAATAATGGCCCCTTTAGCCACTAGAAATTCAACTATATTCCATTTAAGATATATAGCAACCGTATGCAAAATTAATTGCTAAAATTGCTATATTTGTCTATGGTATTAATCTTGGCACCTATAGCCACCAGAAATTCAACTGTATAGGTGTTACCAGATTCGACAGCCCTGTGCAAAAGTGTATTGTCATCTTTGTCTTTAGCGTCAACATTGGCACTTTTATCCACTAAATATTTAACCATATACACGGAACCACATTTAGCAGCTTTGTGCAAAATTGTATTATCGTCTTTGTTTTTAGCATGAATATTTGCCCCTTTGGCCACAAGAAATTTAACAATATCCCAGTTGCCAGATTCGGCAGTCCGGAATAAAACTGTCATGCCATTCTTGTTTGTAGCATCAACATAGGCACCTTTACTCACCAGAAATTGAACCATATACATGCGACCAGATTTGGCAGCCAAGTGCAAAATTGTATTGCCATCCCTTTTTGTAGCATTAACCTTAGCACCTTTAACTACCAGAAATTGAACCATATTCCATTTACTAGATATGGCAGCCCTAAGCAAAACGATATTACCATCTTTGCTTGTAGTATCAATCCTGGCACCTTTGGCCTCCAGAAATTGAGCCATATCCAAGTTACCAGATTGAGCAGCCAAGTGCAAAACTGTTTCGCCGCAATCGGCTATAGCATCAATCTTGGTACCTTTATGCACCAATAATTGAACTACATCCAAGTTACCAGACTTGACAGCACCGTACAAAACTGTTTTTCAGTAATTGTCTATAGCGTCAGTCTTTGCTCCTTTATTCACTAGAAATTGAACCACATCCAAGTTACCAGATTCGGCAGCCCTGTACAAAACCGTCTTGCTGTAATTATCTATAGCATCAATTGTGGCTCCTTTAATCACCAAAAATTGAACCATAACCAAGTTACCAGATTCGGCAGCCCGATGCAAAACTGTAATGCTATCTTTGTCTTTAGCATCAACATTAGCACCTTTAGCCGCCAGAAATTTAACTATATCCCAGTTACCAGATTGGGCAGCCTGAGATAAAACTGCCATGCCATTCTTGTTTGTGGCATTAATACTAGCACCTTTCGCCACCAAAAATTGCACCATATCCAAGCTATCATATGAAGCAGCCCAATGCAAAACTGTCTTGTCATAATTGTCTGTAGCGTTAGCACTGGCATCTTTAAAATTATCTAACACAAAACACGCAATTCCTACATTGTTTTCCTCAGCTGCTTGAAATAAAAGATTTTTATTATAACATTCTTCTTGAAGTTGTATATCTACTTTTTTCTTTTTTAATAGATTTGCGTTTAAAAATGCTCGAATAATTTGATAATCAGGTTGCAGTAAAATTTCCTTTAAAAAATATTCCTGTTCTTGTTTTTGTTTGCGCGTTAGGGCACACCTATTCTCTTTTATCCATATATCTATCCAATGTAACAGCATTTTAGTTGCAAAGTATTCTCTAAAAGTTGGATGAATAAAATCAATATTATTGCCATCAGACTTAACAATATCAATTGATAAAACTATATCTTTAAATTCTTCTAATGATTCCTTATATGATGATTGAAGAATTAATGACATAGCCAGATCAAAAGTTACTTTATCTTGTTTTTGTCGTAATCGTACTGTAACCTCCTCTTTTTTAAAATACATTTTATACTTTCTATCAACAAAATTTTTATATACTTCCCATATGATCTTAATTGTTCATATAGTTTGTGCTGCTTCTGTATAATAAATTTATTATGTACTGCAGAATTGCCTGATTTTGTTATGAGAATATCATCATTTTCTTCGATCTCTTCTATTTTAATTTTTGTTTGTTCTAAATCGGCAGAATCAAATTTAATGTTTGTATAGAGAATGAAATCTTTTAATTCGTTTTTATGAAATCCATATTTCTTCTTAATTTTAGAATAGGAAATAAAGTATTTCTGCAGACTAAAATCGCCATCTTTGTTTGTTAATAAGTCATGAGCAGTAATTGTTTTAGATTCATTCCGTATATGTTTGACTTGCAGAAAACGTATCTTATCTTTTCCACTATCATCTTTTTTTTTATATTTGAACACTATATCGTCAAATTTCTCTGCATCTTCTACTTCTGTGCCTAAATTAAATTCATATCTCTTGTCTAAGGCACGTTTTAAGAATAGCATTTGTAATTTTAATTGGTATATAGTACCATGCAAACTGTGTACTAGTCCTCCTTTATGATAATAACTGTCATCCTCACCATCCAACCTCACTCTTTTTGGATTATCGCCAGCATCATTATGAAAACTAATTATATTTCAGCCTTGTTGAAGTAAATAAGATAATAGTAGTATCCTCGCTTTGGTCGAGTTTCACACATTTTTAAATAAACAAACAAAAACAAAAATACCTGCTGCCCTCTACACCCTTCGCCTCTGCCCAGGTCCACCTTAGTCTTTGTTTGTGTGTCGAGTTGATCGTACATATAGTGTGGTACCTGTTGTGTTAATCCTAAAATTATTACCTATAATCATGCCCAAAGATCGCCATCGTAACAAGCGACATAGGCATAGAAGTAGAAGTCGTTCCCGTAGCCGTTCGCACGAAAATAGGTGGTTAGCACGTAGCTTGGACGAAATGCAAGAACAATTGGATGGAATTCGTAAACAACAACACGATGGGGGAAAAAATCGTCTGTGTACGAAAAATGTTTATGTTGCGCCGGCGGCTGTTCATCAGGATGATATTGAATCATCTCCTGCTGGTTTTGTTGAGGAAACCGCTGATCAATCTAATAG
>JABRWK010000090.1:0-139215 GCA_013372445.1 Hypothenemus hampei | reverse complement strand
GATCTTCTTCGATGCATCTGTCATACAATTATAGTAGTTAGTGACACTGCCGTGTTCGCTTTATTTATTGCTATTTTGTTTTAGTAATTTTATGTTAATAGATTAATTAAAGTAGTAAATTGCACAAATCAACAAATTTAATTTTTTTTATTTTTCTTCGGAAATTATATGTATTTCTTATAGATTGTTGATGGCGAATCCAAATCTGACCGCGGAATTGCTCTATCACGTCAGAGTTTTGAGATATTTAGGTTTAAATAGTCAAAAATGGCGTTTTTGACTTATTTCAAGAGCTTATATTTGAGTAACAAAATTTTTTTAAAAATATTTGGTGACTACATTAAATAGTGCCATTCTTTACCTTCAAAACGCATTGTCGATTTTTATTATACGATTTTTTTTTTGCTGAGATATTCAAGTTTTAAGTTGTACGAAAAAACCCGTGCCAAGCTGCTTTTCATAAATCTAATTTATTATACCTGCCAAATTCACACTTGTCATCATCTGACATTAAGATATTTACTAATTTTCATACAAATATATTCATAACAAGTATTTATAATTTAACATAAACATGTTGAATTTGACGTAGTTTTAAGCGATATTGAGAGAGCTGCATGGAAGTCATTTAAGAACATAATAGAAAATATTTTAGAAAATAAAAAATTTTAATTTAAAATTTTTTTTTATTTGCCAAAAATAGACCAGGTCGATAAAGATTTATTTGAATTTTTTCAGATTTTTATAGCTCATGGTTCTTCAGATACTTCTAATGTCCCATCGAGCTGAAACACCCTGTATATGTTTATATGTTAATGATGAAGGACGGGTGTTGTTACATTCAATTACAAAAGAGTTAATAAAAGTCTTAAATAAGTAATTAAGAATCGACTAATATACACCATATATCAGGAATTTGGTACAGAAAAAACATCCATAAAAATCGTTAATAATCTGTATTACAGAATAACTAACATATACGTTACATTATAACTAAAAGAAGAAAAAACTGTATTGCATAATTTCATATAACTAAAGAAATCAATTTTAAAATTGACAATTCTTGATATTTAATTCAATTTTCTTCATCCGAATCATCAGAATTGTGTCTTTATTTATACTATCACTTTCATTTTCACCACTTTGCTCATTTAGAGGTTTTAACATCCGTAATGCTTCTTCTGGAAGACTTTCGACATTCTTTCGTTTATTTTTCTTTTACTAGTTATTACAGGATCACTACTAATTAATATGAAATTGAATGTGTCTTCATTGGTTTTAGATCTACTGTACTTTCTTGCAGTATACATATTTTTTTAAATCCTTGTTAAGGGCTTCTTGAAATTCCTCACACGACTGACCTATAGGCAGCTGCACTGAAGATATTATTTCAGGTCCATGTATAAGATATTTATGCATAGTTGGTAGCATACGGTACCATGCCTAGAGCGATACAAAATATCTGGTAGTGCCATGAACAAACCATCGAAACTTGTCGGTATCTATTTCATGACCACTAGCCACAACTATCATCACAGTGTATACGTTATCTCTGTTAGCGCATTGCAGACCTTTCCATCCACCATGGTGAAGATTATTTGGTAATTTACTTCAACAATCCGATTTTGGACTGTTGCTGGAGACTTTTAGATAAGGCTTATTGCGTTAAAAATATTAAAAACAATAGATCAAATCAGTATAAAATTACAATAAACTTCAAAATAAAGTTTTTTAAGTTTCGATAAGTCAATATCGAGAGGTCAAAGGACAATCAAGAAATGAAAAATTCTCAAAACTTAGTTAGTCAAACCCATAACTTGCTACAACTAATCTATTTTCAGAATGTTGCTTTGCCTTATACATATTACACTGAATATTAAGGATTCTAAATTAATTCTAGATTTACTGATTCTAATATAATTTAATTAAACATAAAATTTGTGTATAATTAAATTATCAATTGAACATAAGCTCTATAAGAAAGCTTTAAAATTCCATCAAAATATAGATACTAGATATCTATATTAAGTATCTTAATCGGCCTGGAAATCTTTAAACAGATCTTCCAGATAACATCAGCCAAAGTAACTAATTAAAGGTGAATAGGTTACCTTGACTATCATTAGATGTTCGTTCGATGATGTTTGTAATTCTGAGATTCAATTCATACAAGCGTTCAGATGGTCTAACTGATATTACTTCGTAACATACGACTAAGATAATCTATAGCAACGTACAAATAAAATTTGAAATTATTCGCGATTTTTTCTTCAACTATAATTTAAGTCGTTGCATTAATTTGATTCTGTAGCATATCCAAGTACAAAGGAACAGTTAAATTTTGTTTTAGAAATATTGGACCCAGAACATTATTACCCAATATACCCGTCCATGCTTTAATCTTCTCTGGATTATGTGTTTGGCTCTCACGAAAGACATGTAGATTTCCATCGGACTAATATCTGACAGTTTGTTTGTTTATGATGCTTTCGTCACTAAATTAAATTAGTATTAAATATCCAGGATTTTCATTTTATTCAATCCACAAGAACTTCTGAGAATTGTAGTTATCTATCGGGGCCATCTTCAGTCAGCTAATTCAAAATCATAAGCTTATACGGATGGAATTTGTTTTTCTTTAAATATTTTTTTACCATCGTTGTGGATAGATTGAAATCCAAAACTACGTTTGATGTTGATTGTTGGAATTGGTTAAAAACAAATCCAAAATTATCTTTTTTCTCTCGTTACCCAACCGGTTCTTTGAAATTTTATTACCAATTATCGGTGGTATTTTCGACAAATTGGATTATCTGGAAATGTTTCATTAAAAATTGCTTTTGGGCTTTGTAATAATTGCGACCAGCTTCTAAAAAATTAAGATCGTTTCGATGTTCTACGGGGGTCGTATAAGAGTGTTTTCACACTATACAATATATTCTAAGCAATAAATTATTGCAATATTGCACTGCTACCAAAATACTTGCTTTTAATTGAATGATTTTCACATGTACGCAATACGATAACTTATCGTATCGCATGTATTTTAGTAACAGTGTAATATTGCAACAATTTATTGCTTGCAATATATTGCAAATTGTGAAAACGCTCTAAGAGTCATTTTAGAATAGCAACAAAAAGAACCTTGTTAAAAACGTAAAATTTCAAATTCAACTAAGGATTGCCCAAATATACACAAATATTTTTTTTAATTTTAAACATTTAAACAATATTTCACTGAAATAGCCTTTGGTAAGGAAATAAGAAATCATCCAATTCACCAAATAGCTAAAGTTTTTTTTGGGCATATGTATAACAAGAAATGTTAAAATTCAAATATTCACATATTCCTTTCAACCACTGAATTGATTTCAGTATTAATTATAATTTATAATAATAATAACAACAATAATAATAATAATAATAATAATTATTATTATTATTATTATTATTCATACTCTGAAGGGCACAGGGGAAAAACACCTTCAGTCCATTTTTTTAAAAAGTTGAGTTTGTGGTATCACAAAATCGCACTATAAGAGTACTCTAAGTAGTCGAATCGATAAATTTGAAAGTGACTGAATTCCTGAAAAATGAGCGTTAAAGTATTCACTAGAACAAATGGCATTTGACAACTTTAAATTTGATTTTTCTCAATTTTTTATTTTTTGGGCTGAGGGTGTTTTTCCTCTGGACTCTTCATATATCCGTTAATTTTTCTCAAGTTTACTTAAATTAATGACTAAAAAATATAACGTAAAGTCGTTTTTTTAGATCACTTAAAATTTCAATAAAATATTTACGTTATTTTTTTTAAATCATTAATTTAAGTAGAGTGATTGTAAACGGGTCTTTATAATAAAACGCACAGTTAGAATTAAACACCTTTGAAATGACCCCCTCCCCTTTCATTTAAAAAAATCGTCTTGACAGTGTCCTCTTTGTGGATGATCACGTGACATATACATATTATTTTTCCCTCAATATGTAGGACAAAAGTCCAAAATCGAATATAATTTTTCCAAAATTGATATCTTGCCTCCGTTAAAAAAAAAGTGGGAGAGAGGAGGACTTTAAACACCCGCACGGTGTTTGCCTTCGTTCTAACCATCCGACTCTTATCGCTATGATATCAATGCAAAAATAAATAAACTCGCACAGGACCGTCATCCCACATTCATCAACACTACACGTTGACCGTACCGATGTTTATTATCGAAACGCGACCTTCGATCTTTTCGAACATGTTGTCTATTGATAAGGTTTTTTCTTATTTTTAATTATTTAGTCTGAACAGTTCTTCAGACATGGCTAAAACAGTTGCCTGCATTCAATCGATTTCAATTTTCGAACAGTTACGTATTCATTTTTTATCGTTTGTTTTTGGTGTCTGGGTGATATGCAAGAAATTAGTGAAATGGGTATGGGTCCCGAAGGATTCCTCCATAGTGACGTTACGTGACACACCACCGGGTATTTTAGTTGACAGTTCGTTGGGACAACATAAGCATGTTAAACTTAAGGTATTTTTAAACTCTTACATAGTATATGATGACCTTTTTCCTCTAGAATGAAATACAAACGATTATTTAAAGTGCCAAATAAAGTACCTTTATTTTGAGATATTACATCCAAATAGTAAATCTGACCAGACTGTCATGACATTGAGAATTTAAGCCTGGTTTACATTAACCACTAATAAGCCAGAGCTTTTAACAACTTGAAAAATATTTATGTCTAAAGTTTTTTAATAAATTTTAGGGTGTTAAGCTGCACTATGTAGAATCGGGCCCGCCAGACCAACCCCTTATTCTACTCCTTCACGGATTTCCAGACTTTTGGCTCAGCTGGCGATTTCAAATACCTGTTTTTTCCATTAATTTCCACGTAGTTGCACTGGACTTAAAGGGTTTTGGAGATTCAGACAAACCGGCGTGGAGGAGTAGTTACAAAATCGATAAAATCCTGGAAGAACTCACTCAATTCATTCATTCATTTGGAGTGACCAATTGTACTATAATAGGCCACGATTTGGGCGCACTTTTAGGGTGGTACTTAGTGTACCAGAATCCAAGTGTTGTAAATAAGTTCGTAGCGGTATCGTGTCCCCATCCGAATGTTTACTGGAAAACTTTCAATTCTTCTTACAATTATCAATGGCTGAATTATGTGCAACTACCTTACTTGCCGGAAATTGATGCATTGAAAGAGGACATGAAGATCATTGATCAATATTATAAGCACTTACCTACGAAAGACGTACATTTGGATGCATACAAATACACGTTTTCCAGAAAAGAAGACTGGACAGGAGCTATTAATTATTATAGGAATTTGCCCCTGTTTAAAGTCAGTGAGAATCTCGGTCAAATTGAAGTGCCAGTGATTTTAATGATTGGCAGCAAAGATCAGTATGTTTCTTTAGAGGGACTTGTCAAGTCTACAGAATATTGTGAATACTTTCGATTGCACGTGGTTGAGGACTGTGGACATTATCCTCAACAAGAGAACCCTGAGGCATTTAACAGTCTTTTGTTGAAATATTTTATTGAAAAGAGTACGGATAAGAAAGAGTCCATTACACCATCGAAACGGTTCATAAATGGGATATTTGGAGCTGTTTCAAATACAGTTAAATATGGAAATTCAATGCTAGAAAATGTCCAGAAGAAAACCAATGGAGTAGTAAATAGTATACCATTCACCATGAATTTGAATGGGGGCAAGTTTTAAATTTTATTTGGAAAAAATGTATTTTTTTCTATTATTTATTTTGCTGTTAAGAGTGGTGAAAAATTTTTAATAACATTTGTAAACCTTAAATTTGATGGTATTGAAAGTACACTTTCGAAACACTCAGATTTATACTGAAATTTCTAAGTAATTGCAAAAAGTCTTACATTTCATTTGTAATCAATCTTACTTTATTACCTTCAGAACAGTAAGTTTTAATCAAAGGGTTTGAAGTTATAGACGTACAAGTCATATTTAAACCTGACACTTCCTCCCCAGTTAACGTACTTCTGATTATTTCCTGGCAATTTTTAGGTGTGATTTTTCCATTACCACGTTCGCTTTTGACGATTCTTATGAGGACCTGCATCAAAAGCCTGTCATTCGATTACAAATTTTTTAAATGAACCTATGTTTTTTCCATTATTAGAAGTTTTTTATCTTTTTTTCTATAAAGAACTTTTGTTAGAACCCATTACTTATCATTAAAGAACGGTCTTCGTTATTGAGTGCAAACTGAAATTAAAATCAAATCTTGCCTTCTTGACTCTATGAAATATGATCATTTACCTCGTCAATATATCCAACACAATTGAAAGTTTTTTCAAATATTTCCTAGAATTTCTAGAGGCGTCTCGTAATTGGTATTTCGAACTGTGCAAAATGGTGAATGATTAAAATTAATTCAAATTTAAGGAGGTATGCAGGACATACCTACTACCTACAGTCAGCCTAGTATGCATAGCAATGATCACATTTAACCAATTCTCATTTGTTGCCAATATATGGTTTTTAGTCTATTCTTGCTATTTTTTTATTCACTAGTCTGTGCTTATTTATTCCAGAAGTTGTTTTTAATAGCTGAAGTTTCCATGTAAAAAAACCAATAAGACTGTCTGTCTTATGAAGGATACCCTACTGTGAATTGGTTTCCCCCATGAATTAGTCAAGGCAAAATTGTTTCTCATACCCTCAACCCCCTGGTATTTAGAACTTAAGCTAGAGTAACTTGATTACAATGTTTACCTAGTGCCTTCAGATGCTACCACTTAACGATCAATAGTACTATTTGTAGCGATAAAGAAATATGTTTGTCTAATCCTAGAGTAACTCACACCCCCGAATTTCTATTCCCCCCGATGTGGTACACCGTAAGACCACCAGAAAGACAGTATTCCAAGTGCGTATTTTACTTAACAGTTGCAGTGCTCAAGAGGTTTTTCCTATCAATTCTTCAACAAATATCTTATTCCCATATTTTTCATCCACGGTAAGGGATTGCAGTAACCCCATAGATTACAGCAATATTGTTTCATATAATCATTGAACAACTTTCCCTAACGCTCTTCTGCAGGCCTAGATATCTCTTGTATATACTTAACTACATCTTCCTTTAATTGCATATCATGTAAGAGTTTTCATTTTAAGATGAAAGCCAGATTGAGCTTCTTCAATATTTAGGATTCACAAATCATTTAAGCTTCAATCTTTCCCACTAAAACTGTTTCAGTTGAGAGATCTTTCTTGTATGCGTATAAGCAATAGTACATACAAGTTGTGAAAGAACCAACTTTCGGTTATTGAACTATGGAACAGTCTCTCTAGGACTTTCAAATAAATGACATTAGATTATATAGTAATGTCTCTTGCGAAGTATACCACTTTTAAGACCACCATTACATCTAGTGTGATGATTTTATTCGTTGTAATTTGTTCTATTTTCTACCAACACTCCCAAAACTCCCCTATGTTTGGATAGGAAATAAATCGTTGGTCTCCGGACGTAAAATCGTTGCCCGCAAAAAATTCCAATTTTGGGTTGTGTCATTTTTATAAACATTTAAGTTTGTTCTTGTACTTTAAAAAGTTATGTAAGCGTATTGTGCTTTGTTGCCTTTAAAATAATGATTTACAAAATACAAACTACTATTATTTATGTATCCCGAAGTTGTTTTTTTCGTTATATAAAATTTACAAAATGTTGGTTCCGCCTCTATGTCCGGAGATCCACGAAATGTTTAATAAGAAAATGTCCCTTAGGAAGTATTTATTGTAACGTAACAATTTACTTTTTTGGTTAAAAATAGTTGAGTGCATCTTAATTAAAATACAGGGAAATCTGCGTCAACGTATTGAGAATAAGCGTGTAAACCTCCTCTAACATTTTTCAAATCCATCATAGAATCCTGATGAGTATCGTGAAGAAAACGTATGGTCCTTTGAGAATCATTTCCTCTTCTACATATCACATATACTAAAATCATAATATTTATTTTAAGAAAGCCTGGTGAATAAGCCTCAAGTTACCCTCTTGAACCGTGATATTGTTTATTAATTGTTGAATCTTCAAAACACCATCAGCTTTAATAATATCATCAAACGGAATATTAACTGTATGAGTCAAATGGCACATTTCAAATTGAACTTTTGGCCTTACATCAATTACTATTTTCTTTCCTAATTGCTTGAACAATTCCTGGACGCTCACATTAGAACTTTCATCAACTATATCAATATTTCCTACCTATAAGAAAAACTTTTCTAGAAAAATGAAAAAATGTCTTGTAACAGTTACTTTATCATGAGCACTAGCTCTGCAAAACTGTTCATAATCGATTAAATCGGTTATGGTAGGATTGTCTCCGCAAACAGCACAATTTGGATTCCTTGAGCGCAATTTTACATTTCTAAAGGTTGAATTGATTCCATCAAACAACAGAAGTCTTTGCGATAAGAGTCCATTTAATCCTACTATAATTTTAATAGCTTCTAATGCTTGGAGAACTCCTATGACACCTGGAACTGTATTAAAAACTTGCAATTTTCGTAAAAGAAACAATTAATATATTATTCTACCTGGTCCTAGGACGCCTCCATCCCCACAACTGGTGACGGTCTCTGGAGGCGGAGGAACTGGAAAAAGACATCTATAGCAAGGTCCATTTTGATGATTAAAAACAGTAAGCTGGGCTTCAGTCTGTAATGCACTGCCAGAAACAAGGGGCACTCCATTTAAGACACATGAATCATTTAAGAGATATCTTGTAGCTACATTGTCGCTGCCATCAATGACTACATCGTACTTTGTTTTACTCATAATTAACTTCATCCTATTACTGTCTAACAGTTGATTTACTGGGATTATTCTAATGTTCCGGTTGATACTTTCGGAAAAATTCAGGTTAATATTGTAAATTGCGACACGCAGACAAAAGAGAATTTACCAGTGTAATTTATCATAAGCTGACTGAACCTTTGGTTCTCCCAAGTCATCTTCGGTGTGTAAAATTTGTCTGTGCAAATTTGATAGTTCAACTTCATCATAATCTACCAAAGTTATTTCTCCTAAAAATTATTTGTTGTAAACAGTTATTTGATATATTATTGGGACTTTTACCAACACCAGCTGCCGCCAAATACACTGCAGATGGACATCCCAAACCTCCAGAACCTACTATTAGCACTTTACTTGACTTCAACTTAATTTGTCCTGATAAGCCTATGCCTGTTACTAACATTTGTCGACTGTAACGGACAATTTCTTTTGTTGTTAGCCCTTCAGAATATTTAGATACCAATTGAGAAAAGAATTTATTTAATTAAAGGGAACAAATTAACTTAAAAAATTGCCTTACTGGATTATGTATTTTTGATAAATGGGCTTCTAGCTTTTGTTCTTTTTCTCTTAATTCCCGCTTTAAACGTAGAATGTCTTCAATTAAAGAAGACACACTCTCTGGTTCTGGCATTATTATGAAATTGAGAAATAATGATCCAAAATTCAAAAATGGTTCAGAAATCAGCAACTGCAAGCATGGACAAAATAACTGTCACGAACTCTGTGTCAGAACTGCCAACTAGGGATGGGAGTTATTAACCGATTATTGGTATTTTAAGTTATTTTTTTCCGATTAACCGGTTACTTTTATGGATCAGGTTAACCGGTTAACTGTTAAAATATTTCAATAACCTGACACTCAGGTTATTACTATATTTTTTTTATCTAAAGTCCGTTCACGTTAAGAAAACAGTGGTGGGTGGAGCTAAGTGAGGCTAATTTACACGATAAAAAAATTTAACGTTCAATGTGAATCTGATGACAATTTCAACGCATGGAGAAAATATTTTATAGGGTAAATCAGGCTCGTTTCTAAGCCAATCACAGAGGCGTATTCTTAGTCCCTATGCTTCTCCACACTATTTTCTTAAAAGCCCGTTTACATCTTTAGATTTTTTGTTTCGATTTTCTTTTCGATATTTTATTGTATTTATTTTACATGAAAATATGACGTGTCAACCATTCGATTCCGGAATCGAAACAAAAAATCTAATAATGTAAACAGGCTTTAACGTGAATGAACTATAGCTTTATGTCGCTGCCGTTAGGCAATTTGACAAGGTTATTGCTATATAAAATTAAGACAGACGAAAATTGTCAGTGACAATTTGTCACTTGTCAGCTTGTCTTTATAGGGTACGACATTCTTAACGGTTTTTTGGAGAATTTTTAATTATCCTGAAATATATTCAATTGCCCTTTTGAAAAAATACCACGGCGATTCTATTACAACATAAACTCAAACAAGGAATACAAAATATAGTAAATACATACTATATATTTGCTTTTGCATTTCGATGAAGAACTTTTCCGGTATTTGGGAGAAACCTTAGCACGTGCAGTGTAAATAAGTGAATTAAAAGTGATGTCTACAAAATTTTATATTAATAAAATATATGACTTAACCCTTTCTTTTCTAATGACACGTCGACAGACATTAAATGGTATGAGTGCACTGTCATTAGAAAAGAAAGGGTTAAAACCAAATCAAATATTTGTGTATTTTTTCGAATACATTTTTCATTTAATAAATAAATTTATTTGTTAACCACTTTTTTTCCTTTTTTAATTAATTTAAATTAATTAAAAAAATTATTTCAGGTTAACCGGTTAATCAGTTATTACTTGCTGAAATAACCGCTTAGGTTAAAGTTATTTCTTGAATAACCGGTTATCTTCCAATAACCTCCCATCCCTACTGTCAACATAAGCTGCTTTCGTTTGCTTTATGATTCCTAATCATGATCCATTCTCAACCAATCAAAATACAGAATTTTTAAAATTCACCAATGAAATTGAATTATTTAGATCATGATTGACAATCATAGGAGCAAACGAAAGCAGCTATAATAGCTAAGTCCGCGGATGAAATCCTGAACAAATAAGCGCCATGCTGATTGGTCAGAAGCACTTCGCGAATTGTTTTGAACTAGTTTTGACCACTCGGCATGCCGCTTACTGGTTCAGGATTGTATCCGCGAACTTAGCTAGTAAACAACCATAGTTAAGTTATTTCTGTTTTTGTACTATACTATTTTTATAATTTGTTGCAAAATCTAATCTAATATGAACATGCATTCCTGTAGGTGCTTTCACTTAACGTTTTTTCCGCAATACAAAATAAATATTGTTATCACATATAATTAAATATTTAAACATTTTTAGTTTCCATATTTAAAGGAAATAAATAAAAATACGGCGTCATTTTCATAAATGAAAGATAACTAAAACAACAAGCAACCATAGATACATCAATTGGTTTTTCAAGCCAACAACTCTCTCTAGCTGAACGAAAGGAGTTGAGGTGAGTTCTCCTTATTAAAAATTCAATATTATTCAGCTTAATCAATATAAAAATAAATTATTAAGCCCCAAAAAGATTACAATTTTAGTACTATTTATTAAATCTGTTTAGTACATACAATTAATTTAATGTTTCTTTAGTGGTAAGTGAAAAGAAGGTGACAAGCCAACATAACCCAATAGTTTCAAATATGTTTTTTTGCAATTAACTTAATAAAAAAACCAGGTTACGTGTATTAGATTTCCCATGTGCTAGTTTAAATATTTTAAATTTTAACATATTTGATTAGTATTCGTTAATTACCCAATTTATTGCTTTAGTGTTAATAAGGGAAATTTTTTAAGGTAATTTTATATTTCCTCTGTAAGTTTTTAATGAAAAATAAGCCTCAAGTGAGCCATAGCATACTTTCTATAGGATATTCTTTTCAATATGAGTGGATTCTTAACATTACAATCGCAGTAAATCTAGAAAATTAGTACTGTATAAA
Organism: Hypothenemus hampei; assembly: GCA_013372445.1. Classification (NCBI taxonomy): domain Eukaryota; kingdom Metazoa; phylum Arthropoda; class Insecta; order Coleoptera; family Curculionidae; genus Hypothenemus; species Hypothenemus hampei. The sequence goes on along the minus strand of JABRWK010000090.1, from coordinate 127,350 downwards.
AAATGCCCCATTTATACAGGGTGACTTATACTCAAATTATCAAGCATCTCAACTCAGTAACTCTGAATTAATGAAGAAAAGAAACCCTTTTGAGTTGTCTTAATCACAAGCACTTGAATTATGAAGTGAGTACGAGGCAATTTTCCAGCTCTATAAAGTTGGAATCTGAGATTAATCTGGTCTGTATCATACACAGTCTAAAAAGGAAAAAAATGGGTCTACATTCTACCGAAGTTGTTTAAAAATTAAAGAATGAAGATCTTAATTTGATGCCAAGTGACTATTACTAATGTCAACATTAAACTAAATATATTTTGGAATGTGATATGAGGGCATAGTTGAAAGGCACGATTGAAATTAACATAGAAGATGGCGCAAAAAAAATCGTAAAATAGGACAAAAAATATTATATATAAAAATATGATCTTGAACAACAGAAATTGATTAAATTCAAAGAATACTTTGCTGTAATTTTAACACGAATTTATGTCGAACTATGCAGCTCTACTAAATAAATAAATTCAATACAAGTTGGCTGTGGCTCATTAAAAGATAACACTATGTAAAGCTTAAATTTATTATTTTATTTTAGTGATGTTTGCTGAGTTTGGTGTTGGCATTGGAAAAACTTGTGATGAATCATCTAAAAAGTCAGCTATTAAACTACGCAGACAATTCATGTCGATCGAAAATTATTGCAACGGTCTTCAGTTTGGCGACAACTTTATTCCCAAAGAAATATTAATTCATATATTGTCTTACTTAAGCCCTGCAGACATTTTAGAAGCTTCAATGGTTTGTAAGAATTGGTTCAACATGACTAGATCGAGCTATATGTGGAGAATGAAATACGAACGATTAGAGGCTCCCAAAAAGGCAAAAAATCTTCCTTGGTACGTTTACTTCTACTACTTTAATGTAGATACCTTAGTCAAAAATACCAATGGGGAAGAAGCTTTCAAACATTGGATGTTTATTTGTAATGGAGGTGACCGGCTTATTATTGAACACAGCCCTAAAGGATGCGAACCAATGCCAAAAGAGCATCCTGATTTTCATGGTTATACAAGTTGCTTTACAACATCATATGGCATGGCTCTGAAATATCAGGTTGTCACACTGTTAACATCAATAAGAGTGGGAAATATCAGATTTTCTTTTATAGGTTATCGAATTATCAGAAAAAAAGCTACTACAACATATCATAAGGACACACCATCCAGCATTATATGCAAGCGAATGGTTCGTTGGGCGAAAAGATTGTAGTTCTCTCTACAAGTTAATAGTGATTTGCAACACGAAAGCTTATAAATGTCGTCCAGAAGAAATTTATAAACTTGCTGATGAAATTCGAGGCCGGGCAGTGGAACGACCTTTACCACTTAGTACCATTCCGCATAAAAAAGTTTTTCGAAAAGAAATTGATCAGTGGGGTGACGGTATATGGGAAAAGGCATCAAATACATTTAACGTTTTTGCCTTAATATTACATTTTATGTTTTTTAGGCTGAAATTCTGTACGAAGATTATCCAAGAGATGTAGAAAATATTATATTTTGTCACTATGGTCAAGATACACAATTTTGGGCTGGACATTATGGTAGCAAGTTTGCAGGTGGAGTTTTAAAGATTTCCCTTGAAAAAATCGACCCTTGGGAGGATGATGACAGCAAAGAGTTTTTCTAAAGTCTTTTTTCTTTTATTATTTTATCACCTGTTTCCCGTTTCAGAATTATTTGTTTCGCGTCTTAAATTGCAAAATTAGAACTGATCGACTACACATACTAAACCAAAAATTTATATGTGATTTTTTAAACTAGCATTTAAGCTCTTAAATATTAATTATTTGTCCTATTTTTATACTAGTAATTTAGTTTAATGTGCCTTAAACCAAAGTTTATTCGAAATAATTCTTTTTAAAAATCGATATACTATGTGATTGTAATTTGTGATTTTAGAATAGTATTATTATGTAAATTTCTTATTTAGCTTTTTTTAGCTTGTCAAGTAAGATCTTTTTTCCTGATATTATTTTCAAAGAATGTTTTTACATTAACGTTTCTCTTTCATTAAGAGTAAAAAGACAATCTTAACAAAAATAAATGTTGCCTGTTCTTAAAATATTATTATGTATATTGTTTGAGGCAGATATTCATTATTTGAGAATTGTTTGAATAACTGAAAAAAATGTTCATTCGTAATATACACCACTTGCACATCCCCTAAATCACTTCATTATTCTGATATTTCTTGTCTATTTAAGCAAAACAAACAGCTAATAATCATTAGAACCATGATCAAGGGACTAAGAAGGTGGTAAAGATTCAAATTTTATTGACCGTTGTGCATGCAGAATAGTAGCTCTGCTTTGACATATTACAAGTGTAATAAGTACCTAATATTCTTTTAAAATTAGGACTTAGGAAACTGTTCCCATTAGGGCATGCTGTTAGTTCCTAAATTGGTTTAGAATCAATTCGGAAGCAACATCGTAAACAAATTATTATTCAAAGTATCTTTATTACGGCATGTTTGAAACAATTCAGAAGTTCTTTCCATCGTATCCGTGGAAATGTGAAAAATTATAAATGTATTATTAGTGTCTGGTACACGAGCTAAATATCGTTTGTTTTAAACGAAATTTGTTCGGTTTAGTTAGAAAATTGTTGTCTGAGCACGAAAGCAACCATTTAATAGCACCTACTAAAGCAGGGTATACGAAAAGGAGTACGGCGAGTATTTAACAAGTATATACAAACACATTGTCTTATGTCGACGGAATGCTGTTTTCACTCGCATGTATATTCCCTGTTTTAAAAATGTTTGGAAAGAAGAGTAGCCAAATACCTATTTCCGAAATCCGTTTGCTACCATATCGGGCATAGTACGGTAGTATGTTAGTTTTAAAGTTTGTAATAACATTTTGGCCCAGAGGTGCATTTCATATTGATTTTCGTTAAATCACAAATTGTGATTAGTTTCTGATTGGGTTAAATAATTGTTAAATTTGAAGTGGAAAGTTAGCAAATTGCATAACAACAGCGCCATTTGAACATAGGGGAAAAAACTTCAGAAAGAGGCATATGTATAGTCTTACTTTGTCGCTACTTTAAAAAACTGACTAGCTAAAACTATTCATTTTTTATGAAACTAGCTCACACTCACGACTTCGTCCGTGTGAATTAATAAGTTTTTACCATATTTACAGTCGTTATAAGGTACCCAATAAAGCGGCAGCGTTACTATTGCATTTATAATTACAACAGATAGCGTTATGAAACGTAGTCTATCTTTCTTCGTGATGCAAATTATCTTTTTGTTAAATTTCATCAATATCGGTTTATCCGTTTAGCAGTTATAACAAACAGAGTTACTTTCGCATTTATATCCGTTAGGAAGTAAGGATTAAAGTCACTGAATCTGATATGTTTAGGAATATTTTCAATCTTCTGTTTAGGCCAATATGATAAAGGTGAAATCTCGACATAGTGATGGATGCACTATTTTGAGAGCCTGGCCAAATAATCTTTTAATGAATGGTATAGAAATGGTGATTCTCTATCAACATTATTAGCTCTTACAGATGTTTCGCCAAATTTCTTCATTTTTACGAGTAGGACTCGAATCGTGCTTAAATAACTTGATGTGTATATTTATTTGTTTGACAGTACACCTCAACACCATATTGTTTTTTGTTTATAAGCAGAGGTCCCACTTAATGCTTTTTAATTGCTCTGTTATGTATTTTGCAAAAGACACAAAGATCTAGAAGATTGATTTCATTGACTTATTAGAGTCATCTTAAGGCTTATATTGATTTTAGACGTGGAAATATTTATATTTTGTTGAAACCTGAGCTTAAGTTTATCTGGAATATGTTCAATAAGACTCGAATGAATTTTTGTTATAAATATTATATGTATAACATACGTGTATTTTTACATTTATCACTCATAAACCTCATTTTCGATTCATTTATGTTCTTTCTATTACAATATAATAGCAGAACTGTAATAATATTAAAACATATTAAATGTGGAACTTCTATAAGCGTTTGTAGCTAATTTAACAAAGCGTTGTGCTTTTAAGGTAAGAATTAGGGCTAAGTTTGTACTAAGCCTTAATATTCACAAATTTCTATGATAGGAACACTCTGTCTCTGCGTTCAACAGGTTTGCGACAAATAGCACAAGTTTCAAGACCCCATGAACATTCAACACATGAAACGATATGATCGCAAGGCTTAAATAACACACACATTTCATTTTTGTAACAAATTTTACATAAGTTCCGTTCACTTGGCTCCGGAAGGCTGAGACGTTCCAAAGATGATTCCAATCCACTTGATTGTTCAGGTAAATTAACACTAACAGTTTCTTTGGTTTCAGAATTAAGGTTATTACTTGACGACGCGGAAGCAACTGAATGTCTAGTAGGATCTCTCTTTTCCTTCACACTTTTAATATATTCGGAACCTTTTTTTTGCAACAAATATTGACACTTAGGGAACCATAACGCATGCTGCTCCCAAGGATCGTCGGTCTCTTCCCAGTCTTTTAAGCCACCACCGCAACAAAAGCAGACGGCCTGATCTCCTTTGCCCACATAAAAAAACCCAGCCTCGGCCAGATCTCGGGGCTTTTGTTTCATACTTCGCGGCCATGAGGCCGATGGGTTTAAGAAAGTATTTAGTCTAATGTTAAAAGTGACTTTATCGGGATGCGCGGGTCCTTTTCCTCGACGAGTACCGGAATTTCCAGGGCCAACTTCATCTTCCGGCACGGAATTTCTCATCACTTCCATACCGAACAAACCATGACTGTCTATATCACGATTATTTCTTGGAGAACTTGAGTCCACCGAATTCATCACGAATGGACAAGCTGGACTCCAACTACGATGATGTTCCATAGGGTCGTCCCCTGCTATCCACTGGTACCCTTCTATATGACAAAAGGGGCACTGGACATCATCATTATAATTTTTATAATAAAAACCCGCTTTTGCTAACACTTCCTTTGAAATTTCGTTTTTAGGCCAGTTATCGTATGACTTCAATCTATCCTCATACTTTTTAAAATCTAATTTCTCAGTTTGCGAAGGTGATGTTTCTAAGTTGAGAGCCTTGTTCTTGCCGTCGTTCAACAAATCAAAATGCTTTAACGAGGAGAAATTTGTCCGATTTTGTTCGTTCAGCTGTGTTAGAACTGATCCACTCATAGTTTTAATTTCGTAATGGCCCAATAGTCCTGCAATAAGAAAATTGTTAATTAGTTGTAATTATTATACATAAAAAATCAATCAATTAATCAAATGAAATACTGACTTCGGAAGTGTAAAAAAAAAGATATAGTTCATTAAGAATGTTCAAAAGTACCTTCCATCAGGCAGTTCTTAATACTTACAATTAGAGATATTGAAGCAAATACAAACATTGTTTTAGAAAGACATACAAAGGGGTTAGAGTTGAAACAGCCGAAATAACAAAACGTTAATTTTTTGTTATAAACCTTTATGGTATAAAATTGTAGTCTATAAAGTGCTGTACACAATGGTTTTTCTTCTTGATTTAGGTTGTTTCATTACTAAATAAAAATGATAGTAATGATGATTTCAATTATATGGTATAGTTATTAAGTCATTTTCACCCACAGGTGCACTTAGGCGGTTTTAGCTCTAAATCTTTCATATTTAGTTGTCTTAAGAAATAAAGGATTTATGAACGTTTTTGAAGCATTATTTTCGTATATATTTTTTAAAACTAAAAAATCATAAAGAAACCATATAAAAATAACATGATTACATCAAAAGCCACGTTGCATTGATCGATATTAAATGTAATTCGGTTGAGTGCATTCGAGACGAAAGCCGTGTGGTATGCGAGATATACACACACAATAATGGTTCCAGTATCAGGTCGGTACAGCCGTACCCGGCCCGGTTGAAGAAGGATAGCGACACTGTTGGAATTCACAGAGACCATTCACAAGTTCCAACATTCTTTCAGATTGCGTCCCCGCGAGGCCCGCAAGACCCACAAAGAGCAGATCTACCACATTCCACAGAGAACACTTTAATGACCGTAGAACGGACACATAAAAAATCCAGGAGCAAAAGACAGAAATACTCACACAGTGAGAGGTTTAAGAGGCTCTTTTCAGAGGATGTATCGGAAAAGCCGGCATATTCAAGTAATTTCTTCACGGAACATTAACTGCCTTCCTTACATAGATATAGAAATGGTCTTATCTAAAGTTATATTGCTGCAATGATTAAGTAGACAGAAAACAAGGTTATACAAGATAGAAATTGATTATTGCGAATAAAACGTATACCTACTAAACAACCTACTTTCGAACTTTCGTTTCACGACTATATTTTTTATATAACCGGTATGTTACTGACCTTAAATACTATATAAATTTCCAAATTTTGTCACTAATCAGGCCTTTCAGCCGATTGGAAGAAGTGAAATTTGAAATTTCGAACTCTCACACACAAACACCCTGTATTTACGTGAACTCAACACGACGTACAGCGCCAGTCTGCCAGGCAACCAGCCAGTCAGACAGCCGAAGTATGCGGACAATGTTGCCACGTTTTAAAAGAACAGACCGCCAAACTCGTTTAGCTCCACCGAAAGGAGAGGGGCCTTGAAAGAGAACACCATTATATTCATTCCGACCAACGAGTTAACAAAAGGAGATTATAACTTTTGAATGTTTGAACTTAGTAACGGGCTGTTTTTCAATTCAGTTGTCACTTGTCAAAATCAATGAAAATTCTATTTACTTCCTGCTACTATTAATGGAATATTTTGGCAACGCAGCCTTGGGGGGCCCTTTAAATTTACTATTATTTAGCTATATACAAGAAGACATTCACTACTGCACTATTTCATGCGTACGACCAACGGGTTCGTCCGTCTGCAGTTCCTTCTGAATTAAATCAATAAAGGCGGGTCATATTCGCAAACTGCGAAATGGAATTTTTGCAATTTTTACGCAAACTTAACGTACCTAAAAAAAATGCCTAATTAAATATTATGGTATTTAGAAATACCATAGTTCAAGGCAATTTTTCTTCCATATCAAATCACATTTCATGCAATATGTAATTAAATAAAAACAATAAAGGTGTCATTTATTTAAAATCTGTCATTCCTTGAACAGTTAATAAATCTATTTCTTTTCAAGTAAATTGGCCATAATTGAATGTATCTACGGTTGCCTATAAATTTTATTCCAGTAGAATTGAACAAATTTAATAAGATATTATTTGAATTGTTCACACATATTTTGTGCGTATTCAAAACTCGTTGGTCGCCTTTTTAACGGCAAAGTTGTCGAGATTATGCCAGTAACGACGTACCAAGGCTATAAATGGACAGAATGAGAACCTATCTGTCAGTTTATTGCAAAAAATCAGTTCACCTTGTGTTTGGAAACGAACAAACCACAAAAAAATACTATAAGTTAATTAACTGCGCAGCAGTCTAGCAAAAACTAATTTCAACTGCGCAATATATATTTTTTTCATAAAAAAGACGATTATTACTTGATGGAAATACAAAAAGATTATAAAACAGTATTTTTATTCGAATAGCGATCAATTCTGCCCTTCTAAGACTATCTGTCCTATCTATCGTGCATAATAATCAATAGCAAATAGGATAGTTAGTGTTTGTAGGGTAGCATAGAGAACAGAATACTTACATAGTGTAAGGAATATTGTAGTAACCATTGAAAATCTAAGTAAATGAAAAATGGTTCGTTTACAAGAACCATTATACAAGCGATTTTATCGATGGTCGGAACAGGAATGGTACCTCCAACACATACACACGCACACATACACAGACGTTATAATCTAACCGGAGAGCGGTTTAGCAATCATTCCTCGAGATTTTCTTTATGAATGAATGAATGGAAAGCTACCGCTGGGTGATTTGCAAATCACAGACGTATGCATCATAGTTTAAAGAGCAATTATGTGTAAAACATTAAATGTTTTTCAATGTCGTTTCCTATTCTATAAACATTTATATATATATACATATATATATATACGCCGACCTAATACTTGATGGATGAGGAAAATCGATTGAAAATGGACACGTATGTATATCGTCGCCATTGAAATTTTCCTTGGCAAGAGGGGATGAATTTCTGCACTCTACCCTTAATTTACTTACGTTGCCACTGGTTTTCGTTGGTAATAAACCACACACATTTAGGTTTTTTCCAATGCCTAATCTTATGGGAAATCGTATTCGGACCTTTTCTCTCGAAATGAAAAAGGAAATAACAGCTTAAAGAAAAACACCCGATCAGATGTCGTGCGAACGAACGTGAGCGTGAGAAACTAGAAGTTTGAATAACAGACCATGGCGGCGGCAAAAACTGAATCGGATATAGTTCTATCTTGCTCTGTATGGTAAGATCCGTTCTCTGTCTGACTGCGTTCGCCACACAATCTTTTGGGTTACTGATGAAAATTGCACAAACGTTTAACTCACAAACGTTCGATAGTATAATTTTTCGTTACTATTTATTATTTATTTTATTCTTAGATAAGATTAAATTTGTGTGCAGAAACAGTACAATAGAGATTAAAAAGTAATAATGAAATATAATGTACAACATACCTGTTACAATCATTTAACTAAAACAGACCATTATACCTGCTTAAGCATTAATCGTGAAATTAATTTTAGTGGATATCATAAATTTCTTTACACTTTTTGTTCATTTATTTCTAAAAATGTTGCGCTGCTAAAGCACCCTACATACTTTTTCAGAGCAACAGCACAGTTTTTAGGTTATCACGTCTGAGCGATATACTATGTAAATTACACTGTTTAGGAAGATACTTAGACAGTTAATAGGCCTGTGCTTCTCTCAATCTCAATCTTGTTTTACGACCATAATTTGTACAGTGTNCCCTTCTAAGACTATCTGTCCTATCTATCGTGCATAATAATCAATAGCAAATAGGATAGTTAGTGTTTGTAGGGTAGCATAGAGAACAGAATACTTACATAGTGTAAGGAATATTGTAGTAACCATTGAAAATCTAAGTAAATGAAAAATGGTTCGTTTACAAGAACCATTATACAAGCGATTTTATCGATGGTCGGAACAGGAATGGTACCTCCAACACATACACACGCACACATACACAGACGTTATAATCTAACCGGAGAGCGGTTTAGCAATCATTCCTCGAGATTTTCTTTATGAATGAATGAATGGAAAGCTACCGCTGGGTGATTTGCAAATCACAGACGTATGCATCATAGTTTAAAGAGCAATTATGTGTAAAACATTAAATGTTTTTCAATGTCGTTTCCTATTCTATAAACATTTATATATATATACATATATATATATACGCCGACCTAATACTTGATGGATGAGGAAAATCGATTGAAAATGGACACGTATGTATATCGTCGCCATTGAAATTTTCCTTGGCAAGAGGGGATGAATTTCTGCACTCTACCCTTAATTTACTTACGTTGCCACTGGTTTTCGTTGGTAATAAACCACACACATTTAGGTTTTTTCCAATGCCTAATCTTATGGGAAATCGTATTCGGACCTTTTCTCTCGAAATGAAAAAGGAAATAACAGCTTAAAGAAAAACACCCGATCAGATGTCGTGCGAACGAACGTGAGCGTGAGAAACTAGAAGTTTGAATAACAGACCATGGCGGCGGCAAAAACTGAATCGGATATAGTTCTATCTTGCTCTGTATGGTAAGATCCGTTCTCTGTCTGACTGCGTTCGCCACACAATCTTTTGGGTTACTGATGAAAATTGCACAAACGTTTAACTCACAAACGTTCGATAGTATAATTTTTCGTTACTATTTATTATTTATTTTATTCTTAGATAAGATTAAATTTGTGTGCAGAAACAGTACAATAGAGATTAAAAAGTAATAATGAAATATAATGTACAACATACCTGTTACAATCATTTAACTAAAACAGACCATTATACCTGCTTAAGCATTAATCGTGAAATTAATTTTAGTGGATATCATAAATTTCTTTACACTTTTTGTTCATTTATTTCTAAAAATGTTGCGCTGCTAAAGCACCCTACATACTTTTTCAGAGCAACAGCACAGTTTTTAGGTTATCACGTCTGAGCGATATACTATGTAAATTACACTGTTTAGGAAGATACTTAGACAGTTAATAGGCCTGTGCTTCTCTCAATCTCAATCTTGTTTTACGACCATAATTTGTACAGTGTACTAAATTAAACGTATCCACTTGATTCTCATTTCACTCTATACAAGAGGTCACTTTTCACATACTATTTTTTACACCAGCATTTACTCGACTTCTTTTTTTATTCTATATCTATATAATACCTCAGCTAAGCTTATACGAGTACGACAGGAAATAGCAACTTTCCTTTTTCTATTATCCATTTTTACTGCAGCTTCTCAGCCGATGTACGCTACACACCTTCAGTTCAGTTAACAAATATTTGCTGAATTATTTAGGAATGTGCGATTAAACTTAAAATGTAAAGCAATTAAGATTCTTCATTGATAGATATTGTGATGAAATGTTATCCTGAATATATTAGGTCATTATCAAGAATAGTGACCTATTTTTAAATATCTGCATCTTCTACAGGTTGATACTCCCTCCACTGGACAGGTGCCAATTAAATGTCTAAATAACGAAGAAGATATAAATTTAGGTATGTAGGGACCTGCAGAAGTTTTGGGATTTGCGACTTATAACTGAGTGATTTTACATTGGTTACAAGCCATCACTAACGTAATGGCGAATTATTCGCGACGTGACTTTCATGTGTTAATTCTCTACAATTTTAAGCGACAGCTTACACCTGAGCTATTCCAAGATCAAATTCGTTCTGTCTTTGGCATGAAGCACCAAGCTGTAGTAGCAAGTGGTGCTGCCAATTTCAAAGACGTGAATTTGATTGAATGATGATCCAAAACAAAAGCATGAAAATCTTTATTTCAGAAAAGTTTGTTCATTATAAGTGCTTAATCGAGTCACAGGTTGAGAAAAAATATATCGAAATATGAGAAATTTACTGTAATGTGTACAGTGGGATGTTTCTCTCAAGACATGTAAAACAGTCTGGCAATTCGAAAATGAGAATATCTTACAAGTAAGATATTCTCATTTATGTCGTCGATTATTTGATTTGTTACAAGTAACAAATCAAATAATCGAAATGAATAAAGAAAAAAATAATTGTAAGTTTCTCTGAAAAAGAGAATTAATTAAGATTATAGTACTGGATACATAACATATACAGGGTGTTTTTTAGAGTTGTGATGACAAAAGCCCAGAAGAGGTTCTTTTCATCAAAAAAAAACAAAAAGTTCATATGAACATGGGTCCAAAAATGCTGCATTACCGAGCTACGGGGTGTTAAAGTTTAAGAAAAAAGAACAGTTTTTATTTTTTCATTTCCAAACGGCTTAAGGTTTTTTAACGAAGTTGGGTATATGAGTTTAGTATATTGATAGGTTTAATCCAATACATTACCAGCTTTAACCATTCACCAGTGGCGGAGGTATGGGTGTCTTTTTATTCATATAAAATTGTAATAACACATGACACCCATACCTCCGCCACTGGTGAATGGTTAAAGCTGGTAATATATTGGATTAAACCTATCAATATACTAAACTCATATACCCAACTTCGTTAAAAACCTTAAGCCGTTTGGAAATGAAAAATAAAACTGTTCTTTTTTCTTAAACTTTAACACCCCGTAGCTCGGTAACGCAGCATTTTTGGACCTATGTTCTTATGAACTTTTTTGTTTATTTTGATGAGAAATACCTCTTTTGGGCTTTTGTCACCACAACTCTGAAACACCCTGTATTTTCGAAATTTCATCTAAAAATACTGTTCAGAGTAATAATATTATTAATTTTGTCCCTTCGAACGTCTTTTCATTGAACTCTTACAAACCACCATAAACATCATTAATTAAAAACATATATTATCTCGTAGTAGCACTCTTTACAAAAATAATGATCAGGGAGGACATGAGAAAGATCATGACGCTGGCTGCGTCACATACAAGAAGATTTTTATAAGACAAATTAACAGTTTTTGACTTCTACAAATGACATGAAATTTTAGTTGCTATACACTTAATTCAAAGTAAAAGTTTTATTTTAACGCATATCTCTGTAATGCTTACCACTAAACACTTGAAATTAAAAAAGAATCACGTTGAAAGCTTCTATTTACGATTCGCTTAGAATGTTTATGCACCATAAACTACCGGGTATGTCGAGTCGATTTCAAGAGTAGCTCTGAGGTAAAAATAAAGAGAAACATGTATGTACAGTACACAGACCGAACAACTTCCGTTCAGTATTTACATTTACAAAGGAACTTCGTTTTCGATTTTTCGGGTTGTCAGATACGATCCGTACGATGCGGCTGTTAACTTCACTATTATCTACCCACAATCATCGAATATTTATAAGTTTGTGTTCGTGTGTTCTTCTATGTCTGCTTGTTGCTGTATGACTCAAAGCAAGAGGTTTTCTTCTTTTTTTTATTCACTTTCTCTATCTTTTACACGTTCATCATTGCTAACAGTTGATGGTTGAATTTCTTCACAATTGAAACTTGTTGAACTTTAATATCGATTGACTATTGGATTAAGTTAATGAAAAATGTGGGTTTTTCATAATTAGTAGGATTACATACGGGATGTCCAAGGAAAAATAGTTCGTCATAAATAACTGTGTAGAAAGTCGTTTTTGAAGCAACCTGGGAAACACGTCAACTTTGATTCTTTTTTATTCCTACCAAGTTAAATTAAGAGACTTACACGTACCTTTTACAAAATGCTGTTATTCCTAAAATAACGGAAATATTGAAACATGATGGCCAGCCGTGAGGACATGTGTTGGTATTTCAACATGATGGGGCATTTCTATGGTGTATTTCGTTTGTGCTCCCATTCATCAGTTTTGAAAAGACAAATTTCCTGCAAGATTGGCAAAACAGGTCCGGTTGGGTGGTCTGCTTTACATTAAAAGATTTTTTCTTATAGACACAGTTAAAAAAGATTTATGCTACCAATCGGGTATCTTTTCAATATTTGCGTGATCGAATCGTTCATGAGTATCAATGTATACATCTTGAAATGATAAGTGATATATGACGAGGTTTTGAAAATCAATACCTGGGAGCCTTTAACACACAATAATAAAATGAATTATTTCGATTTAGAAGTCAACGCGTTAATAAATTAAAATAAGTTTTTCCTGTGATTATGAGTGTTTTCAGGAAAGATGGAGAAACATAGAGGATGAAAATACCTTTCAAACAAGGTATCACACGAACGGTCTTACTATTTAAAAATGTGGAGGTCATAAGGGCAGAGAGGTGAAATTTCAAATATGGCTCTCAGGACAAATTATATTCCCTTTATATCAAAGTTGACGTATTTCGCAGTTTTCACAGTTTAAAAACACTTTCCCTAAGAGATATTTATGATTGATTGTTTTCCTTGCGAAATTCTGTATGTATTTAGGTCGTCACATCCGAATCGGACTAGTCTATGTCAATTTACTGGAATTTTACACAAATGATATTGTAGCTATGTCATATTTTTATCATGATAGAAACAACATTTGGAATAAAAATTGACATAAAATAGTGCGGTTCTATAGGCAAAGATATACAGCGTGATCTATTTGAGAGGGAAATATCTGTGTAATTTTTGTATCGATATTCGGAATTTAATAAGTAGGTAATATCGCAAAAGATAAAGAATGAAAAGGACGCCGAACTTAGTGTACCTACTTAATTTTTTGGAAAAATTTCTAAACCTTTTTTGCCAATTTTGGTTCAGAAAAAGTGTCGTAGGTGGCGATAGTTTAATGATTTTGAACAGGAGTTTTTCGATATGAATATACTTAGTTTTTATTCTCTATCTTTTGAAGTATTACCCATTATATTCGAAATGTAAATAAAAATGTTATAGGGGTGTTTCGCTTTTAAATGGATTACTCTGTATGTACGTGGTTTGAATATTTAATACTAGAATGAAGGAATAAAAGAAGTTCTAAGTTGTATATGCCAAGATAGTGCACTTATCATGGTAAAACACTATGACTTTTCAGTTTATGCAATCGTCTTATCGGTCCAGTTGACTACAGTACATTTACAAACACGTTTCTCAACACTTTAATGTATGTTTTTAGTTTATTACACACACAACCTGTGATAAATAATAAATAACTGATAAAATGTGTGATAAATAATAAATAACTGATTTAATCTATTTAATTTAATGGAAAATTTTCAGGCGTTTTAAGGAAAAATTTAATTTAGTCTACATAATTATTAATTTTCAAATTAATGACTCTCCTATACATGTTTATAAATCAAAAAATATAAAATCAATAAGTTTTTGTGTCAAAAAAGTTAATAAAACGCAATATCAACTCCTTATACTAAACCTAATAGTAAAAAGTGACGTAACCATGTTGTGCGAATTCACACACGAATTAGTGGACCGAATCTGGTTGACCCTGGTGTCCCCCCCCCAAAAAAAAAACATATGCTCCAAAAACAGCTTTTTCTTCAACCCAAACCAGCATTGCCTGAATTTGTATTCACTGCTTCGCCAACCGTTGGCTGATAAGAAAAAAGGATTTTCATGGGGGAAAATACTACCTTCAAGGCTCAAATTACCTACATGTATTTTGTGTCTTGTTCGTAATTTAAGTCTTAAGCTGTATTCAGACTACGGCGTTGAACGTTACAAATTACGGCAAAAACAATCAATTTGGACGACTTTCTATGGAAGAACACGCGAAGTTGCGCAAAACAAATATGCTCCATCAACGTTAATGCATACAAAATAATTGCTACAACAAAACAAATTCTAATAGAAAAGGATTATCTATAGGAAAGTTTTCCATAAAATCAATGACTGGGATCACAGCGCAAGAACAGTAGAACCTAGACCAGAACGTAGAGACTTACAATTTCATAGTTGTTATTCATGCTTAATCGGTTAACGAGTTCGCTCGCACCAACACGCTCAACACCACCATAAATACTGAAACCTTAAAAATTAAGGCGGAAATTGTGTATAAACGTTTCCAACGTATTGCGCTGCAGTCTGAGTGTAGCTTTATAGTTATTATCTTATTTAATCTTTGTGGCGCCTATAGTATGAGAGTTATAAATTTGTTGTTTAGTTTTCGCCAATTCGCAGTAAATAATATACGTTTCGTTTCTTTTTTTAACTTTTAATAATTGATAGGAAAATAGTAGTAAATTTCCACCTAATTCAGGAATTATCCACATTCTTTCTACATAGGTCCATTTCCCAATATATGTATATTGGTATTATCGCAAATATGCAACATGTTAAGTATGGATAAAATGAATGGGTTTACGCTTTAATTAACGATTAATTCATGATTCAAAGGAAAAATTTATTTATGAATGAAATGTTTTTCTGCGTCATCTGTTAAACGGAAATGACTTATGCAAGAGTTTTGTACTAATTTTGCAAAATACGAAATATAATCTGGCTATAACATTTACCGCATCTAAAAATAACCAAATTTACATGTTTTCTGTTGACATTTGGCTTTGGTAGGGTGTGAACTCCTTTTGTTTGTGTAGTTTGATATTAAATCATCGGCTATTTGTTATGAAATCATGACCCTTTGTTGCCTTACATCGTTGTCTGCAGCCTCCTCCACAAGCTCTAATCGTATCAAGTTGACAAATTGCTTAGTAACAGTATCACATGTATGTATACAGTAGCACACATAATTTTTTTTTGTGGGACAAATTTTTCCTTTATCCATTTTAATCATATATAGCATATAAGTATTTCTAACAAAAACTTTTAAACTAGGGCGTTTTCGCTTCTGTCTACATCCTTATACCAGACAGGTTGGAGTGAATGGATGCTATCTATGACCACTCAGTTGGGAAACTAGTGGGAGTTCTTTAGAGATTGTCTTCTTATTTCCGATAATGTATATATATAAATTTGAAACACCAGCGATAATCCAGATAAAACTGTGAGTATTATTAGCAGGAGTTCAATATTAGATTGTTTCATTTGTATTATGGTTTAAACTTCGCCCTTGTTGTCTAAGTACTTGTTTTGATCTGCACCCATAATTGGTAGAACTAGATGTGATTTAATTAAGTCGTACCTTGGTTTAAAAAACCTGTTGATTGGCTTCGTCAGCTAGATTGAGTAGGTCAAGGCGCTTAAATCTGCTATACCGTCTTAACATTAAAATTTGCCTCGCTGTTACGTTTGATTGTATTGCCAGTCTTTGTTTATAATTTCTGGTTAGCTTGTTTGCTACTTGGATTACAGTTTCAATTTCGAAGTTTTCTAAAACAATGGAGTATCGTACATATATTGGGGCACGTATTATGAATCCAATAATTTTTATTTGGCAGCAGTCGATAATCTTAATATCTGTGGGTTTGACTGATCCCTATAGTTGAATTCCATAGGTCCATACCGGCCCGATTTTAGATTTATACAGAACTAATTCGATTCTCATTTTTCAGTTCAATTTATTGAAGAGTAGCCGCTGCAATTTTTTAAAGGCAATGTTAACTTGTCCTTTTTACGTCACAATGTGTTCTGAATTTGACTTAGGTGAACTTGGTACGATTTCTTTGTGACATACGTTTTTTGTTGATTTTTATGGCCTAAGTTCCTTTTAAGAGTAAAGATAATAAGCGTTAATTTGTCCTCCTTTAGATTGATGTTCCGTTTATTAGACCAGTCTACTATGTTTATTCATACGATTTTTTAATTTTTTTTGGAGACCTTGTATAATATTTGGAAAAACTCTTCCTACGTGGTTAATGCACTATGTCTAATAAACAGACCAATAAAGTTTTATAAGCCTACCTTTTAACCCTTTCACTGTCCAGTTCTCGAAGACGTCTCGCAGGAGTCGCTAGTTTTTTCTAGATTGCGAATTTATTCGTCTACAGCCTATCCTTCCATATTATCATTATGAACAATTAGGCTTTGTAGTCTTATATTGTAATACAACGAACAGTAATAGTGTTTAGTTTCTATTACTGATGCGAATTTATTTGTCTTGAGCAGTTTACCGCTTTGCGTCTAGGACAGTGAAAGGGTTAAAATAGCCAAGAATTTCTTATTTTGCAGAAATGGTGTTTAAGGCAGTTTTGTGTTAAAATTGTAAAAACTGTAAGATTGAAGGTATAACATTTATGTATCAAATTCGCAAAAAAAGGAAAGTGAAGTTGTAAAAAAAGTAAGGATTAATTGTTTAAAAAATGCAAAGTTTGTTTGGCACCTGTTTGCTAAACACGCTGTATAAAATTACTCAAAATCTTGAAAAACTATAGGAACTTTCAAGCAGTATTTGTTTAAAATCTGTTTTTCTATTTCAAAAATTAAAAGTTAAAGGAAGATGGGACTTTTCGCGTGGACACCCTATACATATGGATTATATTCGACGTGTATGAGATTTCTCTCTATAGGACTTTTATTTATAATATTATCTAGAAGCTGTATATTTACAAAATTTGTAACAACATATCGTACGTGGGTGTAGTATGATAACTGCAAAAATTCTCCATAATGTTAGATAACATTTTGATCAATCGTTCTACTCTTGCATTAAATTTGGTGGTGAGCGCTTCCTGCTCTTAAAAAGATTATTTACTGCAATAGTGTATTTTTATTTCATTCTAACATTGTCCGTCCAATATAAGAAAAGCTTTGTAAAAGTATTTAAACATTCTTTAAAGTTCTATATTTCAAGTTACCCGAATTTTAGTATTTAGGAATTAGCATTAGGTACGTCAAGTCTAAATATTTTTGAATTTCAACAATCACAAAATCAAAAATGCTTGAGAATATTTGGATGGAAAGTCCTTGATGTTCACTCTGTATAACCTTTCTCGAGAATTCAAAGTAGTCACTTTTATTATAATAAATATCATCAAGAAAGATAATGAATAAAAAATATAGAACTTTACATAGTTCCTTTGTTATTCTGGAAGTAAATTTATAATCTATTTCAGAGAAATTCTTTGCAATACTCTTCCAAGACAACAAACAACAGATAGTTTGCTCCATAAATATCGAAGATAAAAGAAGAAATCTAACAAACCAGTTAATATTTTCTTAATACTGGCGACTACAGTTTCATTATTTCAGTGCATTGCACTTGTATACATATGTACATATCTCGTTATGAATATGTTTTCAAGTTCATTATAAGGGTAAAAGTCTCAAGATAGCAGGAAACAGGAACAAACAATTGCAATTTTTCTCAAACAAAATAACAATAAGTTACATTTAAACATACATACGTACCTACCATGATAATGAAACAATAAATGAAGTAAACGTTCTTTGACATCGATATTTACATGGACAAAGAACGTCGAAAAGGTCTTTGTGCTACTCTATGTGCTCTAAGTGGTCGCATCATGACAAATTCGATACTGTCCATGGAACATACGAACAAATGCAATTATATTTGAAATTCGTGGAATGTGAATGGTAATCTAGAGATCCGTCGTAATGTTAAACAAATTTTATGAGCTTTAAAGTCAGTTTGGTTGTAAAAGCTGCTTTCAGACGTGAATTTTAGGCAAATTGTAAATAAACTGATTGTTTTCTATGGTTGAAGATTTACTTCAGCACGAATGGAAATAAGCTAGGCCAGGGCACTCACAATCAGTCTGGACATTGCATCCAAGTCTAGAAAAATTCTGGCTTGACTTCTATATGTTTTTGTCAGTTTCCTCTAATAATAATACCATGACACCAACGAAGCGAGAAATGAATTCTCATCTCTCATAGAGTTTCACATAAGAAATGAAAGAATATAAAATGACTTATAGGAAAATATTGTTTTTTTTTTACGAGCGTTTAGTTGTTAGAGTTATTACAGGAATAAAGTAGCAATTACCATTTACAAGTATATTTCCATCTATAAATTCCGTAAATGCCTGCATCGGTGCAATTATAAACAATCGCTCGATGCCCGAATATAGTCAAGGAAAAGGAACGTACATTCAAATGGCACCGACACCACCTAGCCATATATGATGCCTATGGTACCCGATCTGAGTACCAATGCCTTATAATACTTTGTTATTGAACTGCACGCTGCCTTGTGTGCAAATATGAAGCTGAATGCAAATTGTTTTTGAGGAAAATTTAATTAGAAAACAACAAAAGCGACTATTTGTTGTTTAGGCGCCATATGTCGTAAGCACCTCGGTAATATAGGCCCTCCCCTTTATTTTTTCAACGTAAACAATGGATTTATTGGTAAACGTAGGTGGTGGATATTAGAATAATTGTTATCGTTTATCGAGCATATAATAACTGTACAGTGTACGCCCACTGAAGGTGTTATTTTCCTTTTTCGATAACAATACTTCGGTTGAAGTTTAGGCAACCCACTTCCTAATTACTAATATAATGTAGGAAAACAGTACACCTGCATAACTAAGTGTAGTTTATCAACTATAATCTATTGAAACAGGGACATATTTTTTAATGACTCTTGGAAATGTATTAAAAAAATACAAAGGTACATATAATAAATTTTATGTAAATTGGGAAATTTTATTGTCATTTCATCATGGAAACAGTTAACATAGCAGGACCGGCTCTGACAGTTTTCACGCCCCTACACATAAAATATTATCTAGATATGGAAACCAAAATTTGTTTGACAAATTTTAGCAAACAAAAAATACTTAGACACTTTTTCATTAAAACGTCAAAAGTGAAGTAGCTACGTGAGTGATACCAGGTTTCAGTTTAGATTGTACATGTGATGGGTATCTAAGTAACAAAAGGAGATTGAAGAAAATTTATGACCTTTTATTTCTATTGGTTATTTTTATTAAACGAGAGTTTTAGTTCGACTGTTTACAGAAAAAAATCATTTCCAACTGGTTAAGTGCCTTGGGGCCTCAACTGTGTACTTAAAAAATAACTCATAATTATTCTTCAAACAACCAGAATACAATTTAAAATATTCAAACTGATCAAATACTATACCGACAAAGACCGCGTGATGTGTTCGACCATCTGGTATGTGATAGACCATTTCGTTGATGGGCCAGTATTTGAAAGCAAAAACTATTTTCATGGATAAGACTTATTAAACACATACAGGAACCACAAGAGACCGTAAAATCTGATAATTAACCATTATGAGTGCGGATAAAATTAATTAATGTACATTTTATCATCAGCATCCCCATATTTATGCAATGGTCAACAATGGAATGCATATTATGACCATGACATAGATTGACCTGACACATAATTGGCAGACTACGAGGCACATTTTCATAATTTATATTACGACACCTATTTAAGAATATGATATAAAAATGACGTTTTAACTGGAAAAAGTGTCTTAAAGTTGGAGGTGAATCTGCCTGCTGGATATTTTTCTAAGAGCTTTTCGTATAACGGGAGATTTTCTTTGACAACCATGAAATTTTTATGAGGTTTTTTGACCTAAACTTCCCCAGTAATGTAGATTTTTTATTTTTTATTGTTCTTGAGTTTCAATTAATTTTTTTTAGCACAAAGACAAAGAAAATAGATTGCAAATTTTTATAGGGATTCTCTTCCAAGTATACCAATCAGAGACAATCTCATCAAAGGAAGCCTAGCAACTAAGAATTTCAAGAGAGCACAAGATTAACAAGTGACAATACAATGTAAGAGGTTGTAAATACTTTAAGGAACAGCAAACAACAATGCATAGTGAATGAAGTCACCTTATTTGGTCAACAAGATGAAATTATCTTAAATAAACTATTTAACATTCATATAAAGTGTAACAACAAATTAGTACAATACTTACTGAAGTCTGACTAATGTAAATGAACTGAGACCATCGAATGTTTCTTTTAGGTCAATGAATAGTTCAAATCGTGAAAATCAATTAGGGTTTTAAAAAATTTGTGAGTTTAAATATTGCTTAGGAAAGCGCACAAATACAAAAACAACATCGGTCAGTACAAATTAAGAAGGTAAAGTACATGCGGTGACATTTCATTTGTGTATGAAAGCCTAAATGGCGCTATTAACATACATTGTTGAATATTGCAATGGTCTTTTATGTCACGAGATCAATATCGAGAAAAAAAATGTCTTGACATTAAGACAAATCTTACGAGTAGGGGGTCACCTGTTTAACGTTGATTGACAATTGTTACTCTCACTGCACCGAGATTAGATTTCATATAGAAATTTCAGCTAAAAGATTAGTTTCAACGATAACGGCACTACGGATACCAATGTTGAGAGATCAAAACGTTTAATTTCACCGTTGCATTTTCCATATTTTAAACTATGAATAATCAAATGTAAATTATTTACGTCTATCAGAAATACATATCTGTCCACACTCGATTTATTATTTATCCATTAAATAATGTAGGAATAAATCGAAATGGGAGTTTTCTTTTAAAAAGTTGAACTTGCAAGTATAAAATGTCAATTTAGTAGAGAAGACCAAGATAACGTCTAAGATCAAGGCTACGTGTGTAAAAAAAGATTCAAACTATTATTAATCATTATTTCACTTTTTTCTAAATTAACAACTGTTGCTATAATTAACAGAAGGAAAATGTAAAAAATCAGTTACATAAATGTAGCCATCATAAAGTACAAAAATTAGAAACATGTAGGTACTTAAGTTTAAATGTTCAATTTTACCCGAAATACCTTGAAAGTCTAATCAAAAAGAGAAATGGCATTGGCTAGAGACCTAGAGGATATAAAGTGGAATGACTTGCATACATTTTCAGCAGAATATTATAACAATTATAAACAAAATCAATCAAATGCAAATCATCATTTACATTAAACATAATGGTAAAAGCAAGTTAAAAGAATATATTCAACTGCTGTTGAGAAAACCGAGGAAGAAATATGGAATATCAAGGACATAGAAACCTAAAAAATGTCAAAATCAACGGAAAGTCCATTCATCCGGTCTCTCGAGTGCTAATTTACTTACAAAATATGTTCAACGTTGTCGCTATTGATTTTGTTCATACAAATTTTCGCTGCACGATTCTATACAGGGTGTCCCAATTTGTATTTTCTTATTTATTCTAAGAAATAGAAATATGCACGCTTCTGCATAATGTGCTATTTCTTTTAAACCAAATGTGCTATAAGTGCATTTCTGCGCCATTTTGATAGTCCTCTTATATCTCAATTGTCTAATAATTTACTGAAAAGATAAAAACTCTTTCTTATACATCTTTTATCGTAAAAATCGATGATATAAAGTATAACTTCTATAATCCGGACACATATCTTTCCTATCTATGTTCGAACTATCGAAATGTCCGGATTGCTGGAGGTGCGTATCTTTATTTAATTTTTTATTAGAATTTTATTTGAAATATACAGGATGACCATGAAAAAACCACAAAACGTAGTACTACGCAATAGAGGGCCATAAAATAATGAAAAAAGTTGTAATGAACGTAGATCCGAAACGTCTTCGTTTAAGACGTACAGGGTTTCCATTCACTCTAATACATAATTTGCATACACAATTAGCTTTAAATGTGTTTTTTCATGGTCATCCTGTATAAATAACTTAGAAGAAGAGTGAACATAGTAATTCATTATGAACACAGAATAGATAATTGTACAAAACATTAAAAAAGCAAGAAACTATAATATAATTCCTTGTTAAAATAAGAATCTATTCTAGTCTGTATTATTGTAGATGCAGCTAGTTCAGAGGCTTTTTCTTTGAGCCGCTTTAAAAGTAGTACAGTTTCCATTGGCAGATTGTTTTCTTTGGCCCATCTAATGCTTAATTCAAGGACATTAATAGCATCTCCATGTCTAACTTGAACAACATTTTTATTATCGTCTTCTTCGGATATCATAAATTCATCTGCATCCGCAGAAGTGCTTCTTACAGCATCGGCGATCAATTCTTCTTCAGTTACACATATGTCATGCTCGTTTTTTCTCACAACCCATTCTGTAATAATTTTGTCGTTCAATTTAGTTTCTGGGTTGATAATAATTAAACATTCAGTAATCCTTTGTAAATCGTCTTGATTTACTGAACACTTTTTTTTTTAATTCAGAAAGTGGGAAGTTTTCGTCATTTAACTCTTCTGCTTCGGTAAGTCCTACTTCAGGCCATAATAGCGTCCAACTTTTTTGTATATTTTTTTCAGTTATGGTCTTCCAAGATAAGTCAAGATAATTAACAGCATTTTTTCGATTAAATTGCTTCAATGTGGTTAAAATGTCCTCAGCTTTATTGGAAATGATGTGATTCAAAAGGCGCTTTCTATACGCCACCTTTATATTTTGAATTAAATTTTGATCCATCGGCTGTAAAATGGTCGTACAATTAGGTGGTAGAAATAATATCCTAAAATCTGGATCAGTATTGACTTCCTCCTCAGGTGGATGAGATAGAGCGTTATCTAGCAGCAACAATGTTTTACAGAGTTTGTTAACATTAGTCAAAAATTTTTTTATTTCGGGTTTAAAATGTTTTAAGAACCATTTAATGAATGGTTCATAAAACCATTCATTGCCTGGCCATACAACCTTTTTTAGTTGATTTGTATACAACCGGTAGTGAAAACTTGTCGTTTTTAAATGCGCGAGGATTTGCTGCTTTTCCTAGGACTAAAAGTTGCAACTTATGTGATCCGGCCTCGTTGTAACAGGGCATAAATGTTAATCGATCCTTTGATACCTTTCGGCCAGGTGCTGATTTTTCCTCTTGATGAACCCAGGTAGTATCAGGCAAAGCTCTCCAATAAATGGCAGATTCACCAACATTATAAACTTGGTCAGGAGTTACTTGCATCTCTCTAAGAATAGCGCAAAATTTTTCTTGAAAAGGTGTTATAGCGGACACATCACTGGAAAATTTTTCGCCACAGACCTTCAAAAAACGTATTCCATACCTTAGCTTGAATTTATCAAGCCATCTTGAACTCGCTACAAAATCTTTTTTTTCCGGTAATTTGTTCAAAAAAAGTTTTGGCTATTGTTCGTAAAATTTCAGATGATATAGGAATATCTGTATTACGTTGTTGTAAAAACCAGTTGTATAACGCGGTCTCAACTTCAGGATGTTCTGCATTTCTGATAACTTTTCTCTTACCCTTAATAAAAACATATGTAGGTATAGATTCATAAAATTAAATTCGCTAAACAATATGTATTCCTACCTGTCCCTTGAAAAGATTTGAACACAAATTTCTTTATCTTGTATTTGTTTTTCTTTATATCATAAACTGTTGATTTTGTAACATTGAATTTTAACATAACTCGACGTATACTTTCGTATCTATCAAGACAATCTAATGTTTTATATTTATTAGTAACAGTAAGTGTGTTATGCGTTCTTTTCTTTGAAATCATTATTTTAATCCTGTTAATTTAAAATCTTTATACAGACTGAAAATTTAATATCTAGCACTCTTCAAAACGTGCAAAATATTTTCTTTATAACATATACAGAAAAATTTTCTTTTTGCCGTCATTGTCCGGACTACAGAGACAAAATTTTTAAAATGTCCGAATTATGCGAGTGTCTGGATTACTGGAGTGTACGGACTATCGTCTGTCCGAACTAGCGACGTTATACTGTACTTATAGCAGTCTTCTATATACATATAATATGTACGAGCCCATTTCACATCAGTTGGCCCACCACAAAAAAATTTCTGTAATCCGTAATTTTCGACCGATTTTGTTCGAATTTTGTACAATGAAAATTGAAGTCAAAACTCAGTTCACGTATTCGAGCAATTTTTGAAAAGTTCATTTTTAGGGTGCTTTTTGGGGCCTTACAAAAAAACCTTGTTTTGGAAACTTTTTGTGTGATGGAAATTTTTTAATATGGTTTTCATAATCTTATAGAGCGCATTTTTCTGCATATATCCTGAAAATTTCATCAAAATCGAACCACAAATAAGGGAGTTACAGCCTTTCAAAATCGTCAAAAAGTGACAGTTTTTGAGCAAAATGGTGAAATTGGGTTTTTTTTGGCAATTTTGAAAGGCTGTAACTCCCTTATTTGTGGTTCGATTTTGATAAAATTTTCAGGATATATGTAGAAAAATACACTCTACAAGATTATTAAAATGCAATTAAAAAAATTCCACCACACAAAAAGTTTCCAAAAGAAGGTTTTTTTTTAAGGCCCCAAAACGCACCCTAAAAATGAACTTTTCAAAAATTGTTCGAACACGTAAACTGAGTTTTGACTTCAATTTTCATTGTAGAAAATTCGAACAAAATCGGTCGAAAATTATGGACTACAGAATTTTTTTTGTGGTGGGCCAACTGATGTGAACATGGGCTCGTATATACATAGTTTCACGGCATTTTCTATCAGTTCGTATAACCTTTCCCTTGTGTTAATAATTTCAGTCCTAAACAAACACCACACTTTTTATATTGCAGTACAAGTATAAATCACATGGGTTCAAGTTAGAAGATTTTGTAGGCCATTTCATTAGATCATTGCAACCTATCCAACTTTTGTGAAAGAAACTAATGCGTAACAGATGAATAACAAAAAATCTAAAGTTGTAGTTGTATAATTTTTTTTGCAACAAAAAATAAGATAACTTGAACGAAGATTCGTTTCTAAATTACGGAAAAAAATAACCACTGCAACACTATTTTAGAATAGAAATGCGTGTGTTCACTTCATTAAAATGTAATTAAAACTTCCACACGATAACGTGTGGTAGTGTTTTTTTTGGGAGGTCCATCCGAGAAACTCACATACGGCGGTTTATCTTTATTCGTGTTTTGACTCATTGGTTTTCGTGAAACAATAGCGACCAAAACTATGTAAATTACCTTTTGTGCTTTGTTCAGCGACACGGCAAATTTAAATAACAATTGGCCCTCGAATAGTTAAACACAACATTTAACTTGGGTTATATTTTTTTCACTTTGTTTTTCTATATAGTTCAGTTATAGTCTCATTAACATCGGAATTGTTCCGTTTAAAATCGTGTTAATATGTGAAGGGAGCTATTTATATAAATCAATCATTATTTCAAAATAATTTTGTCTTTTTTACATTATACCCCGTATATGTCGTCATTCCTGATAGTATAGCGATATCATGAATGTTGTTGCCAGTTCGTTTCGTCTGAAGGGATAAATACATGTGGCATATGACGGAAGTAAATGAGTAATTTTCCTCGAGTAGAACAGCAGATTAAAAGAATTCAGTTAGATAATGTTAATACCCGATGCCGCCTACAATCCGCCCATACATGTATTGCTTTCTCCTTTGAAGCGATACAAAATGCAATAACATCGAATCGTCCTTTGATCCCCCGACAAAGATATCATTTATGGTTTCTCTTTTCGCCGTCTTCACATTTGGTCACCTTGCACATGGGCTTGATCAAAGCATTAGCGTCCGTATACACCAGATCTGAAGATCCTTTTTTGGTTTTCTTTACTAACGTAAGCTGAACGAGCGTATTCTTATTTATTGTTAGAACAAATGGATTGTTATTCGTGGAATGTAAATGGTTTTATTGACGTGTCTTCTTCAGTTACTTCTTCATCTGGTGCAGAACGTCTAAGAATAACCGTGGAGTTTTAAATCCGAACCTTCCGGTATGTAGTGCGACCGCTGTACCGACAAAAAACAGCGGCCTGCTTCATAATTGAAACCTCGAAGCCGAGGAATTCCCCTGGGGCACCGCACGATCTTGCTCCATAGTGTGGGAATGTGCTTTAGGAGTGAACGGGGCCCAAAGGCGCAGCCATGCTATCGTATTTCATAAGAAATGGAACCAATGGCGTAGGTGGTGAAAACACTATGGAAATATTTCGTGGAAATTGTAATTGACGACGAGATATAAAAGCTTATCTCGCTTCTTTGAAAAAATCATCCTACTAAATTTCAAGCCTATGAAAATTAAAAAATTAAATTTCATTCACTTGCATTGTTTGTAATTTTCTTCTTAATTGATATCAACGGAATGATCAGTGTATTAACGGTTCACCTGACAGTAGATATTTATGTATATGTATGTACATACTTCGTTATCATCCAGGAAAGCCGATGTTCCTTTTTGTTTTAGTACTGGAATGTCATTAAAAACATTTCTTTATCGATTTTTTCCAACTTTCACAGCCCATAAGGAATTTTTCTAATTGAAAACATGCTAGTTGTTCCTTGAATATTTCCTCTTGAAATAAATCAAGGTAATTTATTTCAACAACCTGAGGCTAAGGTTATGCACGACCAAAGACAGAGTGCAACATCTCTTTTACAACAGTTCACCTTCGAGCTCGAAGCAGATGCCAACTGTCGACCGAGGAACAGGAAGTTTGCATCTATATCCAAGAAAAAACTGAAGAACATATGTTCATCAGATTAGATCTGTTAAGCACCTGATAAGCAGTAATTTCAATATGATAATTGTTTTCATGTAAATCACATTGACGACTCGTTATGATGCATAGTTTTTTATGATAATAACTGTTAATTGCTTAACAATGTTCTAATATTGACATGAGTATCGGGTAAATATTGCGAAAGCTTACGGAACTAAACTCAAGAAGAAGGTGGAGGATCTCGAGTTCGAAAATTCCAAAGTGCCAGTAAAAACAATGAATCAGAAATTGGAATTTTCATGTCTTTATTATCAGTTCATGCACGAAGAAAGCTTTAAAATAAGCACTTATACCTATAAATAAGGCAACGAGAAGGGAGAAACATTCATTTCAAAGTAAAAGCTGATGTGAAAAAACGGTTGATTCTCGTAGATAAGTCGGTTTAGGAGTAGGTCGGAATGTTTGCCTTCTTTTTCAGAATTTCTAAAGTGGACCTGAATTCTTGGGAAAGAGGTGGCAAGAATACAAACACACCTTTACACTGTTGCCAAAAAGACATGTATAGATACATATTTTATACAGAATGTTTCTTAAAATAGCCTTCTTCAGTTTTAACAAATTTTGAAACAAATTCTATAGTTTTATCTTTTAAATTTCTTTTTTCATCCAAGGCTGGACAACTGTAATTTGTCACCGACAAACAGAAATTGAGCTTTCGCATATTCAGAGACTTTTCCAACAGCTGTTTTTGATTGATCAGGATCAAAAGGCCAAATTCTTCTTAATTATGTTTCATCGCTTACATAAGGCGATATTTCTAATTGTCAGATATCAATATCATCAATTGTCTTTCGGTTTATTTTTTAAGATACTTTTCAATGTATTCATTTCTTTGGAATCACTTAATAACTGCCCTTCCTCTATAATACTACAGAGCGTTTACAATAATCTGCCAAATGCTTGAATGACATGTCGAATAGTTCAGTTGAAAATGTAAATTCACAAAGTATTGAATCAGATGAACTTTTTTGATACAGAAATATAAATGGAACCTAAATGTGAAGTCAATTATTTATTTGTAAAATATGGAATGTCCCTAGTTCGCAGCAACGCTATTCAATGCGGCAACTACGCCATTGCAACACCAAACAATGAACTTAGATGGAATGTGTTAAGCCTATAATAGTAGTTTCTTGCACTAAATGTACCGGATTTAGGCTGTAGTAGGCCTGGGAAGAATTATCGCAGTTGAATGGAAATATTTTCGCCTCTCACGAATAGAAAAGGCAATAGAACCATTCTGTTTGTTAAGTGTGTGTGTTCTTTAGCGCCATTTACAGAATTGCCTCTCTTGTTGGGCCCTAATATGGCCCTATTATAACTCACATATTAAAGAATTTTTCTTTTCACCGGCCACCATAGAAATGTTTGAGAATTAAATATCTAATGGAGCAGGCTTCATGATTGGCGATTTGTGAACTAATTTTATTGCTATTTTCAGACTTCCTAAGCTCAATGACGTAAACTAGAACGCTGTTATATAACGGATGATGATGATGATGATGGTAGATCGACTTGTACGAAAAGATTTGTATCGAGTTTCTGATGAAAGAGAGAATACCATGAGGGTTGTTAATCATTACCTCTTGTCAAGGGGCACAGTGGGATAATAAATGAATGAAAATAACTTCAAAGCAACAAAATGAAAAAATGAGACTGAAAATGTTTTAATTTAAGAAAATTAGATGTATCTACTTTGACAACTATTATGAAAGAGTAGAGATCCCAGTTTAAATGACATAGTTTGTAATGCGTAGTATATACACCATAGAAATGTTTACATTTTTAGAGAAACACTCTTTTGTTAATAACTACTTGTTAATACCTACTTAAAATTTTCTTTAAAAACTAAGAATTCTGAAAAATTTGTAAAAGAACGTGAAAAATCTTCAGCTCATCAACAATATATAAAAAAACTCTTATAGTTACTTTTAAGAATGATTTTTAATGAAAAAATGGTGATTATTATAGTAAAAAAGCTCAACTTAATGGCAATCGCTTTATAATTTATTTATGTTAATCTGTATATCCTAAATTATAATATAGCCGCCGTCAAACAGAGTGGCGTTCATATCAACAATAATGAAATTAGCATGGCCGCAATGATTCTATCGCAAACTATCATTAAAATTTAACTAATTACTATGACAATCCGTCCAAATGTTATAATCATTTGTAATAGTAATATAATACCAATTGTCGGATGGTGGTTTATGTTTAATAAAAACGTACCATTGATAAACAATATTGGTCAAAATTGGAGGATGACATCACTCTTAGTATGATTAACTACAAATGCTGGTTCCTTGGAAAATTTCTAACCCTCCAAAAATATTGTCATCTCAAACAGATTGTTTTAGCCTTAAAATTTCTTATTTAATCTCTTTTGCTTTAGAAAATTTTAAATAGAACCTTTTTTGGCTTATGAAGATGTGAAAGCAATTAAATATCCGCTACAAAGAATAGATGGTTTCTTTATTTCACTATTTGGAATAAGATCGAGTTCGTAAGAAGTTCTTGTTGCCGTTAGATACTGTGCAAAAGTAATTTCTAAATAGAAAAAATCATATAAGTAGTATAAAATTATGTCCTTCTGTAATGCGTGGCAAAAAAGTATATCAACCAATGATAGAAAGGCAATGTCAGATTTAGATTCGTTTCTATAACATCTTACATAATAAAATTGATTGACCTGAATTGTTACATAAAAACAATAAAAACCAATAGGCTTTTATTTTTATTGATTTTATCAGAGATTGATTTGATAGAAAGTCTAGCAACATAGTACCGTAGGATGTAAAACCGAACGATGACGTGTACACTACTTGAATTGACAAAGTCTATACAGATATTTTCGAGATTTCATGCTTTGTTGAAATTAACAATATCAAAATTTTAATTGTTTTGAATATCAAATATGAAAGAAAAAGTTTAAAAAAAGGTGAACAATTTTTCGTGAAGTGCCCAGCAAAATTTATAGCTCTAATTTTCGCACAAATTGTACCTGTAATCACAGTAAAACTTTGGTTACATGCCCAAAATGATCACAAAATGATCAATGAATTGATGTCACTAAAATGAGCATTTCTTTTTAAACACATTTAAAAGGTCCTTTTACATGGTCAGTTCATTTGTTAGTTCCGTTTCCATTTCGATTAAATGACAAAACAATGTCCAAGTGCTCGGCTGAATTGACACTGAACAAGTTGATAAGAATTGAAACGAATACTTTTGACCGTCAGTTTTTTTAAATACCGAAACGGATTTAATAACTGAGTGGACTGTGTAAAAGATCCTTCAATAAAAATTGATATCAGTAAACATCAGCAATTTTAAGGAAATATTTGCGTTGTTGCTTGTTCATTTCGTCTAGACACACCTTAAAAAATGAGATATAAACAATGACATTTGCATGTAATTTCAACATTAAAGGTTCAGTTCCTGTCATAAACAGTTTAACAACCACAATTCCATGACAACCATTATCTCTAAACCAAAATCGTGATCTATTAATTTTACTAAAATCCAATAAAACTATCTCTTTTAACCGCCCAATCGTGATCATTAGCGATAATTTTGCAAGAAAACAACAGCTGTGACCGTTGCCATTACATGTCTGCGGGCATACTTCTATGGGCTCTTTCGTCCAAATGTACCACTTTCGTGTATACCTATTTTCAGAGTCTAAAACTCGACAAACAAACAAACATTACGTAAATTCCCTTTACTTGTTTGAGTCGTTTGAAAAATAAAATAAACCGGATGTCCTCCTCTCTTCTCTTTGAATGTTTTTTTCTCATTTGCTCGCTTGCTTGTTGTATACAGCCGCCAGAATGTAATTAAGACAGTTTTCGCATTGTTCTTCGTAAAATTCAGTAAACGAACCAACACCATTAACTCATAAACCATGCATCTTTCAAATGGCAAGCAATTGGTATTATGTATTTAAACATGAATTAACTTAAAAACGTTAAAGTAAGAGTAAATTATAAAGAAAGCAACGCAAAAACTCCTTTTATCTATTCATTCATGATTTGTACAAGCCCATATCACATAATAATGTCCTTCTCAACTGCCTTCACCTAGATTGAAAAACTCTTGCTTTATTATTAGCATCGGGTCTGTCATTAAGTTATTAAAAAATTGTATTTGACCTTTACTTTCTTTTTAATACCGAGTGGTGCAACGAAAACAAAACTGGTGGAGTGGTTTTGGAATGATAGCAGTATCATATGATAACAGTTGTGGGTCAAATGTCTGTTCTGATCCTATCTTCAATATTTTGGATTTTACGATTAAACTCAACTTGCGCTTCATCAAAATAAGACTGCTTCTAATTATGATGCTAAAATGCAGGAACATTTTTTAGTTGAGTTTCTTAGTTTAGTTTTCAATGAAATGGACGCAAATAATAGGCTTCATTTACTTGACCATTTCTAGATTTTAGCCCTTTTATATTACTGTTCGTGTAAAGAGTGAGAGATTCGAAAAATTTACAAAATGTTGTGGCTTTTGCAATATTCTGGGGATTAAATTATTAAGCAATTTTTGAAATGATTTGGCGAAATACCCTAAAACTCGCCAGTTTCATTCTTCCTACACCACTCGGTGTACATATGGCAATCTCTCAGATTGAACGGCAACTCGAATTAATTATTAAATATCGAAGAGACGAAAAATAAAAATCTTAATGAATTCTTGCTAAGATGACTAAATAATCTAGAATCGTTATAGACATTGTTAAAGTAATCAAATGTAAAAACAACTACAATAACTATTATCATTTAAAGCTCGTATGGTAATTTGATATTAACAAGTGTAATTTTTGTATTATAGCTAACAGGTAGATATAATGACTAAGAATTTCTTGAATAAATGAAAATGCCTCGAAGTGAAGAAAAATCTTCGATTATAAAATGGTGCAATTAAAATAATGAATTTCTTAATACAGGATATCCTGTAATAATAATTATATTTAGCGTAATTGGTGTTGAAAAGGCAGGTTGGATTTTATTCTTTAGTATTTCCGAAAGTTTGATGAAATATAATAGAAAATTAGTGGTACGTTTGTGTGTTTTAATACATTTACAATTGTACAATATAATGACTTGCTAAAAAGGCAAGAAGAAATAGGAAAATTCATTTTTTGTTGTTGAACGTGTAATGAGAACAGATTATTTCATTAGAAATTATCAGGAAATAATAAAAATAAAAAAGTTTACATTAAAGACAAATAATTAAAATAATAAACCTGTTACAAACTTCTCCTAGAACAATTTAAAGGTATACGGAAAAAATCTATAAAACGAATAGTGTTCAAAAAATCTCTTTCGCTCTTAGATCTTTCCCTAGTGATTTTCTAGTAAATTTCCCCAAGCAATTTTGAAAAGAATTTGTTCGAAGAATTATGAGTATAGGGAACTCTGGTAAATCAGGGGCGTATTTAAAAGAACTTCCTGGCAGTCAACTACTACATATTATTTCTTGGCCTAATTGGCGATGAGTATTCCATTACTAAAGTGCTCTATAATTTTCTACCAATTGTTCTCAATTAAATTCCTCAAAGGCCATTCAACGACAATGTCTTTGCCTATTATGGACCTGATTTACAATGCAACAAATTGATTTTGGATTGTCTGACAAGGATTACATGGAAATTAACGTCAAAAAGTCTAATAGGAAATGCACATCGAACTGTTATTATCGATGACTTTTCCCCAGAGTGACTAATCAATATTTATTTCACGACCCCGAAAACATCAGACCTACGCAATTGACAAGCATCCTTTATTATTTGTAATGATTAATTTGCATTTTCGCTTAACGATGCCTGTAACTGAAGTTGAAATTGTGTCTTAAATATTCAAATAATGATTTCATGTCAAATAAATCATCACTAAAAGTGACTTCATGAAAATCTTTGATTAAATTAATAAATAAATAATTACACCGTCACTATTTGTATCATCGCTATGTGTTAATTGTTTTCTTAGAAATGCATTTTGTATTTATTAATAGTTAATTCTAATAAAGAATTATCAATAGTTTTTGTAAACATTTTCTTGGAACTGAAAGTGCAACAATATGTTTTGTAGTTTGTTTTATGTTTCATCATGACTGAAACTATTTTATTATTTGGGAATGTAACGGATATTTTTCGATGTTCTAAAAGTTAAAACATCTACAAAACATGTATTACATGTTTGGACATCCATAAAATACTATGTCTCAGTAAATTTCATTAGATTTGTACTTTTGTATTAAATATTTTAAGAACTTTCACTATGCAGTAATTAGAATTTCTCTTAAGTATAATAAAGCGTTTCAAGTACAAATTACAGAATCTCACTTAAAAAATTTAGATGACCTATTCCAAATTTATTGTTTTTCAAACAAAAAGAATCTCTTAATTTTTTAGCCTAAAAATTCTTTGTTTAACAGCTTTTTAGGTATTATAATTAACATTCAAATTTTGCACTTGAGTTATAAGTATTTTTTTAAAAATATGTTAATATTTATAGATCCTTTGGAATTATAGTATAGAGTGGTCTTGTTTATGACTTCAGGTCTCTT
This sequence comes from Hypothenemus hampei, assembly GCA_013372445.1. Taxonomy (NCBI): domain Eukaryota; kingdom Metazoa; phylum Arthropoda; class Insecta; order Coleoptera; family Curculionidae; genus Hypothenemus; species Hypothenemus hampei. Next base: position 93,288 of record JABRWK010000090.1, on the reverse strand, counting down.
TTAGTTTTTATCAACGATACTAATGATCATCTTCAACATATTGAATTAATTTGTTTGGCATTGTCAGATTTAGATTAAAAATAAACTGTTCAGATCAAAATTTTCAATCATTATTTACAGTAAGATTTTTTTAGCTACCCTAAGTACATGGCGTGAGTGTTTTAAAAACAATTTTTGAATTTTATATGGAGAACTCATTCAATATTACCATAGTTACTTTCACAATATAGTTGACCCACCATCTTACTTAACTCTTAATGTTACATTGAGTCGGTCAAAAATCCAGCTACTTAATTACAACTATAAAAATATGTTTAAAATAAGAATTTCTCTCAATATAAAAATTAATAAAACTATACCTATTTACAAAATATTTTATTAAGTCGTCGCATCAAAATAAAAAAATATTGTTGAAATTTATTCCAACAAGGCTTCATGCATATGGGACTTTTTTTCACTGGAAAACTCTTGCAAACTCAGCTGCAATTAATCAAATTACCCATAATTTATTAAATTGAAAAACAATGTATTTTCGGTTCCATTCTTTAATGTGTCACGTTCTGTATGAACTGTTACAAGCCTTAAAATTACAGGTTAAAAACGAGTATATGAATCTGTGGAAATTCGAGTCCATCTTGTAAGATTTGAATTTGTTCATTGCAAGATCATTAAAAAACAAAGGAAATATTATTGGAAAAACACCCGTTAGAGTTCAATACATTGTAAACTAGAATAAATCGAACGGTTACTATAAACTTTGAAACCGTTCGGGTCAGCCGATGATCCAATTCCACGAGAAGAAAAAGGATTTTAAGATAGAGTTCAAAAAAAGCTTTATCAATATTTTCGAAAAATATTTCGTCACGAATCATGAGAAATGATTTGCACAGAGTAAATTATCGAGAACACCTAACTCGGGAAAAAGTTCTATATTTTATAAGCGAATCCCAAAAAAGGCTATCGTTTATTAAACTTTTTTACGTTATTTTAGGACTAGCGGAGGTGTTCTAATTTAGGGATGCATGTATGGTGGAAGGGTGGTAAATGATACACGTTTATTAATAATACGATCGCTCAGAGTTTATGAATTCAATATTTTAAGACAAATTTTTAAATAAAGTGTACAGAAAACATGACTTGAAGATAGATTCATTTTCTAACTAGATAATGATTCAAAAGATAGCGCAAACGTGGTTCGGGAATTAATAGTCTAAATGTTTTATACCTTTAAACAATACCTTAATTTTAACCTTCATTAAACATCTAAAGGAAGAATTAAACGGCACATTTAAAAATACAATTTCACATATAAAGAGTTAAAAAACTAAAAAAATTAAGACTAAGAGAACATGCCTGCAGAACTCACAAAAAACCCATTTGTAGCATGCCAAAAGGGCTAAAAGAAATTATTGACCGCCGGAGGTCCAATTAAATTTTTGATTGAAGGGTTCGTAATATTCTGTCAATTTAATGTTCATTATTTATAATAAGTGTATGCAGACTTTTTTTAACATGACCATTAGTGGATCTTGTGAATAAAGCGAAGTGAATGCTTCTACTAATGGGTCTATTCTAACGATAGATTATATGAATAAAATGAACTAAAGGCTTCCACTTTTTGAAGAATTCAAGAGAAATGTTTCGATTCTTTTTTTTGTATCGATATCTATACATATATTCCATTGACATTAAAACATTTTTTTTGAAATCTTCACCAAGTTATTTATTTATTTCATTTTATTTATATCAACTATTATTTTATTAAATGTTATATTAGCAAAGACTCATCTACTATTTTAAATTTGTTTTTTCATCATTTTATTCAGATGTTTAAAATTTCTGGATAAAATGTATTGAAAACATGTAGTGTGTGGACAAAAAATTAAACTGATTGTGAAATTCGTACGAAATTCTTTTTATTCTATGTGTTATTGAAAAAATTTAACAGATCTATAAATCTTGAATGAATACAATGACCACAATTTTTCGAATGAAATTTGGACCTTTTCTATTTCTTCGACAAAAAAAAAGTTTCGTTAGAAATCCTGACAACTGCACTAATTGTAGGACTAAAAAATTAAAAAATTATTCATCATGGCAAGAGCATTAAAAACTATTGTAAAACATTGCAAAAAAGTGTTAACAGATAAACTCCAGTGTTACTGTGGAGCAAAATAGTGCTACCTTCAAGAGAAAATAACAAGAAATTTACAATGGATACCAATTCAATGCATCCCAAGTATTTCATCTCGATTACCTTCAACGGAATATGCAAACGGTGTTCACCACGGTTAAATGAATGATGTTGAAACAACAAATTTATAAATATTTGATCATTATTTTCTACTTACAAGATCTTATTCGTATTACATTTTCGAATATTTTAAGCCACTGTGTCCTTATCAGCAGTATTGTTGTTGTTGTTGGGTTCACGCTTTTAATACTGAGAAAGATGATGACAAATTTCTTCATTTTTTAATCTTTTAACAGTTGATAAATGACTTATTGTTTGTCTTTTAGAATACATTTTGACGTAATCTTACAATTTTTTCCTGTTGTTTTTTACAGAATTCTTAAAATTGATTTATTATTTAGTATATATCAGTTATTACTATTCTTTCCCTCGCCCTTGAGTCCGTTTACTTTCAGTAATTCAGGAATGGCTTTTTATTACATTATTTTATTTAGAAATAAAACTTTACCAATTGAAAATACATTTGTTTCTTACTTTATATTCTTGTTTTATGTAATTAATTTATAATAGCTTGACTCATGCATAGATAGAAGTTCATTTAAACGAGAAGGAAAAAAATTAAGGAGGTTACAGCTTCCGTTGAAACCTCTGACTATCAACAATGAATCTCTATTTTCCGGAATGGAAATTTAGGATAGCGGGCAATAATAATAAACCATGAGGGAAACGTTTGACACAATCACTAAGTAGAACAGATTCGCCATTAAATTAACGACCAACCGAAGCTATAATGGAAACAACAAGGGTATTAACGAACTGCAATATCAGCAACAAGGGTGGGGTTATTGAAATTGACATTTCGGATGTGATGTGAAAATATTTTCCGAAAAAAACCTGAATGAAATATTAAAGAAGGAAGCCAAAGGAACAAATCTCCTTTTAATAATAGACTTCCTGGTCATAGAAAACGTCGATTATGTGGCACGAGCTGTTTTAAAGTGGAGAGGTATGAAGATTTCTTTTGGCGCACGGCCAAAGCAACATTCGACAATCTGCCACGGCAGATGTTGCTTCAGCAGGTGACCCAACAGCTGTTCCTTTAACAGAATGGAAAACCATCAGGTCCGAACCTTGTACTCCACACCAATTTTTACTCGTCCTAAAAGCACCTTTTTAGAGGCAGGTTTCAAATAAAATTATTGTATAGATGAGAGAAGAAGTAAGAGAAATGGAAGGTTTAATTGACGATTCAAGCATTGTTGTTTGGTTTGCGGTTTGTAAATGATTATTAATACTGAAAGGAGGAAAAACAGTCGACCTTTAGAAATAATCATTTGTAACGAATGGAATTTCTTTTGGTATGAAAATGCGTCATGAACTGTATTTTGATTGGATTAGTCGTTTCTTTGGTTCAATAAAAATTTAAATTTTAAAATTTTGTTTAAAATAAACTTTTGTTTAATTTAAAAACCGTATAAGCCTTAAAATGTGTCATTGAGAGAAAAATTGTAAATTCCCTCTAAAAAGTATACCAATTTTTTTAAACACCTCAGATTTTAGGTCAATGGTAGAATATTCATTAAAACGAGTACAATTAAGGTCATTAAAGTCACATGTTAATGTTATTTAAGAGAATAATTTATCTTTTATACTTTTTTATATTGATTTTAACGATTATTTTGTAGTTTATTCAACCTTCGTTACAACAATTGCCTATAGTTGTCTGGTATACATTCGCTCTTAAAGTTATCAAATAAGTCACGAGCTCGTAAAAGTAGACTGCTAATTTTTTATAAAAAAATTGACGCTGAATGGGTCCTTTCTGAGTTAGATATATATAGTGGCAGTACGATTCCTTATTGGTTTATATAATAAATAATAATAATATTTAAGGGATAAATTAATGTTCAACGATAAATTTTATATGTAGCACTGACCCGAAAATACAATAATTTTAATGATATTTCTCAGTTAGCATAAAATTGTACTTTCGATTGTTTCTAGTAGAGAAATATAAAAAAAAACTTACCATTCTGAATTTCAAACTCATTCTGACTCCTATTTCAAAACCCAAACAGCATGAATCAATTAATAATAACAGTCACAGGTATATTATCTGATTTAATCGTCAAATCACACACGAAGAAAGAATGAAGGACGAATGAGAAATATATGCCTTCAAATGTGATGTTATTGAGAAAAAAAATGTAAATTTTTTCCTGCAAAAAATTGTCAGGAATCAGCTGTGAGATTTGAATTAAACAGTAGTACATTTTCAATATCACTACTGAGTACAATTAAAGTCACGTCAATTTTACTAAATAGGCATGTAAATGTTATTGGACCGAATAAATTTAATCTCAAATATGTTTTTTACGTAAATTTTTAAAACATTTATCATTGAAAATAAATGCAAACTTTATCGGTAATCAGTCAAAACGAACGGCTGTTGTAAAACATTCTTATTCGTATCTTTTATTTCAACAACTGCCTACATTTGCTAGGCAGACAATTGCTTCCAATTAGCAAGTTTTTGGACGTAATCCATACTCCAATCAACGAGAAAGTCGCCGAACTTTGCCCACCTGCCAATTTTTTAGAGTAAAAGGTGGTAGTTAGTGGAACCTTTTGTGAAAGAATAATTTTAAGGACAATTATTTTTCCTTTTTCTACTTTTTTTGTTAAAATTGAATTTAGATTTATGTGAAATCACCATCACTGACCCTGACAACTGGCTTTTTTATCAGAAATAAATGCTAAATAATTACCCAGTAGGATGGGACATTCTATACATAAATTTTCACCCAATTCGACTTATTGGTTTTTGGAATAGAGCAGTAAATTAGTAAAAATGTGACATTTTAAAATTTGTATCAAGTTTCAAATTGTTCGGCTTAACACATAACATCTATTTTTATCAAAAAAAGTAAATGAAAACAGTGACCTTTAGAAAAATTTCTCAACAATAGACTTTGAATAAATTCCAATATAAAGCCTTTCAAGTGGCTAAACACCATTGCACCTGTCGTAGTTACAACGTTTTAATAACCATTAACGTGCCTCAGTCAATAAAGAGCAGCATGCAGGTGTTTTTCTCATTATTCCTATCCAGCAAAATTCTTCATTCGGCAAGTCATGTTAGAAAATGTAAATGGAAAGATCTCATTGCTACATCTAACATTTTTCCTGTACGATAAACTCTTTAAATGGCCAATAGACTAGAAGGTAATTAAAATTTACGACCGCGAAATGCTGAAAACTGTATCGGATAAAATAAATGCAAAAAATTTGCCAGTAACAGATCGTTCTCTTGGAATAGGTTCTCGGTGTGTTGTACCGCTAACATTGGTTGCCTATTTACCAGATGTTACCAGGTTTGTTAAAAAATTTACCGACAAGTCAAACACGTAGGTACGTAACAAGAACTTCACCATTAACGACTGATCACTAGACAATTTTAATTTTTTTTATGGCACCCTTAAATGGAAACAGGAACGTTTCAGTGACATTGACAACGATCTGTAGTATGGAAGCTTTATTAATTAATTACATGAATATATGTTTAAGGTATATTTCACCTGTATCAGTAGACCACTGGTTAGAATAGTAGCAAACGATGGTGCACAAAAGGATTAAAATAATAAATTAGAAAAACTTCTGTCTGATACAGGGTGATTTACGTAACTGATTCATTAGAAACTTTTGGATTTGTAATTATTTTAATTTTTTATATTTTGCAGTTAGGGTAATATGGCTATATCTATTCATTTAAAATATTTTATAATCATACTACATTTGGTTATAGCGAAATTTCGTTATTACAAATTCAACACCCTATATATTTTTGTATTTTTAGATTGTAGGCATCAAATTGCTTAAAAACTTATTAAATTTCCCTATAACTGAAACTAGTCGTTTTTGAGATATCTATTTCGATTTAAAAAATATTAAAAAAATGTGAAACACTATTTCTACAAAATGTGTTTCAAAAACTAATCTTGTGAAACTTATTGATATGTTAACCCGATATAATATTAGGCTGAGATGAAAAGTTTTCTAAATATTATACAGAATATCCAAAATACAATCCTTATATTAAATGGAGCATTCTGTATCATTTTATACAGGGTGTTTCCTAATTGTGGTGACAAAAGCCTAGGGGACAGTCGTCTTAGCAAAATATGAAAAAAATTCATATGAACNATACGCTTTTGTCACCACAATTAGGAAATACCCTGTATATCTTGATTGTAAATTTAATTCTGAATCGATTTCTATTAGGGGTAATTATGCCTAAAATTAACACTTTTGCATAATAATAATTTGAAATATCTTAATTAGCTTTGAAAACAGTATCTGTTTTTTGGCAAAATATGTATATGTAATACATATACATATTATGTATACTATCTATAAATATGTATACATATACATACTTCTTAAACATATTTAGTGCTCATATGTATTAATTCGATAATGGTCACAAATCGGCTATGGCTATAATAAAATTATTAAAAAAATAAAGTATGACAAAAGCATAAACAATAGAAATCTTGTAGATTTTTTTTAGTATTAAATTTAGAATAAAGATACATTAAACGATGCAGGGTGGTCCATTTAAAATAAGCCATATATTTGTTTTCAAAACTCTTTAGATTTGAAATTATTTTTTGGACTGTGTAATGTTTATACAAACTCTTCTTGTCAGTTTAATCTTAAAAATCCCATAGAATTATGCGAAATAACAAACATGACTCTAGATACAATTCCTGTTTAATACTAAAAATGTCTATTAATAAATTTGTTGTTTTATAAATCTTTCCGCTTCGTCATCAATTATCATTGGTATGTACGTCACTAGACGATGTACTTGCCAATCAAGGCCAATGATGGATGGAATCACCTTGTATATGTATAACGAACACAGGTTCATTTAATGATGACGTAAAGAACAACATTCAAAAAATGGAATACATATATGTAAACGGATAGCCCAAGAAATACATAAGTAATGACATAAATGGCATCTCATGATGCTGGGAATCCTATTTGTTCTCAATCATTTTCATTTTATAAAACCATCAGAATTTAAATAACATTAAATGTTGAAAATGAAATTTTCAAACAGAGACGTTTTTTCTACATTGTCTCTATACGCATCGTTTAGCTTTTATTTTCTTAAAATATTGGTGTTGGTGTCGTTGACGGACACACAATTTTCGATCGGTTTTTGATTGTAATGAATAGTAGACGTCCCAAATAGTAGATTTATGAAAAAAAATGTGGAATATCATGATTTTTTTGAAAATTTTTTTTTCTAATTTGACTATTTTGTGCCATTTTTAGAGCTTAACTTTCATTTCCAATAGGGTATAGTGTCTTTGGGGACCCGTGGATTGAATTGGGGTGCTGGGTGGAGTAAGGGAAGGGAAGGGTAAGGTGGGGTAAGCTAAAGTAAAGTAAATTATGGTATGGTATTATACGCTGTAATACTTAACTTACCTTACCTTACCTTTTTTTTTGGAAGAGGATTAGGGAAGTTTTATGACCTTACCGGAAAACCTTACCTTACTTTAACTTATCATAGCTTACCTCACCTTACCTTACTCCACCCAACATCCCAATTCACTCCAGTGGTCTTGAAAGACATTCTGTTGGAAATGAAAGTTAAGGTTCAACCATAGCACAAAATAGTCAAAATAAATTTTTTTTTTCAAAAAATTCCGCATTTTTTTCCATAAATCTACTATTTGGAACATCTACTATTCATTACAATCAAAAACCGATCGAAAATCGTGTGTCCGTCAACGACACCAGCACCAAAATATTTACTAAAAATCACATATGACTGATAATTAGCACACTTTACAGGGTTGGAAAATCACAGGTTTCTATTAAACATACTCTGTTACCAATAATTACTTTTTGAAGTTATTCGTTAGTTTTGTTTGAAACTCATGGAATTTCCTTTTGGATGTTTAGAATCTGTTATTATTTTGATGACATTTACCGCTAGGAATGTGTAAGATTTAAGAAATGATTGACAATTTAAGAAAATCGATGTTAGTAATACAGTAGACTCGCGCTTGTGTGAGCAGAGAAAAACTACGTATGTTCACATAACTGACTGTTCACATTGATATTTTTACTTATTATAGGAACATGTTTGTGCAGATTAAAACACGTTGTTCAACTACTGAATTATTATTATTAACAATTCATACTTTTGGAAGTATTATGTAAATAATTTATTGTTCGCACTACCGGGTGTTCACACTTGCGCGAATTTACTGTACATTCCAGTGGCCTATTTATTTATTTTATTATTTTTAAAGTAGCGTATGTCTTACTTCAAAAAACCTAAAATTTTAATGTTTTTATTAATGGTATTGAGACGTTAAATTAGAAGTGGAAATGAACAATCAGTTTAACAATTGACATACAAAGAATATTAAATATAAAAGTGAAAATTCACTGAAATGCCGTTTGTTAATTCATCCTTTTATTCAAAGAATATCGACGCTAATTTATTTTATGTGAGGTCCTGTTAGTAAATTTAACAAAAAGATGTTGATTCGAGAGATATTGGAAGGTATTAAAGCGAAAAATTGAGACTTTGTATTCAAAAAATTAATTTTTATAATTTATATCTCTTAGTTTTAAATGAGAATGGTAGAAAATTTTATAAAAATTATTATATTACAAGTTTTATGTTTTTTCCTTCAACAGTTACAGAAAATAAACATAAAAACTTGGCAATTAGTAATAATTCTTAATTGGAATGGGTATGAGTATCGATAATTGGTTTCCTACTTATTGGTTAAGAATAAATTTTGCAAAAATGAATAGATATAATTCAATTTTTAAATGTTATCCGATACGTCATGTGTGAATGAACTTATCTCAGACGTACTAATTTTGTGTGTTCCTTACATATGTACAATATGATTCCATGCGTATTGGCATGTACGTGGTCTACCACATCCACGACGTCATTATCGTGGCTTGAAAGGAAAGGCTCATTTGTCATTTCAGGCCATAAAATTTTTTATTCTTTAATTGAGAATCAGGAGTTTCACAGTAGCTAGAAAAGAATAAAACGTGCAATAAAAATATATACAGAGGCATATCTGTTAATGCACGTCCCTCTTAACGACCAATTGATTTTATGATAAATTTTGTTGAATACATTTTGACTCGGTTAATGTACAGTAGTTGCGGCAACTCTGGAGGAAAGTCTGCCGATCGAGTACCTATGATTTTATCAAGAAAAAATTCTTACTATCCAATATCACTTCATTATTGTAGCTCACGAATTAACAGGTTATTTAAAATTTTAAGTATTTCTAAACAAAAGTCAATAATATACGGATGTTTCTGGGCTGTCCCTAACACGTGTTTAACTTTGAATGGCATAGATATTGGAGATGAACGTTACCTATAGGAAGTATACAGAAAAACTTCTTGAATTGCAATGTAACTAAAGGCAATACAAGGGAGAAAGGTAATTTAAGAAGTACATTACTGCAGGTAGTGCTCTGATATAAGACATGGATACTGAGTGGTGTCAATTGCGACAATTCCTGGAATTCACACCTTTGCCGGAAAAAAACTTCAGAGTCTCATGTGTGTATCGTTGATTCGAACTATGGTGAAACTGAAATATAACATCGATGTGAAATTGATAATAGAATATTTCTTGAAATGATGTCCGTATAGTCTAAGGAGTATTTTAACGCCTATTATGATATTGCGTGTCCATAATTTTTATAACCAATTGTCTAGCTCCAGTGACAAGGAACGAGTGAAACAAAAAGGAACTTTTCCACCATCACTTTTAATTATTCGACCTAAAACCCGTTTTAACTGAAATATTATTGTTCGAACTCATTGGCGTATGACGGATATTTCCGCATTAATAAACGTTTTTGGCAATCGGCCTGCCTCGCTTGCCCTCTTTGTTCTTAAAGTTTATAGGCGTGTAAATTGTTAATTAAGAAAATCCAATGCGTGCACATGAAAAAGAAACCAGTTTTGGGTACTGGAAAACGAGTTATATTTCATTAAAGAGACCACACAACATCGCCTTAATAGAGGGGGCTCTTTTCTTATTATATTCGTTGAAAAAGAACGGCCTCGTTTCAAATGTCAAATGAAATGGAGGTATTAGTATGGTCGTAAAAATTCTAAATGTTATTTACGCAATATATGGAATAAAAGATTGTCGTTGTTCAGAAATGGGTTCTGAAGAGGGGACCAATTTTGGGGGATCTTTTAGCTCTTGAAACTTAATCATCATCATGATGCGAGACCACACAGAATTACAAATGGAGTATGCGTATCTCAGGCTTAACATAGGACCTAAATTTTAGTGATAACAGAGATTATCTTTAAATGAAAAGAATGGCTTTCGTGGAGTTTGATAAGTATAGAAGAAAGGTTCTAATTGTGAGATTTTTCCAATAATTATTAAAGTGGCGAAAAAAATATGTATATCAAACTCAGATGAATTCTTACGACTACATTTCTCTGGATTATTATTAATCATTTTCCACTCTGAAATTAACTCTTATACCGTCTTATATTGCGCAATATTGAGACTAACGATTCTTTTATGGCATAATTTGGGTGTCTTAAAGGGCACCTAAAGGGGCTCACATGCCGTTAAATTCTCATAATGGAACACAAAAATAAAAATAGGTCAAAGGGCCAGCACAAGGGGAAGTGTAACATTATACCCTAAAAATAAGGAATGCGTAATAAGGGGAGGGACAGTCCAGTTAACTTTAGAGAGAGTCCAGGTGTCTCTGTAGGGTAATTTTATTTAAATATCAAGTCTTATGAACAAATAAAGTTTATTTTTGCATCATATTTGCATAATTGCAAAATAGCCTGGGAAAATTTAACGAGTGACCTTAAAAGTGATATTAGAATTGCCATGTGAACGTGGCTTTATAGAGTAATTTAACATAATAATAAAATTATACTTCAAGTTTTTCTCGTTGACTTTGAAATACTTATTGAAATCTTCATATACTGTTATCGACGAGTTTCGTCATAAAATCATGCACTGGGTGATATTTCCTCTTAGGAACAAGAATAAACACTATCTCGCTCTCTTCTAAGTGTAGCTTTGAAATCAATGCATTTTGACACGTAACCAAACGACTCCCGTCTTCTATTTTTAGATCGAGGCCAGTCTCATTCAACAAGCCAATGGGATATTTAAAATCTTCGACTATATATAGGATAGGTCAACGCATTCTCTGGTCCAGCGCCGGCGTCTGCAAAAAATTTTCGTCACAGTCTTATCTTAAGTTTAGCTAACGTCTGGATCTGTTGTGACTAACTGCATTTTTCTGTGGAACTGACTGTGGAATAATTAAGCACTTATCCAGTCGAATTGAATCTATTATACATTTTCTGTACGTTTTGTACTTTAACAATTCTCAAAATGGAAATTCTGTCATTACTGAGTTATGACATTCAACGCAACTTATTCAAATCGGCAAGCTACTACTCAAAATATAGTTTCAAAACCAATTCCATTTGACTATTTCTTAATTCAGCGTTTCAACAGTAAAATGTAGATATATGTATATTTCACTAGTATAAGCGAATTTGGGTGATTTTAAAAGACGAAGTTGCATGTAACTCTCGAAAGTCAATTCTAGTATTTAAACTTCTAATTCATTGAATGGGTACATCAATATTGAAATTTACTAGGACGATACTTGGTCGAAATGAACAGTCCTTTATCTTTTGAACTACTATGTTTTTTTTACTGATGCGAAAAGAAAATCCAATAAATGTTATTTATTTTTGCCAACGCAGCACGTTAATTAAAGTAATATTACAACAAAACTTCGTTCTTTTCGCGCAGCTTTCTACTTTCCAATTCGTATATTATTTACATCAAAGCGAACTAATCTTTATCGATTAAAGCTTCTTTCAGACGGAACAGGTCGCTCTTAAAATAGCAACTTATCGAAGGCCATTCGGAGAATTGAAGAGGTCTGCAACATGCAAGTCTGTGTGGATTATTTACTTTTCTTTGGAAGAACTCTTCCGACGTCTTGTGATCGATAAAAACATGTACAGAATGGTAAAAATCCTTATAAGACTTAGGTTGATGACCCGGGAAGTGCTCTAGTTTTGAAAATCAGCGAAAATGGAGCTTTTAAACGGTTATCTGTCTACAAAATTGTCATTTGTACTACTTCCATAAACTTTCATTATCTCTCACAGATCATTATTTCGTAATTATGAAAACATTAATAGAACAATTGTTTTTTATTTCAGTGACAGTGTATAATATATACTTACACAATGTTCTAAAAATTAGAATCAAATTTCAACTGTTAAACCATTATCATCGTGTGTAAAACCATTCTAATGCAAATTGGGCAAATTTGGAAACCGATCTAAATGTCGCCATTCAACAACAGTTGTATTCGTTCCGGAAACGCCCGTTTGGTTGCACTGAAATTGTTTCCTGGCTGCCTGGCATGAGTCCGCAAATGACATTTAAATTTGCGCAAAAGGTTTCAATTATTTTAATGAATACGCAAAGAGGATTCCTGTTAATGGCTCGTATCCATGACTGGTGTGGAAATTCACGTGTTTATGCATGTATTCAGTGAGTTTTGTTATCTTGATTGGGAAAAACTCGAAACACGATTATGTATGGGAAGTGAATGGAAAGAGGACGAACGAAATTATTCTGACAACTACATTAATGCACGTGTTACATCGGTGATTTTATTGAACTGGCATGTATCGAAACTAGTGTATATAGGGTGACTGCTTAAAAATAAAGCTTTTAATGGTTGACCTTTGGTTTACCATTAAAACATTATGGTTTACTTTTTAGAAAAGTAAATTTAAGCATTGCTACTCTCGATTCTCACTGATTCTACTACATAAACCGTCTATGCTACCTAAGATGATACGATATACATCACCGTTCATAGAAATATGAACATCTCAAAAATATACAAAAAATGCTTATAGACTAGAACAAAAACATTTATTAAGAAATATATTATTATGAAGCGTAAAAAGAAAGAGATCATCTTGAATAGCAGAAAAAATTAATTTGCACATTAAACATTTTTTTTAAACCAAATTACTGTATCCGTATTTCCACAAGGGGTATGGTATGGTATTATTTTTTGAAAAAATTTTTTGGGCAATATACAAATACTATAATGTAAAAATATTTTCAACTCTATAGGGTGTAGCAAAAAGAAAGTTCCATACAAAAGATACGGTTTTTTTAAATGAAAACCGTTATATTTTTATTCATATTTGTATTCTTTGTTAAATTTCAATATGACTTTATATTTAACATATGAGGCCTTAAATGAAAGTTTTCGCGTTATTCAACTTTTTCTGAAAATATGTGATAACAAGTGAATCACATCAAAACTATGATATCTAAATGAAACTAGTATATCTGATTTTGTATATGTTTTAAGATCGAAACAGCTACTCACTGCAAAAAAGTGAGTTTTCAGTTACTATTCCTTTCGCAGATATACAGTGTGTCCCAGGATTGATGTTACAAGAGGTGTATTGGACCAAAAATTTTTGAATATAATTTTAATATTCTAGGATTAAGCCCTGCTTGGTTTGAGAAGTATTTTAAGTGTATTTTGAGTTTTTCAAAATCAAGTTGGCCTTGACTGTGGAAGAAAAACGATTTTCTTTTCAGGTAAAGTACCCTTCTTGTTCATATTTCAGCAAAATGTTATTAAGAAAAGTTGTTAGAATGAAAAACTATGGCCCTATACCAAATTTCAAAACTCGGTCAATTTGATTATTTCAACATTTATTTTATATTTTATGTTTTATTTAGCGATGTTTTTTGAGTAGACTTAATTAATGTCATGAATTTAATAGTTTAGTTTATTTAATTGTTTTAAATGTTTGCCATTTTATTCAAGCTATATAACTAATATTTACTCAAACCATTCTTTAACTTTTTGTAATATTCGGATGGTTTCATAAGCAAAAGCATATTGCCCAATTTTTTTTAAGTACCGTATACCTTATATAGATCGTGCCTTCTTATGGTTAGATGAAATAGCCTGTATATCGTGAAGCACGAGTAGTTACTAATCATACAACCCGAGTTCACAGTATCGCTGTGAGTTTTATAGGAAATCTTTATCAATTGTAATTTTCAGAAAGTAAATTTAATCGATGTCACGTAAATAGTTCAAGTAGGGACGAACGAGTTCAAATACGAATTTAGTCAGACTTCAAACAATATCGACAATTTATCTATGAACGAATGCTATTCATTTCAATACTGGAATTCCCACATTTTATTAGTGGTTGTTATTCATAAAGAGAAATGATAAAGTTTATTGATAAATCTACAGAGGCCTAAGGGTACACTTCTGTTGGAATTCAGTTACTGTTAATAATATAAACAATTATATTACAAACAATAACAGCAGCGATAATTGCAAAGTGCATATGAACTGGGCTTGTTAAAACCAAAGAAAATAGTCGCTGTAGCCATTGTTCAGCTAACAAACGTGTCTGTTCGTATTGTTCTATTAAAAACATTATCATGACGGTATTTACTAATATTGTTCCTATGGTGATTTATTACAGATCCAAAATAAATGCACGTAGAACCATTTAAAAAATGACGTACTAACAAAAAAATTAAAAAAAAAGTTATGTTGAAGAATGAAAAAGTGTATAAGAATCAAGAATAATAGACCAATGGATTGTTTCGATAAAAACAAGATGAAATATTCCTAACAAACTAATTTGTACAGATTTTTATACTTAAATAAGAATATTCTTTACACTAAATGAATATAATAACTTCAAATAAGCATTAAAAAATAGAAGAACAAAGAGAACAGATAATTATTAATTGTTAAACGAATTAAATGTTTGACTATTGTTGATACTCTTACATTTTCTTAGATTTATTAGTTATTCTACTGTGAATCCCTAAAAAATAGGAATATAAGCACAGAGATATAAAACTTGATCATGAATAACAAATGAATGTAAATGCATAATGAAGAAATTCACCAATTCAACACAAATGTTACGATTTTTTGAAAAAATTCCGATTTAGGAATACTAACTCAAAAAAAATGTTTAAAAGACTAAAATGTACTAAGACTAATCTAGTGTTACTTGGCCAATACTTTTTAATTCCCCTGTCGTAGGGATCTTCCAGTAGACTTTCCCTGACTGTTGCCGCAACGGTAGGACGAGATAGCAGTATTCCGGCAGACCGACGACATAAATTAACTTCACTTCCGTATATCGTGTCGGGTCAGTTGGGTCGATATCGACGTAAAGGCGCTCGTTAACTCGACTTCTTCCAATCGAGGAGATTAATTTAATCTATTTGAGTGGTCCTGAATGCACCATTTTCTAGTCACAATGAACTGACGTACATACATTTTACTTGAATTATACAAATTATCAATTTTTTCCTGTTAAAAAAATATGCGTAATGACGGTTTGCTGCGTATCTAATCATAAGAAATCATTTGAATAACTTATTGATCTAGATTGATTGTATTTTTCTTGTTGCGCTACTGTGGAGTACCTTGATAAATGATAGTTGGATTAAAAAGTCGTTAACCGCGTGAACTGGTTGGATAACACCAATAAATATAGTAGATAAGGCATGTCGCCCAATACTATGACTGATTTAAGTTAATGAAGCTGTGTGTTGAAAAACAGAAAAAAAATTAAAATGAAATATTGCTTATTTAACTCTTGGATACGATGTTGTCGAAATGGAGGAATCTTCCTTTTGTTTGACGTTATTTTATAACTTCTAAAACACCACATTCCTTTACGAGGTTCTAGCTAACAAGCCATTTCTATGAAAGAAAAAGAGGAGTCATGGATGACACTTTAATCAGGTTAAGATCAAAAGATCGGATGATTATTTGAATTGTGGAAAATATCAAACTGTCAAGTTCAACTTGACAATGTTCAACAGATAATGAGATTTCGTGATTGGACTGGTTACTCTGTACGTGATTCCATTACACCATTAGTAAACCATTCTTGTCTTTAACATTGTTCAAAAACTTGCTGTAGATATGTAGTCAGGTTCTGCAGGGAATCATTTTTTTATATGCATGACAGTACAAGTATTACTCTTAATAACTACTTCGCAGAAAATTTACTCTTCTTACCATATCCTCCAAATTCACGTGACTTATATACCATTGACTCATGAGATATATATGTCAAAGCAGCGGTTGGTAACTGGTTTGTGGATGTGTGCTACTTTTCAAACAAAATCCAATTTAGAGTTAGTAGTGTGTTACATAATATGACTGATGGGCGGGAAAACTGGTTTCTACATATTATGTAGAACTGTGTTACGGTTTTTTTGGGATTCGTCCTTTCTTTGATGGGTAGCAGAAACTTTCTACATGGTACCCAAAAAGCCTTTGCATGCCTCCAGGTGGCCTGCGTGTATTNCATACATATATGTATACATACATAGTTTTCAAGTGACTAGACTATCTTCTGTTGGATATAAGATTTAAATCATGAAAAAAAACTAACAGACTATGATAGGAATACTCGATCTCTGCGTTCAATGGGTTTACGACAAACACCACACGTTTTAAGACCCCATGAACATTCAATACATGAAATGATGTGATTGCAAGGCTTAAGTAATACACACATTTCATTCTTGTAACAAATTTTGCATAAGGGCTTTTCACTTAGCTCCGTATGGGAAACACATTCCAAAGATGATTTCGATTCACTCGATTGTTCAAGTAAATTAATATTAATAGTTTCTTCGGTTTCAGATCTAGGGTTATCCCTTGATGAAGTGGAAGCAGCTAAAGGATCTCTATTTTCCTTCACATTTTTTATATAATCGGAACCTTTTTGTTGTAACAAATATGGACACTCCGGAAACCATAACGCATGCTGTTCCCATGGATCGTCTTTCTGCTTCCAGTTTGCTAACATACCACCACAATAAAAGCAGATGACTTGATCAGCCATTCCCACATAATAAAATCCAGCCTTGGCCAGAACGTGGGGTTTTTGTTTCATACTTCGAGGCCATGAAGCCAACGGATTTAAAAAAGTGTTTAGTCGAACGTCAAAATCGATCTTATCGGGATGTTTGGGCCCTTTTCCCTCATGCAAGGCCAAATTTTCAGGGCCATTCTCATCTTCTGTACTGGAATTCAACACTTCAATACCGTACAACCCGCAAGTATCCACATTGCGATTGTTTATTGCAGAAGTCAAATCTACTATATTCGTTACAAATGGACAGGTTGGACTAAATCTACGATGATCTTCCATAGGATCGTCTTGTGGTATCCACCGATGCATTTCCAGACTACAGAAAGGGCAACGAACAACATCGTTATAGTTAGTATAATAAAAACCTGCTTTGGCTAACACTTCCTTTGATATTTCTTTGATCGGCCAATTATCATATGATTTCAATCTATCTTCATTCTTTCTAAAGTCAATATTTTCATTGTTCTTGCCACTACTTAGTAATGAGGAGAAATTCGTCAGAATTTTTTTAGTTAGCTGCGTCAAAAAGGGTTCACTCATTGTTTTATCTTGTCAATGACTCTAAAGTACTGAAACAAGAAAAAACTTAGTTATATTGAAAATATATACCTATTAAGAATATAATCTAATCTAATAATCTAATAATTTGAAAAAATATAAAAACTATTTAGGGCCAGTTATTTTCGCCACGATTTTTTAAGCCATCAAGTTCTGACGTATGTTCTATACTTAAAAAACAATATAAATTTATTTCTTTTATCTAAAGGTCGGGTATAGATAAATTTTTGAAAAGTTATCGCCACGATAAATAACGTTCATACACAGTTATTCAGAAAAGCAATGAATGGATTAGACAATAAAAGTCGAAGCAAAAACATTTTTTTGGGAAATTTGGTTCATGAAAGTAATGAGAAATAATTTCAAGCAATTAAACAGAAATGGACAAAAACATCTTTTAATAATGCTTTCATATCAAAAGCCATCGGGCTTAATTAAGAACCTTCTTATTGATAGGCAGCAAAACGAATTCTGTTGGACGTATGTATTATACCCTTGTAATGTAATAAAGCTGTATGATACGCGAGATATACATACGGAACATAATAATGGTTCCAGACTGTTGCAGTTGTATCCGTCCCGACTGAAAAAGGACGGCGACACCGTTGGAATTCAGAAAGACCATTCACGAGTTCCAATATTCTTTCGGTCTGCATCCCGCGAGCCCCGCAAGGCCCCACAAAGAGCGGCCCTACCACATTCCACAGACACCACATCAATGACCGAGCACCGTAAACAGAAAAAAGCAACAGCAAAAGACAGAGATAGAGACCTATACAGCGAGCGCGTAGGGAAAGGCCCTCCTCATACGGATTCTTGGAAAGGCCAGTTTCTTCAGGTACTTATCGTAGGCGGACTATATACTTCTCGCTGAGGTATAAAATAAGCTTTAATCTATATGAAAATTAAATTGCAATTATTATGGTTTATTTTAATGGTCTGTAAACGAGTAAAATGGACAAGAATACACGGCTATATGCAACATATGAGTGATAATGAGGAATAAAATTGACAGAACCTACTTTTGTTTCGAGATTTAAGTCAACTATTCCTCAAAAGCACATTCTTTATTAGATTATGTGACTGAATTTTTGCTTGTCAATCCATAGCTTGCAATGTGCTCAAAAATCATAGAGAAGGTCTAAAAAAATGATAACTGCAATAGGATTGTAATTATAATGGGCTGATACTTCATCTATGACTATTGGGACCTCCAATTGATAAATCCCATAGCTTTGGCAAGAGATATTCTAAAGGCGTAAAGTCTTAAATCAACGTTTGTGTCCTCAAATCATAACATATTATAATCAATATATGGGAGCTGTAAACCTCGCCGATATGTTGGTTGCATTATATTAGACTAGATATAATACAGAAAAAAATATATGTATGTAGTATGTCTTGCCCCAATTATAAGACATATCTATCAATAAACCCAAGGATTATTTACAAAAAAGATATCAGAATTTTGAAACCTTATGGCAAAAAATCTAAATTTTCTTTGAAAAATTTCGGAAGGACTGTGATGAAATCTTTATGCAATAAATATAGAAGAGCCAGATCCATCATCCTCTGGCCAATAGAAGATATGTAAAAAATCAATAAACCCATTGTTTCTCGCTCCCAATCGATGTTGACTGGTAGAAGCCATTTTCCTACTTTTGGAAATTAAAAACTTTAAAAATTAATAATAAATTGAATCACTCATTTGAGAAATTCGATAAATCCACATATAAATCAATGGATATATCGGGTTTCTCAATTAAATGATTCAATTGTATAGATTCTATACTATAGAAGGTAGAACAATGTTGTTTTGTACAAAATGTATTTTACACTAAAACAAAACTATTTTTTAATATTCCACACATTTTAGAAATAAGTTTAGTTGTCATTTAAAGTCTAATTTTTTTGTTTTTTTAAATAGATTTTCTCTAGCTTTCCTGTT
Organism: Hypothenemus hampei; assembly: GCA_013372445.1. Taxonomy (NCBI): domain Eukaryota; kingdom Metazoa; phylum Arthropoda; class Insecta; order Coleoptera; family Curculionidae; genus Hypothenemus; species Hypothenemus hampei. The sequence continues at coordinate 73,531 of JABRWK010000090.1, read as the reverse complement.
TTTCTCTAATGTTGATGTAAATTTTAATTAATACAAAAATTAATTTTGGTAAAAGTTAAATGTTAACTGAAAAATTATTAACTAATAAAAAGCTTAAACACTAAAAACTAGGAAAAATTGCACTGTATCTATTACAACTACTTGAAAGCATTACCTATTATAATTTTTAAAGTTTTACTTCNAAACCCTAAAGGTAATGATTTCAAGACCTTTAAATGAAGTTCAACTCGATACCACACATCGTTTAAGATTTTTGTTCCAGACAATTAATAAAGTAAATAATGTCCAGTTCGTTTAAAGGGAGAAAATTCACTTTCCCACCTAGGGAGATAGAAGGTAAACAACTGGTTTCCATGAGAATAACTGCACTAACAGATTGGTTGACAGATAATTATAGAACATATACATCTCTGTTAGGAAACGTATTAGAGAATTTTATTACACGTCGGTGTGAGAGATTAATTAATCCGATAATATAATATTTATTTACAATTACATATTTGGATCTCAAAGTCATTAGACAGTAAGCATTTGTATTTTCTACAGTTCCATTGTGTTTAAAATAATGAATTGTTGAAGTAACAGGTATGTAGGTTATTGATTATAACAAAAATTGTAAAATTGTATTAAATTAAATAAAATAATAAACTCTACATATAAAGTATATTGGAATGTCTGGGACATTTATAGACTTAACACTGTGTACAAATATCCATTCTGTCTATAAAACAATACTTTTTAACCTATGTTAGAAATATATTAATGTAATAACTCCCTGGACAAGAAGTAAAAAAGAGTTAGCCGATTTTTGTTTATAAACTTGCTCCATTACAATTTAAAAAAAATCGTTCGTTTACGAGAAATTGAGGGTGGAAAGTACTGAGATGAATAACCTGTATATAAGTAAATCTAAACGACAATTAGGATAATACTGCTCTTCTTTCACCTACAATTAAACGCAAATCATCTATTACCATTAATATTGACTTACTTTTAATAAATTGCTCAGGTCTCTTAATCTGTGAATTGTGTAGCTAAACTATGCAATTTCGTCTTCTTGAAAACATATGTTTTACAGGTTCAATCGAGTCCTATGTTTTAATAAGAATTTCTTAATCATCGCCGTTACAGCAGTACCTAAAGATGCCGGTTATCGTCTCTATTAACGGTGTTTCCACTACTAAAAATATAAATTTTTGTACATAGAAAGTTTAAATATTATCTGTCAACTAATAACAATGTAAAATAGTAATCCTGTTCATAGGTCATAACTGAATATGAGTCTTACTTCCACCATCTTGTCAATAAAGGTTTCAAATCCTAAACATTGCATCACATTGGTACAATAAATAATTTGTATTAAAAGTGGAAAACATATCATCGTTTAACATGTGTTGTCTCGAAAGTCAAAAACACCAACTGTAAAGAAATTTCAATCGATGCCTTGAAATTTACTAAAAAAATAGGATTAAAAATTTCATTTTCGATTTTTTCGACTTACGAGATATTATAGCTTAAGCGACGATACTGTACATGTATAAAAAATAAACTAAACAGTATAGAAGACGTCAAGTCAGCGGCTCCATTAGACATTTTTAGAGCAAGAATCGGCAACTTTTTAACGATGAGCGAATATTTTTTAATTAGACTTTAAAATACAAGATTAGATTGGTGAAAAAGTGCAACTTTTTGAAGAAATCCATTTGAGGGATTAAATTGCTACTTACGTTTTGAATTACGGTTATTTCTTTAGGATTCTCAGCTAGGGTGGTTCCTTTTTTCGAAATTCATCATTCCTTTATTGTACCCTTTGGACCCCCTACGTTCTACTCAGTAATAAATTTTATGTCGATATAAAGTTGCTATCTTAAGCCTGTAACGAACTGGGAGCGAGGCAATTCCGCAATTTTTCGACATTCTTTTTAAATAACCGAGAACTATCATTTCAATTTAGAAAGTGAAAGGCATAATTTGTTGCATTAAAAAGAACAGTGAATTTATGTACCTAATAATGTGGCTCGTAGTCAGCTATACGCTTTAACCTAATCATAATTGATATATTCCTTCACCTTTCTGTAAAGAAAATTTCATGTTTTAAATCCATTAAACAACTGTTTTCATGAAATCAATATTGAAAAATCTTTTTTTACCATTAGATATTTTTCATTTCTTCACTATCTGAAGAAATAAAGTTGCAGTAGGTTGTTTTGTTGTAAAAGACTATTCAGTAATTGAGAAGTAGATAAAATAAGAGCCCTTTTTTGTATAAATAATTTATTATTTTTACATTCATCACTCGTACAACTAACTTTTTACATTTATAATATTTGTGTGCTCTTCCGACTATATTAAAAAAATTATTGGAAATAATATTAAAACATATTATTTTAGGGGACATTCTATAAGCGTTTGGAGCTAATTTAACGAAGCCTTGTGTTTTTTAACTTAAATCTAAGGAAAAACATGCTACGGATTGCGGACACTGAATTTTGTTCGAATTCGGGATGTTTATGTACATAGAATCAAACTTAAAACTATAAGTATACAAAAATAAAATTGAGATTTAGTGTTAACGCCCGGTTCATAGTTAAAAAACAAGATCATTTTATTATCTCTAGTTTCAATACATCCAGTTGCAAGTGACTAGACTATCTTCTGTTGGAAATAAGATTTAAATTATGAAAAAAAACTACATTCTATGATAGGAACACTCGGTCTCTGCGTTCAACGGGTTTGCGACAAACAGCACAAGTTTTAAGACCCCATGAACACTCAACACATGAAACGATATGATTGCAAGGCTTAAATAATACACACATTTCATTCTTGTAACAAATTTTGCATAAGGGCTTTTCACTTAGCTCCGTATGGGGAGCACATTCCAAAGATGAAGATTTCAATTCACTCGATTGTTCAGGTAAATTAACGTTAACAGTTTCTTTGGTTTCAGAACTAGGGTTGCTCCTTGATGAAGCAGAGGTGATTGAAGGTCTTCTAGGATCTCTCTTTTCCTTCACACTTTTAATATATTCGGAACCTTTCTGTTGCAACAAATATGGACACTTAGGGAACCATAACGCATGCTGCTCCCAAGGATCGTCGGTTTCTTCCCAGTCTTTTAAGCCACCACCACAACAAAAGCAAATGGCTTGATCTCCCATGCCCACATAATAAAATCCAGCCTCGGCCAGATCATGAGGTTTTTGTTTCATACTCCGGGGCCATGAGGCCAATGGATTGAAGAAAGTTTTTAGTCTCACGTCAAATGTAAACTTATCGGGATGCGCGGGTCCTTTGCCCTTGTGCATACCTAAATTTTCAAGGCCAATCTCGTCCTCTGGACCGGAATTCACCAACACTTCAATACCGTATAACCCGCAAGTGTCTACATTACGATTATTCCTTGCGGAAGTTGAATCTACGACATTCATCACGAACGGACAGGCTGGACTCCAATTACGATGATGTTCCATAGGGTCGTCCCCTTGTAGCCACTGATATCCTTCTATATGACAAAAAGGGCACCGGACGACATCGTTATAATTAGTATAATAAAAACCCGCTCTTGCTAACACTTCTTTTGCTATTTCGTTTTTATACCATTTATCGTATGATTTCAATCTATCCTCATACTTTTTAAAGTCTATATTTTCGGATTGCCGAGGTGGTGGTGTTGGCGAGCTGAGAGAGTTGTCCCTACCGTTGTCCAGCAAATCAAAGCTTCTTGAGGAGAGTGAGGAGAAACTTGTCAAATTTTGTTTAGTCAGTTGCGTCAGAACTGATCCACTCATAATTTTAGCTTGTTAATGACCCAACAGTCCTGCAACAAGAAATGTTGTTTATTAGTTTTCATTAAACATAAAAACAGTTAAAAAAAAAATTCAAGCAGACATTTAAACTAATAGGAGTCAAATGGAATTCGGTTGGACGTATTCGAGACGCCGTGTAATATAATAAAGCCGTGTGGTACGCGAGATACACACACAATAATGGTTCCAGTACCAGGCCGGTACAGCCGTACCCGTCCCGGTTGAAAAAGGACGGCGACACCGTTGGAATTCAGAAAGACCATTCACGAGTTCCAACATTCTTTCGGTCTGCGCCCCGCGGGCCCCGCAAGGCCCCACAAAGAGCGGCCCTACCACATTCCACAGAGATCACATCAATGACCGAGCAGCGGAAACAGAAAAAAACGCAACAGCAAAAGACAGAGATAGAGACCCACACAGCGAGAGCGTAGAGAGAGGCCCTCCTCAGACGGATTCTCGGAAAAGCCGGCTTCTTCGAGTACCTACCACAGACACTCACACTCTCACACATAGATTCAAAATGGTCCTTATGTTATGTAAAAATCATATTGCGATTATGAAGGGATTTTTTATTGGTGTGTGAACGACTAAAATAGAAAACAAGGCTACACAACATATGGTTGATTATTGCGAATAAAACGTATACGAGACACAACCTACTTTCGTTTCACGAGGAATTTCTTAATTTTTCATGCAACCATTATGTTACTGACCTTAAATATGGTATGAATTTCCAAATTTTGGCACTAATAAACCATTCCAGACGGCCAGAGAAAGTGAAATTTGAAATTTTGAACCCTTTCACACACACACAAACAAGACCTCTATACGTCCACTGAACACGACGTACAGCGCCAGTCTGCCAGGCAACCAGCCAGTCAGCCAGCCGAAGTATGCGGACAATGTTGCCACGTTTTAAAAGGACGGGCCGCCAAACTCGTTTCACTCCGCCGAAAGAGAGAGGGCTAAAGAGACAGAGAGAGCGCCATTCTATTCATTGCGTCCAACGAGTTAACAGGAATAGATCATATTTTTTAAATGTTTGAACTCCTTTCTCTGTTTTATCACTTTAAATGTTTGAACTAACTTAAGTACCCCTTTTTCCAATTCAAATGTCATTTGTCACATTACTGTCAAAAATGTTAATATTTTTTAATAAATAATATATTCGGTTTATTTCTACTATTAATGGAATATTTTGGCAACGCAGCCTTCGGCCCTTTAAATTTACTATTATTTAACCACGTAGTAGTACATACATATAATTCAGTGGTCTATTCGTTCAGCCGACGGGTTCGGTCGTCTGAAGTTCTGTATGAATTAAATCAATAATGGCGTAGCTCATGTTTGCCAACTGCGAAATGAAAATTTTTCAATTCGATGCAATTTCAACCAACAAAAAATACGTATTTTTATGATTATTTGCCTTTTCCATGCAATAAAATAATTTAAAAAAAATAGTAAGCATCCCTTTTTTAATTATTGAACTGTCAACTATTGTTTCTCTTTTCAATTAAAATGGCCATCACTGTAAGGATGAGAGACATAGATCGATTTGAAATAATTTTATTATTTCGATATTTCGTATTTCTTTTTATTTTCAGAATCAATATATTGTAATTTTGTTAAATTGAAACAAATGTCTTATTTTAGCATTGTCAAAAAGTTTTTTGGATAAAATATCATAATATGACCTTTATGATATTTACTGTAAAAATTTGTAATGCCTGACAAGTCCCGTGATTGAAAAGATTCAAATTTTAATGATATTTCTGGATATTTCAGTTTGCGTTAAAAGTTTGAGTACCTTTTTCAGTAAAAAATTATCAATTTTGCCGACATAATATCTTTTTCGCTATATATTGCCAATCATTTCCCTAGATTATTGACATATTTATTTAAAAAAGATAATATTTATATATTATTTATATAATATCCTATATATTATAAAGGTATGTACTAATACATATACAGTGTCCTTAGATTACTTATAAGTTTCAAAATAAATTACAGATATTAATAAAAAACACTATTTAAGAAAATTGTTTCCATCACTAAGGAAAATTTATAAATAAATTGATTAGTATTTCAAATATTAATGACTTCTGTTAAAAAATATTTTGTTTTTTCGAAAGATTTTCTGGAATTATAAACATTTTGTAAAGTTCAACAGAACTTATTAATAGATGATACATATACGAATTCTCCTATATAATGCAAGTCATTTTCCTACATAACTATACTGCCACCTATAATATGATCACTTTATTCTTCGGGTGATATCAGGTTTTGCATGATCTTAAATATCGGGTATATTGCTTTGAAATTACAAATACATTTTTCAATATTTCAAGACAAGTAAATACTTTCATAAAGAATAACTCGTTGCTGAAAAATAATAAAGAAATTTACAGGTATGATTGCCATAATCCGAGGACACACTGTATATATATTATGTACATATGTATATTCTCCTAAAGGTGAGTATACATCGAAGCACAAGGCAAACCTAGACAAATTGAATGTCTCGTTTGCATTCGTGCTCAGATTAGGAATACGTTTAATTCCCTGTAGCAAAATGGGAATAATTTTAGGTTATTTATATAAAAAAATAGCAACAGAAAAAAACCCTTTTTAACATTGCCTTTAAATAAAAAAAATTGTTCCCGAAATTATCTGATAATTTTCTATTTATTCCATTCGTACTTATTCCAGACCATGCACCTTTGTACTTATTTAAAACTCATTGGCCGCGTTTTTAATGGCAAGGCTGTCGTGTACTTGGTTATGCTAGTGACGACGTACCAAGGCTACAAATGGGCAGAATGGGAAGCTCTCTGTCTGTTTATTGCAAAAAATCGGCTTGCCTTGAAATTGGAAGCGAACAAACCCAAAAAAAAATAAACAGTGTAGGTTAATTAACTGCGCAGCAGACTGGCAAAAAGTTAACTTAACTGCGCAATGTATATTTTTTAGTAAAATAAGGATAGTCTTGACTTAGAGATAGAGAACCGTATTTTTTCTATAAAGAGCCATGTCTTGTGTACATACATAATACTTACATAGCGTAAGAAACATTGTAGTAACCATTGAAAATCTAAGTACATGTAAAATGGTTCGTTACACAACCGTATTGATTTTTTCGATAGTCAGAAAAGGAATGGGAACCCTAATATATACACACATACACAGACGTTATAATCTAGCCGGAGAGCGGTTTAGCAATCGTTCTTCGAGATTTTCTTTATGAATGAATGAATGGAAAGCGACTGCTGGGTGATTTGCAAATTACAGACGTATGCGTCATAGTTTAAAGAGCAATTACGTGTAAAACATTAAATGTTTTTCAATGTCGTTTCCTATTCTATACATATTTATGTATGTACGCCGGCCTACTACTTGATGGATGAAGAAAATCGATTAAAAATGGAAACGTACGTCGTCGCCATTGAAATTTTCCATTGCAACGGTGGATGAATTTTGCGCTCTATTCTTTTTTTACTTACGTTGCCAGTTGAATTGGTAGGTAGTAAACCAGACACATTTAGGTTATTTCAAATGTTTAACCTTCTGGGAAACCGTATTCGGACCTTTTCTCTCGAAATGAAAAAGGAAATTACAACATAAACAAAAACACTCGATCAGATGTCGTGCGAACGAACGAGCGTGAGAAACTAGAAGTTTGAATAACAACAGACCATGGCGGCGGCGAAAACTGAATCGGAAATAGTTCTATCTTACTCTGCATTGTGAGACTCGTTCTCTGTCTGACTGCGCCCATCACAACATACAACATGTTCAGTTAACGATAGAAATGGCACACATCTAACTCTCTAACGTTGGAATATTAGTTAATTTCGATTTTTTTTCCATTATATTGTGCCACTAATCTTATCATCAGATAAGATTAGATTTAATATAGAAAATAAGAATACCTAGGCACTTACAACTAAATACCTATTTTCGCAGAAACGTACAATTAAAACGAACTGCATTGAAACAACAATAGTTGTAAGTTTTTCTCGATATTTTCATTATATTCTCTATATTTATAAAAATATTTGAAATACCATTAAAAATACTAATTCTGATTGCAATATCTATAACGAATACACATATGTAATACATATTATGTATGTATATGTATAGCTGTTTGTATTGAATTTCATGTAAACTAAGTTTCAAAGGACTCTATGACAATTTAATTACGTATACTTGGCGTTGATTAAAAATTAAACAATAGATATACATGTTCAATTGAACGTTTAGAATTCGTTTAAAGAGACGCTCAACTTCACATTACACGTGAATGCCAGGTGGTGGAAAAATTTAGAAACCCGATGGCGGTAAACCTAGAATATATAACGAGTTCTTACATTAATATTTAATTCTATTGTCCTAAGATCTGTGCATATCATGAAATAAGATGTAATTTTATAAAGCAGTAGGAAAAATTTTAAATTTCTTTTTATACTAGTTGCAACCCTTTTTAGGTCCCCATTAGATCAGCTGTCACGTGAGGATCAATACGCGCCAATTAAGAGCGTCTTTAGATATTGCTGTGTATATGTTTTGAACAGGCAGAATGCTCACCACTGAAGAAAGCAATTAATGCTATGGGCCAGATCATTAGAGGAACTGAGAAAAACCTAAAACAACCTTGATGTTCACTTAACAAATTGAAAAATCGCCATAGAAGACATTTAAATAAAAATTCCTTTCACAAATATGGAGAATGTCCTAAGAAAACTACCAAAAAAAATAATGAAAAACATCGAATTGAAAAAGCCTATCTAAATCTAGTTTAGCTTCCAACAATATGGAAGAAAGCGAAAATCATAATAATCAAGAAACCTATGAAATGTAGCAACAACCTAGCTAGTTACAGGTGAACAAGTCTGCTACCAGGAATTGGAAAAATGCTGGAATTGAAAAATCTACCTAGAAAATTTCATTTAAACAACTAATCGATTAAAAATCATATCAAAATGACAATATAAATTCAGAGAAGAACAGTTAATAACACATCAAACGGATATAGTGGAAATACATATAAAGATTCAACAAAAATTCCTGAGATCAAGGACTCATATATCTAGAATATTTAAGAATGTATCACTTGTGGATTCTTCTAAATACATTATTTGTGAGATGTTAACGTTTCGGTATTCATCCTTACAGCTGAGGCTAATCAACAATAATTTACGAATAGGTCTCATGGTGAACAGCAATAAATAAACACTTTAATGGATCATTACATTCGAGAACAAGATACATATGTACTGAGAATTCTAACAGGAGACTTTGTTAAAAATTGAACAATCAAAAGCTAGCTAAATATGAAAAAAAAACATTGAAAATATTGGGTAAAATAGAAGAAAAACTCATTAAAAATGTAACAAACTCAAGAATAAAAGCAGCACATGCAACACCAAGAAGAATTCGATTAAAATTCTAATAGAAAAAAAGATGATAGCGACAAAACCAGCATGAAGAGTCGGAGGGGTTGATTAAATAGCTTTGAAGGCTTTTCATCAAAACTAGTGCAACAAAAACATTTTAAATGAGAAAAAACGTAACTTTAAGCAACAAAGAGATAGGGGATAGATGGTCAAGCTCATTCCAAGTATTCACAACAGATCTCAAATATACCATGAACTTCAATGCAGTCTTACACGTAACAAATGGAACACTTCAACCTGAAAGAATAATATAGCGATCCTGAGCCGGCGTAGTAATTCTGGTTCTTTCAGCTGTTGGACCTTGCAATGCATTAAAATGTACACTCGCATACACATGTCTGACCCCAGCATCATATTCGTCATATTGGCCTCTGCAGCACTTAGCAGTCTCAAGTGCTAAAGAATATCACTTTATTCTGACATTGAATTGTAGTGCATGAATTCTAAGAACTTGCAAAAAAAATAGTTTTGTTCCTGAAATTTGAGGAAATAGTTCAACTGAAGAAGAATTGAAAAAATCAAATTTTTGTAAAAAGGTATATTTAAAACAGGAATACTTAAAAATCGTTAAAGCCAATTATAATTATAAGTACAACCATCCTTCGCTTTGCACGGTACTTAATTTACACGGTTTTTAAATGAAAACAAAAAAAATGTTTTTGGACTTTATTTTAATTGCTTTGCATTATGCCATTTATGAATTAAAAGAGTATCATATTAATGAATGCAATCTTTTAAAAGCTCGATTACAAGTAACCTAACACACCCTTTTCAAAAACATCAATCGCAAACATCAGTCATTTGTTTTCTTTATGAATGCTATATCTTGTTTTACATAATTTACACGATTTTTCACCGATAATTCACACACGTAGAAAAAAACAATTTCTTTGAGTCATTTACCGACATTCAACATAAATAAAAATACCGACACTTAAAAAATACAAATTCTTTTGATCTATTTACCGACACTATTGTAAGAAGTTGAAATCATGGCACGCGGCGTTTGCATTGGTCAAAAATCGGTCTGCCTTTGTCGGCTTTAGCGGATGTTTTCTGTTGTTTTTTTTTTAAAGAAAAACGTAAACAATGTATAAATTATTGGTGCAAACGACTATATCTACCATGTAAATCAAGGGATAAATGTATTTTAAAGTGTTGTAATATGATACGTCTTGTTAACAAAGTTTTTATAAAAGTTTAACATATAAATCATATCAACGGAAAGATGTCCATATGTTTTTTAGGGATTTTTTTGCATTCATTTCGGTCAGTATTTTTAAAAATGATCAAATTTTACTTCTAAATTTAAGATTAGGTACCTATTTATAGTGATTAGCCATTAGAACTTAATCCTTTCATTATCCATTTGATTTTACATTTTTAAATTCGAAATTTCTTTAATTTTCTACAGTTTGAGAACCCCTTAGTTGGAGATCTGCCAAATAAACTTCCAAATAATTAAAAAGAAATAAATTTTCGTATATAAAAAAAGGAACACTTACTTCCTAAATTGAAAACATTCAGTCCCATCTAAAAATAATTCTCAGGACAATAATAATATTTTTAATTTTGTCCCCTCGAACATCTGCCTCACTGAACTCTTACAAAGCACCATGGAGCCTAAACACCATTAATTAAAAACGTATATTGTCTCATGGTGGCACTCTTTATAAAAATAATGATCAGGGAGTGATGACATCAGAAAAGAAGTATTGTAAAAGACAAATTGACATATTTTATCAATACTTCTACAAATGATACGAAATTATAGTTGTGTTATATTTAATCCAAAGTAGAGGTAGTAACGCACGTGCCTATAATACTCACCCTCAAACATTTCAAATTGGAAAAGAATCACCGTGAAAGCTCCTATTTACGTTGCGTTTAGATTGTTTATACACCATGAACTACCGGATATGTCGAGTCGATTTCACGGTAAAAATAAAGAGAAACATGTACGTACAACACACAGACCGACCAACTTCCGTTCAGTATTTACGTTTACAAAGGAACTCAGCTTTCGATTTTTCGGGTTGCCAGATATGACCCGTACGATGCGGCTGTTAACTTCATTATTATCTACCCACAGTCCTCCTTTATTTATAAATTTTCTGTTTGTGTCCTCTTCTGTGTTTTTGTTTCTGTACAACTGTATGACTCAAAGAAAGGGGTTTTTTCTTTTATTTGTCTTTTCGTCTCTCTTTTACTCGTTTGCTCATTGTAAACAGCTGATAGTTGTGTTGGTTGGTAATTGAACTTTGATATCAGTTCAAGTTTATTTAAAAAGCTCTTTTTGGAGTATGTCTAATCAATCGGTTTCCCTGTAAGAGTCTTAGGAAACTTGCAATAATACGTGATCGAAACAACTGCGATAAATTATTAAAAAAAATAATTAAAATAGAAATTTTGCAGTTCAAGGAAACAATTAAAAATAAAAAAAACCTTTTTATCTTTCTTTATACGCCATTAGTTTCATCAGGAATTTTAGTTTACTTTAGTCTACAGGATATGGTAGCATTTCCTACTCAACATGAAATACTCTCTGGTAAGATATCAAACTTGTAAGTGAACTCTGACATTATCTTATTGGACAATTACAACTCTTCTATTGAAAAGTTACAGTCGTAATAAATTTGGATGGTCGTATTAAATACATACAAATTTTTGATTTTGGCCCTTTTTTGTTTTTGAGTACACTTCTGAGCCAATAGTAGCAGTTTCTGATAGAATCAAAACCAAACCAATTTTCATAAATTTCTATCAAGGAGAGAGCGGACTTTATCTTCTACTGCACTACAAACATCATATTTTTAAAGCTAATTAAAGGTGATAATGCAATAAAGCCAATCTCCATTTTATACGTAAGGACCAATTAGTGTGTTCATTATATGTCAAACTGTAAATTTTATATAGAGTTTTACAACTTAAAAATTACGAAAATGCTTGTCTATAAAATATTCATGCAAAGAAAGCGGATATCCTTTGGACTATTGTAATATCCAGGTATGTTCGTATAAGAATATTAAATTTGGTGGTGTTATTTAGTTAGTTAAGGAGAATAAACAGGTTTCTCAATAGTTAGTGCTCGTTTGTAGTTTATTACATAAACACCATGTGATAAATAACAAATATTCCAAGTGATAATCTGTTTAATGAATGGAAAATTTTTGGACCTTTTAATGAAAGTTTCTTAGAAAATCTTGTATTTGCAAACGACACCGTTTTACATACTTTCTCAATACATCATGAGTATTTTTATAAAAAAAATATGTATATTTCATCTGTCAAAATAAAAAGAAAAACGCAATAACCACTCGTTGAACCAAGCTTAATAATAAAAAGTGACGTAACTCAACGACAACCTTGTTGGCGAATTCACAGAATAATTGGTGAACCGAATCTTGTTGACCCTGAGGCCCCCCAAAAATGGTCAAACCAAAAACTGCTTTTTCTTCGGGCCGAACCAACCAACATCTTTACCAATTATTTTCACCGTTCAGACCATCGATTCTAGATATATGAAAAGAATTAGAACGGGGAGAAACGGTACCTATAACGTTGTATTTACATATACATAACTATTCATTTTCTTGTATTTTTAATGATTTCTGAAGTGTAGCCTTGTTTATATTTTTGAGGCCACATCTTATCTTGAGGGATTTTTCGAACCGAAAAAATTAAAAATTGTTATCTTTTTTTAATCTTTACGGCGCTTACAAGATGAGGACTATAACCTTGCTGATTTTTGCCAATATCTATTTACTAAATAACTAAAACAATAACTTTCAATCATCAATGTGGTAATCGTTTAAAATTTCCACCTGACACAAATTATTGACATTATTTCCACAGAGGCCGATTTCCCAATCTTCGTTTAATTGCAGATATGTAATATGTAATGAATAAAATGAATGACTTGACGCGTGAAACGTTTAATTGATGATTAAAGGAAAATTCCTATTTATGAATGAAATGTTCGAATGATTCATCCGTTAAGCGGAAGTGATTTATGCAAAACTGTTTGAACAAAATTTCGCAAAAGGGAACTCACATCTTATTTGTTAAAAAATAAAACCATTCATAACCAGTCTGATAACTCAATACAATCATTTTTGTTATCGTCACTGGCGTCGAAAAATAATCATATAAAAAAACGTAGTACATTATATTGTTTAAACAATTTTATAATCCATTTCTCAGAAATCCTTTGTTGCATATTTCCAAAATAATAAAATAGTATAGTTCCCGCCATCAATATCAAAGAAACGTCTTAATAATTTGTTAATCCCCGGGATTACAAGTTTCATTATTTCAGTACATTGCACTTACATATCTCGTTAAGGATATATTTTCTTACGCTTTATAAGGGTAAAAGTCCTAAGATAACAGGAAGGAGAAACAGAACAGCAGCAATTTTTCTCTACAACACAACAAGCAAATTTAACAATAATGAGTCACATTTAAACATCCATACATACGGCGATGAACAATAAATGAGTTAAATTCATGTCATTATTCATGCCTCATACGAACAAATGTAATTATATTTAGAATTCGTGGAATGTTAATGGCGATCTAGAGGTCGTTATTTTTGCTTTATCGCCTCTGGTACTAGTGAACTATTTGAAATAACGTTTATGTTTATAAACAAATTTTATGGGTTTTGAAAATAAGAGAAAATCTTGTTTTAATCGCGACCGAAATAAGAAAAGAAAAATAAATTAGATGAAAGAGATGAAATTTAGAACAAGGTTGTTCGTTAAAACTGTCATCAGAGGCGAAATGATGTAAATAAAACTGTAAATCTATTCATTAATTACAAAATTGTAGTTTTAAGGTGCAAAACATTTAAAAATATACATATGTATATGTATTTATTATTTACGTGGGTAGAGAATTTAAGTAGTTATCAAAGAATTCACAGTAACTTCTGCAAATGTCAGAAGTCCATAGTCAGAAGATAATAGAGAAAGAGCACAGTATGATTCAGCAGATCTTAAAGATTGGTTCCACAGCCATGAGGAGAGTTTAGCATTCCAGTCTCAAGATGAAAAAACTAATTCGTTATTGGGTACCTCACAAACTCACCAAATTTCAAAAAACATAATGTAATCGATGTAAAATATACAATTTGCAATTTTCAGGAAATGGCGGTTAAAGAATTATTTTATAAATCATGACTGGTAACGAAATCGGCTTTTTATTTTCTGATATCGGTATTCAGTGATAAAGATTCTACACTGACGACACCGAATAATAGAATTCCATGAAGAACGTGGGTACGTCATTATTCTGGGTTATTGTGGGAGATCAAGTTGAAAGAGCATCACATTGTAACAGCTCCAAATCTTAGTTTCTCTGAGATTATTGGAAGTTTTCAAGTTAAGGAGATCTATAAATGTTTAGTATTGTATTGAATTGTGAGTAACGGAATACAACACGTGGGCGATATTTTTGTGCACTATATGTAGTGATACAAAAAATACGTTAGACCCACTACTATAGAAAATAACCATATTCTTAGGTTTAGAAGACACACTATTTTACAAATGATATCAACTTCTTTAATTCCAATTCTAGAGATGTAATAAGTGCACTAAAATTGCTAGGTATATAAGAATCCATGCATGTTACTGAATGAAACCCAATTTCATTACGATAAGCTAATATAGTACATACTAACGAAAAACATATAGGCGCGATCGCGATTGCGATCAAACGCAGCATTTGTGGACAGATCAATCCCAATGTACGTACAAAATGCGACTTGTATGCGTTTGCGCCAGATCGTGGAATGTTTGATCGTTTCCCAGTATGCGATCGTGACTAAACGCAGCAGGTTGAGTTTATCGCTGATCGCTCGTGTTAAAAATGGATAACTCAACAGAGAAACTAATTGAACATGTTAAAAAACATAGTATCTTATTTGATTTATCACATCCTGAGTACAAAAATGTACGTGCTAAACATAAAGTGTGGGATCAAATTGCAAAGGATATGCAGTTAAGAACTGGTACTGGTAAGTACCTGCGAGAAATGAACAGTTGCGATTAAGTACCAATAATCATTTCTTAAGAATATTTATTTATATTCGGACTGTCAAACGGTGGAAAAAACGTGTTTTCCACAATTCGACTTACTCTATACAAATAATCATTAAATTTTTCTTATTATCATATCCGGCTTGTCTAACAATAAGTGAGAAGGGTTTCATTGGGTAGGGACTTTTTTTTTAAAGAATCAATGGTTTCCATAAATCAACACAGTTGCGGTGACGATGGCGATGGCGGTAGTGATAGCGATCCACATAGTAAATATATAAGGTGTTTCATTACCATCAGGAAATGTGTAAACAGTAGATACTGTAGATCAAATGATGACTATTGGCCCAAACATGTTTTATCTCAATGTTAATAATTCAAGAAATATGTTCTACACGGTGTTGAAAATTAATTTCATTTAATTTTTTCGCTATAATTCCGAAAATATTTAGGTTAGAAACTTGAATTTTAGCATTATTGTTGTTTAAAAGGACAAATAAAATACTTTTACTAATTGTTGGGTAGGTCATAGTGAGCAACACTTATGACAGTTCTTGTATTAGGGTATTAGGGTTATAACTTTCTATTCTAACGTCAAATTGGTTTCAAAATTCTAAATAACTTCTTTTTCATGAATTATATTTCTTGTTGCATTCCAGTATCTCAATCTGTTTAAAAAAAAACAATTTAATTTTCATCATGTTTTGATATTCGAAATCAAAACCAAAACAAGTAGATACTATTAAAATAAATTATAATTATCTAGAACGTGAACTATTCCTACAAATGAGATATAATATCTCTATAAGTATAACATATCCATATATCTTTACATATTCTTCGTATTTTCTTTATAAACTTTTGTCTTTCATTCGAGACCAAATCNTCTTCGTAAAAACAATATGACACTTAAGCCATAAGAAAAATAAAATTTGAGTTTAATATCGCAATGAGATTTTTTAGGAAATAGCTATTAACAGTGTTAAATACCATTTTAAAACGTATCTTAACCCTCTACTGCATAACGTGTCATATGTAGCACATTAGGTAAGGGACAATAACTCCAACTACAAATATGTATGTGTGAATGTATAGCTATCAGCACTGATAATGTATACACGCACAAAAATCAATTTCTTTGAGTCATTTATATACTGACATTCAAAATTAACATAATTCAACATAAATGAAAATACTGACGCATAAAAAACTCAAATTCTGTTGATCCATTTACCGATTTTAAGAAGTTGAAATCGAGACACAGGAGTTTATACTTTTCGAAAATCGGTCTGTCTTTGTTGGCTGTTTTTATTGCTTTAAAAAAACGTAAACAATCTATGAATTATCGGTGCAGGTAACTATACTTTTTAAATTGAATCAATAATAATGATTCCAATCCTTAGTTCGGCTGTGGCAGCGGCACAATCGAAGTTGATTTGATAGAACACATACAGATATATATAGATACATATATAAAAAAATTAAAAGAAAATGCTAAAGACGCAGAAAGTGTTAGAATTTCGCACTGCACATGCCAGATTTTTTCCTCGTCAATCGCAGAGTTCATGCATTTAAGAGCTAAGAATGTCGTTGGGTCCTTGAATAATCTATTTCCTGCGTATTCACAAAAAATGAAAATTCAATATATTAATTTTTTTAAATATTTCCGAAAGTAACGGCAACAATGCCAATTTGAAAACGTATTATTGCTTAAAATTAGTTTAAAATTGCGCAACCTTACCCTAATTTAATCAACCTTGTATTTCTTATGCCAGATTCCTTTAGGGGGATTTGAAAAATGGATACCTTGTACAGGGCAGAATGTTACAACTCTAATTTTCGGAGCAATTGATCATAACAGTAAAAATTTGTAAAAACATCTAATTTTCCGTTTTAAAAAATATATATTAAAATGCCAAATTTCAAGTTCTTAACATAAGTGTTTTACGAACAATAGCCAAAAAATGAATTAAAATTTTAACATTCAACACCCTGTTTTTCTAAACTATCAATATGTGGATAACATATCTGTTCATGAATTGTCCATTGGTAAAGCAACACCCTGTATATATCGTTCGTACTTATAAGTGTCATCATATACGTAAATCATCGTTTATCATCATCATCATCACCACAGTTGCGTTGGTTTGCGGAACCCTTTAAAATGAATGCTTTGTTCATTAAAATACAAGGACATGTCGCAAGTTTTTGAAATTTCACATTAATTTTCTGCATAATATAGTAGTTGACTATGTTATATCAATCGGTTGAAGTTACCGTAAGAGACTCCCAAAAACAATTCAAAATATTCGCTTTGAAATGTTAAAATGTGAGAAACAATTACTATGATATTAAATGGGAATGTCGTGTAGTCGCTAAGTACGCAAAAAGTAAATTAACGTATGCAAATCATTTAAATCATTGGTTGTTTTCAGGGAATGATCTAAAGAAACGGTGGAAAAATTTGAAGGATTGCTATTCAAAGTATATTCGGTCTGAGAACAGTCAAACTGAGCACGTATCAAAAAATATTAGTCGTTACAAATACTGGCCATGGGGACAACATATGGAAGCTTTCAGACCTTTTATGCAGATTGCAAAGAATGAATCTAATGTAATCGATGTTTCAAAGCCAACAGTAGAACCCAGTATATTCGAAAAAAACTCAGCTGAGGTGAATGCCGAAATAAACTTATCTGCAGAACGAAACGAATTGAGTATTGATCAAGAAAAATCTCGTGTAAAACCATCGCGTGTGTTAGAAAAAAAAACAAAAATCCAATAAAGTTATAAGTACTGCAGCTCATAATGTTACTAATTATTTAGAGAGAAGATCCACTGACATTCAATTACACTATGACGACATTGATTTGATATTTCAGGGATATGCGGCCAGTGTCAAAAGACTTTCCGTTCGCCGAAGAACCATAATTAAGTTTAAAATTGCTAAACTAATAATGGAGGAAGAATTGGCAGAACAAGAAGATATGCTAGAACAAAGTCATCCGGGAACAAGTTCATCAATCAAGTGCTTATCCAGTGAGTTACCTTTACTTTTACCACATGATGGTATTACTTTGTCATATTCAAAAAATGTTCCTTCTGAAAATATTGTCGAATAACCGTCGACAGTGCGTGTATAACCTAGACCAGCGAGCGAAATTTTGGGAGGTTTCAAATTTGAGTATGATAAAACTGTACAGATTTTTTTTAAACAGAGATCTTGATTGCGCCTGTATGTTTTGCGCTCTAAATTGCTTTAAAACAAACTAAGCATGCAAGGACAGTTGTTTTGTACGAATGCTCATGCAGTATGCATGGGTTTGAGTGGGAGAAAATCCATTAGAATCTACCTGAACTTTAAAAAATGCATCAACGAATAGTTTCTATGTATGTATGTGTGTATCTATTCTCTTTTTGTATTTCTCTCTCCTTCTCACTTTATTTCGATCTCTCTCACGCTCAGCTGGTCGAGAGGACGCTTATTTAATGTTTATTCCATGGCAATAATTTTTTATTATTGGTTTTGTGGTTTAGTGGGATCCATGCGGGTACTTTAAACTTGTATTTATGTACTTATACCATAAAGAAGTCAAATTTTTTAATGAAAATATTACAAACATTTTGTAAATTAAGTCCCTACATAATATTAGGTATAAAAATTAAAACATTCAAAATTATTTATTGTTTTTTTAAGAATATTTTATTGTTAAAACTTACATAGGAGCAACAATCAATGTTGAAAAAGTATATTTTCGTTTAATAAATTCCGTAAACGACTAGACCGGTGCAATTATATGCCTCGATCGCTCGATGCCCGAATATAGTCAAGCAAAAGGAACGTATCTTCAAATGGTACCGACACCACGTAACCATATATGACGTGGTACCCGGACCGGGTACGAATGCATTTTAATAATTGATTATTGGAACGCACGTTGCCTTCGTGCAAATATGAAGCTGAATGCAAATTGCTTTTGACGAAAAATTTAATTAGAAAACAACAAAAGTTGTTTGTTGTTCAGGCGCCATATGTCATAAGAGCCTTGGTAATATAGCCCTCCCTTTGTTTTTTCAACGTAAACAATGGGTTTATGGGTAAACGTAGGTGGTGGATATAGAAATAATTATTATCGTTTATCGAGTATATAATAGCCATACACCACCCACTGAAGGTGGTTTTCCTTTTGCGATAACAAAACTTTAAGTTTGGACAACCCACATTCTAATTACTATTGCAGTGTTAGAAAAAATATTTTTTTTATCTTATATTCATATAATCTACTGACATAAAGTTTATAATCTTTTAATGACTATTGAAATATTTAAAAAAAAATGTAACAAAAGCAATAATAACATTTACGTAAATTGAGAAAATTCATTGTCAGTATCAAGGGAATACTTAAAGATTAGATTATAAAAAAATGTCTCGGCATTCAGACAGTTTTTATGAGCCCGGGCATCTGTTTAATGTTGATTGACAGTTATTACCCTCGCTGCACTGAGATACGATTAGATTCCATAGAGAAATTTTAGCTGAAAGATCAGTTTTAACGATAATGGCACTACTGGGCCCGGCAATGTCGGTTCTGTTGAGGGGCCGAAGCGTTTAATTTGACCGATTCAGTTCCCATATCTTAAATTACCAACAATCAAATGTTAATCTGCTTCCGCCTACCACGAATAACGTCTGCCCACACTCGAATTACGTGGTTTGTGCGATTAATCTATGCAGGAATGAGTCAAAATGGGAGTTTTCCTTCAAAACATGATCGCTTACAGGCATGGAATGCAAAAATTTAATTGCATAGATCATAGACATATAAAAATAACTATATGAGACACATGTTCTAAAAAAGGTCTCACTATAGATGAACAAAGAATTGGCGTATTTTAATTTTCACCAAAAAAAAATCATCCTGAAATCAGCCATACTTCTGTTATTTGATCATGTAGTATGAATTTGGATAATTTCATGATTAACAATGACCGTTTTTTCTGGGAAAATTATACATAAACATCAACTATTCGTTCACGCACAGTGGGGCCTATTTTTTAACATTAGTTTTATGAGCCATGCCTGATTTATATCTTATACTCGTATGTCTATGGAATATACCTACTAAAAATCCAATTTTCAATTAGATTTCAAATTATGTGAAATAAGAATAATATCTTCCTGGTAAAAGACTGTATAAATTACCTCAACTGAAAAACAGTTCTATGAAAATCCTGTTATAGCATATTGAATTAAAAAACTTCTTTGACGAATGCACCGATTAGGATATAAGGTTAAATCTGGACAATACATATTCTAGCCTTTCTGTAACAATTACAGACGAATGACTTGGTGTATTGTCACCTTAAGAAAGCACTTTTTTCTTCGTTAAATGGTAGTGTTTTCTTTGAACTTCTTCTGTAGAAATTACATCAATTTGAATGCATAGAAAAAGATATTGACTGACGTCCTAAATTAAATCATGTGCTCAGCAATTTCTTTAATAGTAACGATAATTATTTTCTTAAATTTGCCAATGTTTTAATTATATTTTTTTTGCATCAGTGGTAAATTCTTCATAAGCATACCGATGCTGCACAAATAGAAAATGTAGCAAAAGTTGTTAAAATACCTGCAAACTTTTGAGAACTAAGTAAACAGTATCAAAGCAAACATATGTATGCACAAAATGAAAGCGAGCAAACGTACGAAACATTAACAAAGAAAAATTACGTTAACTGGACTTTAAACATTTCGCATATGTCTTGATCAATGTACATAATGCAAATTACAATGACGAGCTTAGTTATTTTTGAAACAAATGTATGGAAATGTTTTGTAAAAAATTGTTTTCTACATTCCTAATATCAAATGGTTTTTTGGGTTATTTACCTTTCTAGTATCTACCATATTCAAAATCGTAAAATTGGATTTTAATTGAAAATGTTAATCAGAATAGTCGCTCTTTAATGACATCGTTAAAGAAAAAATCCCAACTCTTTTTCCAAGTTAACAGCTGGTGCCATGACTTTGGGAAGGAAAATGAACAAAAATGAGTTCCAACATGTAACAATATCACAAAGAAGTACAAAGAAAGCCCTAAAAATAACTGTAAATGCAAAATCTTGCTTCAAACGACGCAGTTTTTAAATTTAGAATGAGGCCAATGCATATTAAGACTATCGATTCGAAAGCAAACGATAATAAATAATAACAACAATACAGAAAAAATAACTAGTTCAAGATGTCGTCGACCCATTATTAGTGCGTTTACTTTATGAAAAATTTATGGAACTTTAATTGAATTGCAAGCGGTTCGTTCCGAAAAGGATTCGTTGACACTTTAAGGCAATTAGTATATAGAAATTCATCGTTATTCGAATTTACTGTTTGTTACCATTATACTAAACCATAATTAATATTTTTTGTTAATTCTATATTGTTCATTGACCTTTGAATGACGTTACTTTTTGATAAAAATAATAGCACTATTAGAGAGAAGAAGAAGAAGAGGATACTAATAATTTTCAGAAAAACTTAAAGGTTTTGAAAACAACGCGGGTAAATTTTGTAAATAAACCACTGATGGAAGAATTTTAATTCAGAGAGAAAATTTAGGAATAAATTGGATGAAATAAAAAAACATTTAAACAAAAGTAGGAATCTAAGTAGTGATAGAATTTTTTACCTGAGTAATTTCATCAGTGTTAAAGGAAGAAAGGAGGTACAACTTAACTAAGAGACAAACTTTCGAAATATACGATTGAAGAATTGAAAAATCCTCAAAATATGAAGAGCTATTGAAGAGAACGAAATAAAAATGCATTGTAATACAAGTGATACACTATGAATCGAATGAGAAAACGGCATTCGGCATATAAAAACTTTTAACGTCCTATAGATAAATACTCAGAAGGTGACTTGTATAGAACTGAAAAACAGTGTAGCAACAAGAACTATTAAGGAATAAGAAACATAGAGCGATTGTAAATGTAATGTAGTGGAGCATTACAAAATAGCCCAATAAGAAAATGTAGCCTAACATGGAAAAGAAAAAGAAGACAACCGTTGCACTAGCTGTATGATCCCTAAAAAAGTCACAAATTCACAACCAAAAGGAGGAAAATTACAAAAAAATCTTAATTAAAAATATGACTAATTCTTGCAGCGGACAATTCTATTTTAATAAGAGGGAAAGAGTATTTTGAATACATTTTCAAAGAAGAAGACAACAGATAAACTTTTAACCCGAGGAAAAATCCTTAATGCCAACTACATATGTAAGACTATAAAATAATTAATAATGTAAAAACCAATAATATAATTTCAGAAATGCTTAAGTTTGAAAAAATATGGCCAACATATTTAAGCAGTATTTTCATATAAAACTGTCAAATTGAGAAAAATAGGACACTTTTAAATAAAACGAAAAAATGGTATTTTGAATATTTTTTTTAACACAAATTCATGAGTTTAAAGCATATAAATTTTAATAAATACCCCCAAACGACATGTCATGTTCTTATTTATTTAATTTTTGAGGAGGTCCTTACAACACACACGTCGTTTTACGTTTATTCGCGTTTCGAGTCATTCGTTTTCGTGAAACAATGGCGTCCAAAACTATGTAAATTACCTTTTGTCCTTTGTTCTGCGACACGGCAAATTTAAATAACAATTGGTCCTCGAATTGTTAAACACCACGTTTACCTCAGATATATTTTTTCTTTTCTCTGTTTTTTTATTCGTTCAGTTATAACCTCATTACCATTCTTTTATTTCATTTAGGGGGTCTCTTTATTGTGGTAAACTATTTTAAGAGCCGATTTTCTATCTAAACTTAATCAGTGTTTCAAAACGGTTTTAGTTTTCTGCATTAGATCTTGCATATTTAACATGTGATATTATACATACATTTAAAGCAACAATGTATCTCTCGTTCTTTGCATATGAAGGAAGAAAGATGGCAAATATCGGAAGTAAATGAATAATTTTCAACGAATAGAACATAACAGAAACAGTTCTGTTAGATAATGCTAATGCCCGATGCCGCCTACAATCCGCCCATACATGTATTGCTTTCTCCTTTGATCCGACACAAAATGCAAAAACTTCAAATAGGCTTTTGATGTTCCGACAAAGATATCGTATCTGGGAACTGTTTACGCCAACATACCGATTATCTGTACATTTGGTTACCTCGTGCGTGCTTTTGCTTGAAAGAATGGTCTCCGTACTCACCGGATTTACAAGTATCTTGGGTTTTTATGTACGTCATTCAAGTGTCTTTACGACACACCTGAATGAACATAACTTATATAATTACATACTTTGCTAATAATTGATTTTTACAATTGACACTAACTATAAGTATTATAGCTTGTTGTACGCATGGAATGTTCTTGTTATTGGAATCCCTTCTTTTGCTACACTTCATCTAGCGCAGAACGTCTAAGAATAACCGTGGAGTTTTAAATCCGAACCTTCCGGTATGCGGCGCGACCGCTGCATCGACAAAAAACATCGGTCTGATTCATAATTGAAATCTCGAAACCGAGGAATTCCCCTGGGGCACCGCACGATCTTGCTCCATAGTGTGGGAATGTGCTTTAGGAGTGAACGGGGCCCAAAGGCGCAGCCACGCTATCGTATTTCATAAGAGATGGAACCAATGGCGTAGGTGGTGAAAACGCTACGGAACTATTTTATGGGAATTTTATTCAAGGAAGAAGGCTTGCTTCTTTGAGAACAACATTCTACTAAATTACTGAAATATTCAATCGAAAATGTCTTTTATTAACTTAATTATTACCTTTAGTTTCTTTTTAATTAATTTTTGTCGTCTATAATTTTCTATTAATCACTGAATAAAACAAACAGCTCCATGCACATTCTTTTTTTAAATTAAATAAAAAGTGTTTAGATCGCAAATACTAAAGCGGCGCACTATGGAACAAAAGGATCATTTTACATCAAAAAATCTATAACTTTTTAAACTTTTAGGATTAAAAAGTTCATGTTTTGTGTATGTACACTATCTCAAGTTAATGTATCATAATTATCTGATGTCAAGTATAGACAATTCTTTAAAAATTGGACATATTTTTTCAAGGACGGAAAAATTTAAAAAGTGTAAAAATATTAAATATTTATAAGACCAAAATGTATATATATACAGGATGGTTTTTAGGTTGGGGTTTACGATTTAGCACAACGTAGCCCTTAAAAAAATAAGTAGGTATATTTTTCAAGTAATGTTTTTTCGAAATCTCAAATATATCTAACGGAAATGTAGTCGTAGAAAACGAATAACAAAGAAAAAAAAACTTTCTATTTGTTGTTTGATGTAGGTCTACTTATAAAAGGTTTTCGAAATTGTTACCAATGGGATCATTTACGTATATTGTCGCCTGCCTTATCCACGGCTCTGTATATACTGTTACAAGAGATCTTTTTCCTCGAATTATTTCCGCCACATTTTCCATCCGTTCGCACAACTCTTCGACTGTGTGAATTTCAGTCGTAAATACCATACTGTTCATATAGCCTTACAAGTAAAAATAACATGGATTAAATTCATGCGATCTTGCAGGCCCTCTTACAGGTCCATTGCCACCTATCCACTTGTTGGAAAATCGAAGATATTTCATAGAAAATAAGATGGAACACCGTCATAGAATCCCTACATGAATTATCTAATATTTAAAAACACATTCTAAAGTAGTTCTGATAAATTATGTTCCAAAATATGAAGACAGGTCAAGCCAGTCATTCGGTCTGAAAAAAAAGGTCCGATAAGTACTCGTATACCGTTAATAATACCGGTCCAAACAATTAAAGAGAATATCTGTTGGAAATGAAATTAAATTTGCTAATAACGTGGGTATTTTGCATTGTCCATAAGTGTGTATATCGAAAATTGTTTATCCCATTGGCAGTAAAAATTGACTCATTTGTCACTAGAATAAACTTAGCAAAATTTACATTGTGAGTATTTTTGCGTAAAAGCCAGTCGCAAAAATGTGCTCTTTCAGAATTCATTGCACGTGTTAGGGAAGCTGGTTTTCATGTAAAGTTTCTAACACTTTTGTTTAAGAGCCATGAACTTGTTCTGTGATATTCCCAGCCCTGATTGTTGGATCTTTTTAAATAATATTTAAAACATATTTTTCAATCGGTAGTATCCTGGACTGCCTAGGTGTTCCAGCATCTTTACTGCGATTTGCTTTTAGATTTCAGACCTCTGTAGCTGTTCCAACCAGATAAACAAGCCTACGGGTTGCAAGATGAATTCGCAACGGATTAAATTCAGCGTATAATGGCAGAGCTGTGACGGTATTATGGTGACACTCCCCGTATGCCGACGACATATCAACCAATTCATTATTAGAATAATTATAGGGGATTGCAAAATAAGTGTTATTTAAAATTTGCATAAAATCAAAAATCACTACTGTCACTACTGCTTTAAAAGGTCTTAGCAGTATGTAATTCCACGTCGGAATTAAATTTATATAAAGTTTGTTCGGTGTGTCATGGCCCTACTCAAAACAAAAAAAATTTAAACGTGCTTTGTTATGACGGTTTTACTGTAGTCAAAATTATTTATTGGACTTAGTACTTTCTTTTACATGGAATTACTGATAAGGGTTTGTAAAGAATTGATATTTATCTTACATGATGTTATCGTAATTTTACTTGAAAAATATGCTTATTGTTAGTTTTTTATGGTTTATGCGATGCTAAAAGGACAACCTTAACTTAAATTCATTCATAGTGTTTTTTCTGAAATGCCTTAGTATGATTTCTTGAATTTTACAATCTCACGTTCACTATTACAACAAGTTTATACGAGTTACAGAAAATTGTACAAAAAAGTAATATCATGAACAGAAAGCTTGCTGTACATTATAGGTATAATATAGCGTTAAAAAAACAAACACGTATTTCGTCTAATTCACGTAAATTTGCTGTAACACAAAACGTGGAACACCCTGTATCTACTAATACATGTTTATTTTTTAGTAACTATTACTTCTGTATATAAAAAGATAATTTAAAAAACAGGCGGACAAGAAGCAAGTAATGCGTAATTTTAATAAAATATATTTGAAGATATTTTAACTCTTGTAATTGCATCGTTCTTCATTGTGTTACAAGGTTTTTTGCATGGAGGATAACCTTAAACTACAGATACGAAACATGGAAATGTAAAAGAGTCTAAATACCGAAATCCTAAAAATCGTTTTTATTTCAGAATATTAGTCTATGTATTCTTCTATGTATGAGCCCTTCATATATTATATGAATCACATGTATAAAAAAATTATGAGAAATTTTTTTATAGAAGCACTCCTAGAACATTTTCCAAAAGAAAACAACTTGAACTATGTACTTGTAATTTTCGTTTTGAGATTCTTGTGCATTTTCAAGCAATTCTCTTAGTGGCCAAATGGAATGATGGCATATAAGGTTGGCTTCATGCATTTATATTTTATGAATTGCGGAAGACTTATAATATCAGTTGAAGTTATCCACATATAAATTTACAGATTTTAATGCATAGTCACCAAATTTCTCTGTATTGATAAATGTGCACTTGTCATCATTTGCAATATGACGTAAAATTTCTTTATCAATGCCGTATTAATACCAGTAATTCGAGAAGTGTATGATGAATTTGCAAAAAATCTTTGTGCAGTATTGCCATCATTACTGTTTCCAGTAGCTTGCCGAATCAAAGGACAATGGTTCTCAATAATAGATGCGATAAAGAAAAAATTACAGACCCAGTTCTAGGCGATATTTAAAGTAGGGTGCTATCAGTATTTCTCAGATTAGAAGCAACATCATTGTAAATAGTGTAACGTCACTACTATTTTGGAGAATAAAAAACCTTTGAAGAGGATGCGATAAATATTAAAGATTACATCAATACTTTCGGAGAAATTCAAAAATTCTCATTATTTGATGATTATACCACGTATTAACAAATTTGCGTTAGATATTAACTCACTTTTACGGGCAAGAGTTTGTTTGAATTCAGTTTGACTTGAGAATCCATCACACTTTCATTTACTGTATAAAATTAATTTTTCGACCGTGCCGATTTGAAGAGACCTTGTTTGAATGATTCGGGTTGTGGTATGAGCCAGTACAGCTTAGAAATCAATTTTCGCTAGTTTCTTTTATTTTTCTCGTTATCGTCGGGTAGTTTCTATATGCCGAGAAAATAATAACTCTTTTTTCCTTCACAGAATTTATGAGTTATTTTATTTATTATATATTATACTACTATATTATATATAGTTATAATATTTATTATATTATGAGTTTGATATCTATAGGTATTTGCGCTTTCTTCCNGTTTTACCCAAATCTGATTGTCAAACTTCTCTCTCTAATAGGTGTATGCAATTTTTTTGAATACAACTGTACAACCAAAATTTTAGCGTCCGGCCTATACATAGTATACTATGTTTTTTTACATGACAAATTTGGCACTTTTATTGCCAATACCACAACTGTCAATAATGCTTATGCAACCAAACGTACAATACTTATTAAAGTATACAAACAAATAAATTACTTAACTACGTGAAGCTTGATTTTCACTCAAGATTACTACACCCAAAGAAAAGCTATTAAAAATAATAAAACAATTGATTTATTTATTTAAATGTGACTTTTGTCTATTGTAGACTACAAAGGTAACAATATATTGTAGATAAGTATATTAGGTTAGATAGATTCTCCATTTTTAGCAAATTTTCAAGAAGATTCGACAATATTATCCTTCAAAGTTTTGTGAGAAAAGTTGTGATAAATTTCAGTCATCAAATGAAGACAACAAAAAAAGAATTGCAATTAATGTTGAATGAAATTAGCAACTTTTCATCAAAGTTTTTAAAGGAAACGCCCAACATCTTCATGTTCGGGTAAAAATCGAAATTATGGATATCTGAATCGATGTTTTTGGCGTTATATGTATAGTGTAAATTGATCCCTAAAGTACATTGTATTATCATACATGCAACGTATTAATTCAAACATTCGTGAGGTTAATTCACGTTAATTATAAGAGACGACAGGGTATTATTCTAGTTTAAAATACAAGAAACTGAACTGATTAATGATCCATTGTTGTACACATGAGCACGTGTCATTCAGTCCCGTTCATACAGAGGTTCTCAGCCAGAAATTCACCCTGAGGCTGAACTTGATGTGCCATGTGAATACGTCCTTGAATGATAATATACATCGACCTTTAGTCGGCCATACACGCAGATCCACTGCGCCGGTTTGGAACGGCGAGGGCCAAACGTTCGGATTGGTCTTGCAGTAAGTGGGTAAACACGCGTAAGGTTTAATGCATGCAACTGCGAATAAAATAGCTGTCGGTAACGGTTTGTGTTCACACTTCTTTTAGGATTATATGAAACTTACTGAAATACACATTATAATGACAAAGTTGATTTTTAAGAAAAATCTGCAGTGTTAAAAGACGTATTTTTACTGGTACTAAATTTTGCTTTTCCAGGATTAGTTCGAAAACGTGTCAAGTGTTTGAATAATAAAATGTGTGCAGCTGTCATTTGTTCAAAGAAATTTCTTACAAAATTTATAGAAATATATAAAGATCATCCAGCTCTGTGGAAAGTTAAGAGTAAAGAATACTCAAACAAACAAGCTAAAAATAAAGCTTACAATGCCCTTATTGAGTATTGCAAATTATATTATCCAGATGCTGATCGAGAATTTGTATATAAAAAGATACAAAACCTCAGAGGATGTTTTCGAAAGGAACTCAAAAAGGTTGAAGCTTCTCAACGTTCTAGGGATGTTACTGATCTCTATGAACCGCGTTTGTGGTATTTCAATTTATTATTATTTACTACAGATCAAGAAACGCCTTTAGAAAATATAGATAACGAAAACTTTATGGGAGAAAGTAACGACTTTATAGAGAATGAAGACTTTAAGTTGGAAGAGGAAGAAAGCTTTTCCGAAAACACTGATGATTTCCTGGATAGTAGCTCGCAGGTACATTAATGAAAAAGTTAATTGTTTACAATTAGTCATTATTCTGAATTATTTGTTGTCCAGTTTTTTATTCATCAAAAAATATCTTTTTCTTAGTTAAACGATATGAAGAATATTGCTGGAGAAATACAAGATGACTCATATGTCAAATTAGAGGTAAGTAAAATCTATTTACTTTATTTTAATAACAACATGGGTAAAAATATCAAGTAATCATAACATTTTCCTTTACACATCTCGGATTGGATATTCTCTAATCTATCTCTGGTACTGAAGATATAGTATTATACAAAATATAGATTTTGTTCATGCAATCCTACAAAATCAAAGTTTAGCTTTTTTAAGTTCCGGCATTTAAAAAAAAGCATTCATTATTTTTATTATTTCTCACGAAATGCAGCCCATTCAGAAATCATCGTTAGAAATTTTTCCATTGAAATTTTGTTCTCATCCAACACCCACCATAATTGAGAAATTGCCAATAATTCTAAAATCTGTGTACTTCACTCTAAAAATATGTATATTTTTTTCAGGGAGATTCCAATGAACCAGCCACTGCAACGCACCAAGTTAACTTGCTTATTTCAAACAGCGAACATCGCAAAAGGAAATATTGGTCTGATCAACAACAGGAAGATTTCACGAAACCATGCATTGAGGTTTTACAGCCAAAGGAAACAATCGATGAATTTCAAGCAATTGGTATCAATGTTGCCTCAAAACTGCGAAAAATGGAATCCACTCAACAAGTTTTAGCAGAGGGACTCATTAATAAGATTTTGTTGAAAGGTCTTTTTAAAGAATTGACGAGAACATCAGATATTTTAGACAGTTTTATTGGTTCAAGTTCGAATTAACATAATCAACCGTTAAATTTTTCAACTTTCAATGAAATTCTGCGCAAACTTTCTTGGAATCAGTTTTGACTCATGTATTATCCAGACGTTGCGTTTCTAATGTTTACACAAATTCGATTAAAAAACAATGTTTCTTGGAAAAACGCTCATGCACATCAAACGTGCAGAGAAAAAGTATATTTTCTTACATATAACAATATATGACGCAAACAGTAATATGTTCGCCAATGTAAATATACAAAATAATATAAAACATACAGGGTGATCCAAACAAGTAATAATTTCAAGGTTGATTTTTTTAAATGTAAACCTGTTTTTTCGTGTTTTTATGTTTTTTATTCAATATATCTTGTATCTATTTTCAACTGCTTTGGAGAAAATAAGGTGGGAATTTATTAAAATCATTATTCTGCAATCGCAGGTCTCCATAAAGAATTTTTTGAAATAATTTTCACAAGCTTTATAATTCAAAAAAGTTTTTTGAGTCCCTTAGAGATTAGTCCAAAATATAAAACATTAAAATAAATCAAAAGTAAAAATTATGACTAGTATGCAAAAAAATTTAAATATGTACCTTTAAATCTTAAATCTTAAACCTTCAAATTTATTAGAGATAAGTATAGGATATATTAAACGAAAAATACATGGACTCATAAGTAAAATACAATGACAATAGGATAAAAAAGGATTTCCATTTAAAAAATCAACCATGGAGCTCATAATTTTTTTTTTTCGGGCCATCCTATGTATTTACTTTAGTTTAACGGATATATTGCTAAATAATTCAAAAACGGTGATAGATATGATAAAAATTAAAAGTATCAAAAAATTTTACAAGACTTAACTAAACTCTAGAAGACAAAAAAATCGGTGCTGTTGTACAAAAAAAAATCGAGCCGTCCAAATGGGCCACTCCGTCCCCTGTAAAACCAACACGATGTGTAACATAATACATTGGGCAAAGGAGAAAACTTGGAAAACTATTTTTTTTTGAATATTTTTCTGTTATAACTAATTACTGTGTTATTCAATAATGTAGACAATATGTTAATGTAAATAAAATAATTTAAAAGTTTGTACAATCTTCTTGTGATCAAAAAATGCACAGTAGTCACAAATGTTTGGTTTGCGCTGGAGAATGAGAAAAATTAAATGTTTCCAATTAAATTTGAATACCTTAAAAATACAATTCTAGTCTCGTTCCAATCATTCTTCAAATCTAGATATTCCATGGCCAACGAGTCCTGATTTGATTCCACTTGACTTTTTTCTCTCAGGTTATTTGAAAACCAGAGTTTAGAACAATAAAGCAACCTCGACCGCCGACTTAAAAGAGTATTCGACAAGAAATGACAACTATTCTGCCTGCAATGTGAGGTTTTTACAAATCTCAGATCTAGATTTGACGAGTGCTTGCAGCGAAACGATGTACATCTCGATAACGTTATTTAAAAAAATAATTTTCCCGAATGTCTATTTTAATATGAGCTTAATAAAAATTCAATTAGAGTTACGGTTTTTTTTAGGTTGTTCAAAACTGTTCTACTTTATGGCCCACTTTGTACTTGGTTCGTCTTGGTTTTAAATAATATCATCTTTTGAAAAAACGATTATATCTAGAAAGCTTCTTTTAAAAGTCGAAATTTATATCCTCTTGACATACATCTAATTTTAATATTTGTCTGGATGTTTTAATCAAACATTTTGATATGTAAAGAATTTTCAGCAAATCGACTTTAAAAATTGGAATTTAATGGAACAGTCTTCAGTATAATCAACGGATAATGACGTTCCAGAAACACACAAATTCATGGTGGAAATTGTAAGCCGAAATATTAAACCGGAATGGCAACACGTCTCCAACGGTATTCTCGTTATAGGATCTTTGATCTCAATCACCATTGTGTGCGTTAAAAGAAAAATTTCGATTTTCGTTATATGAATAACAATCCAAGTGGATCAACTACATGAACATAAGTTTACGAACATCCTAAAACAAAATGCAGATCCCGTGCTTTACAATATGATGTTGTTGCTACTACTGGTATTTCAAGTAAAATCTCTTGATGTGGTTTATGTAGAATTTCTTCATTGGCTAGAGCATACTAACAAGGCTATTCCTTGTGCTCGAGCCGAACTTACGGGAATCAGATTAAATGAGAATGGAAACATAGTTGGGATCAGTTCGATGAAATGCACTTCTGTTCTCATGATGATGACCAAGAAATACAAATGTATAAGTTTGAATTTTTTTCAACATTTATGTACGGTTTCAGAAAATAACGAAGGAGAAAATGGGTATGACAATTCCTCATTATGTATATGTATGGGTAAACAGTTCAGTATTTTTCCTTTTCTTATGGACTGCAAAAAAGAAAAATATCCATTGTATTAGAACGAATAAAAGTGTATTGAACTTTATAAAAGAAATCATAGCAATACATGGAAGAAGTTAATGTGGAAAAATTAAATCAACGACACTCGCCAACTTACTAAATTCAATCTGTTGCTGTGCGGTAAAGTTAACCTCTTCCCCATTATCAATATGTTACTGGTAATTTCTGTCAAAACAAAAAAATTTAAATGTATATCGACATTTTTATATTTTGAATTTCCAATCTATTTCATCAGCAAATCAATCATCATCATCAATAATTTTATCATTTATCCATTTTTAAATTTTTGTTTACTTTTCTCATAACATTTCGATTTGATTTAAATCAGGACTTTAGAAAAGTCCTGATTTCAATGCCGACAATGATTTCGAAATCAAGCTTTTGAATATCAAGTTTGTTGTTTTAGAACAGTTATCTTGATGAAAATACGCAAAATAGTCAAGAAATGTCGCCAAATAAATATCAACACTGGTAATAGTGTTCTTTATAAAATAACTAAGCCCAATAAATTTACAACTTTTAAATACATAAGAATATTAGTATCCATTACAAAAATCGAAGTAATTCTGTGTAATTTTATAATTTAACGAAAAAAATGATTTTAACACTCTATATGTCAGAAATAACGGTATCTTCCTAAAATAGTTTATTAAGCAAACTCGATTTCATTTTTGTTAATTTAACCTCCCTATCGCTTTGATGGCACAGTTTCTGAACATCCTGCATAAATAAAAAACATCTCTATTCGTTTGTACATAATATGTATGTAATATAATACTATATATTATACAGCGTGTCTCAGAAATAGATGACCAAAATGATATTATGACATTCGTTTGGTCAAAACATTACAATTTGGTCAAACAATTATTTGGAAAAAGCGTCTCATTTGGCCGGTATTGAAGGTCAAAGTTCTTAAAAAAACATTTTTTTCTTATACCTAGAGAATGCTTCAATGGATTTCAATGAAACTCAGGGCACATTTATTGATTAATACAGGGCTTGTTTTGATGTATCACTCATGTCCATGTGCAACGTGAAAGTGGTAATTTCTTGGTCATCTTCCTATAAGAATGACTAGAACTTTGAACTGGGCACCTTCATCGTATTGTTTTTTTATGATGATACGTTGACGCTTTATCCATCTTTTCGATCTCTTGCAAATTTCTCGTACAGATAACATTACATATGGAAAAATGTATATTANACATATGGAAAAATAGTATATTATTCAACGAGTGTAAAAGTACGCCATTAAACATGAGAATAAAGTTTGCAGGACGAGTCGCAGACTCGTCCTGCAAACTTCATTCTCATGTTTAGTGGCTCTTTTTCACGAGTTGAATACTATACTTTATCTACGACCATCGACCATGGTCACTACCATGATCAAAGGTATTAAAATCACTAAAAGTGTTGCCAACATAAAATCGTGACACTTTAAAAGTCACTAAATTCATTATTCAAAATGGTGGGAGAACTGTGGAATAAAGTGCTACTTTATCTACTGCGAGCACTTTATTTCACAGTTCCCCCACTCTTTTTTCACTGTCATAAAATGCTTTACTTTTACAATTGAAAACTATTGAAAAAGAGGTTAATTATTCGATGGTCGTAGATAAAATGATTTTATTTTCTTATACAGAACACCATTTCGCTATCATTTCGATAATTATCGATAATTGAGGACCTTGCTGCAATAAAAGGATGAGTCATATTTTTGAAAACTTTCAGGAGAAGCAAAAGAAAATTAAAACAAAAAAAAAATGTTCCTTTTTGTAGAGTATATCTTGTTGTTGCATAAAAATAACACCTAGGCTAATTTTTTATACATAAAAATGCAGAAATTGTCAAAATTTTATATTCGGTGCAAGAATGGGATGAATCACACAATACAGGAAAGGAAAAATTTAACGAAAAACAAGATAATTATAACTATAACAAAACAATTATTCATAATCACTTTCATCATCTATATCTGAAATGTCATTTTACGAAGAAATAGAAACACTTTATTTTGTTATTGTGTCAAACGACAACTTATTGTTAGTAGCAGCTCACGGAACTCGTGTCTCATATTTGATAATATAGTGACTCATCCCATTTTTGCACTAGGTTCCTCATTTTTCGATATCAATGCTAGTGTCATTTAAGGAAGATGTTATCAAAATTTCATTTTTTTTACCCCTAACTTTCGTCATGTCGGTCATTTTTTCGTTGGAGAAAACCATTCTTAGCCCGTGATATTGAAACTTTAAGAAATTTTTATTAATTTTAATGACATTTTCCTTAAAAGGCACTAGCATTCATATCAATAATTGAAGACCTTAGAGCAACAACGGTACATGCCACAAAACTGACTTTTTAAATAAATCGACTTTAAAGTTTTTAAAATGGCTAACTTTGTTATAAAAGCAAAAAGGTTTTGCAGAGTTTATGTCGTCATATGTGTTACAATTCTAATGATTTTCAATTCAAACCTAGATACGTGCCTACTGATGTGAAAAATGCATATAACTCATTTTTAACAAGATTGTGGCTTGTACCGTTGTTGCTCTAAGGTCTTCAATTATCGAAACGATAGCGAAATGGTGTTTTGTATGAGAAAATAAAATAATTTTTTTCCATATGTAATGTTATCCGTACGAGAAATTTGCAAGAGATCGAAAAGATGGATAAAGCGTCAACGTATCATCACAAAAAAAACAATACGATGAAGGTGCCCAGTTCAAAGTTCTAGTCATTCTTATAGGAAGATGACCAAGAAATTACCACTTTCACGTTGCAGATGGACATGAGTGATACATCAAAACAAGCCCTGTATTAATCAATAAATGTGTCCTGAGTTTCATTGAAATCCATTGAAGCATTCTCCAGATATAAGAAAAACAAATTTTTTTTAATGAACTTTGACTTTCAATACCGGCCAAATGAGACACTTTTTCCAAATAACTGTTTGACCAAATTGTAATGTTTTGACCCAACGAATGTCATAATATCATTTTAGCCATCTATTTCTGAGACACCCGATGTATAAACCCGATTTTCATTCATTGTAAGTCCAGGGTAGGGAGATATAAGGTATTTCTTTTAGCGGTTTCCAATGTTTTTTTTTAATAAAATTGATAATACAGTACGGAACATATGGAACTTCTATATCTAGAATTTTTCCTTAATTCGAATTTTTTGTCGTTTGGTCTTTTGCGTTTCCTATTCATTTTACATGTCTCTATAAGTCGAATTTCTATAACTCGAACTAATTTCTTCGTCCCTTGGGTATTCGAATTATAGAAGTTATACTGTAGTTGTGAAAATATCATTGCGCGTTCGATACATTTTCATACAATTTTTATCATAGACCACTTCAATCTATATATAATAAAGACCTGAAATAAAGAAAAAGCATTTTGAAAATAAGTCTTCCTTTTATATTGATACAACGTGCGCATAAATAGAAGGTTGGTAGAAAAGTTGGTTGATTCTGGTAATGTTGAAACATCGTTTACGTAGAAACACTTTCTGTCGTTCAAGCTGATGTTGAACAAAACTTCGTATCCATGTCGTGTTTCAACATACATCCATCGACTTTAATTGTTTCCTGTAAGGATATTTGAAGAGCAATGTTTATGCGAACAATCTATAATTTCTGGAAGAATTTAAGACTGATATACTATACCACGAAATCACCGAAATTTACCAAAACACAGTCGAAACAGTGATTAAAAACGCTTAAAAAATTTTATTGAATCAAATAAATACCGAAAATGATTGCATTTTTTTCAATTAAACAAATAAAACGATAAAATACATCCTGAATTAAGTAATTTGGATTAATCCAGAGTGGATAAATTTGTTTTTTTTAATACCTACTTAATAGGTGTTCTTATAGTTTAATAACTCAACATAAAAGTTAAGAAGTTTATAAAAAGATGAACAATTTTATGACACTAATAGTTCAACTGAATTAATACACGTAGAGAGATATGGTAAGAATTATAGTTTCGTGAATCGTTTCTGTTAGAGTACATTTCTAGAACTAGTCTGTATACCTACATTGAGTGAAAGTCTTGTCTTAACTATATTCATCACCAGTTTCATTAACTGTATTTTTTTAAATCTGAATTGAAGCTAAATATAGAACAAGTAAACATTTAAAAAATTCATTTGAAAAATGTAACGTGGGCTCTTTCATTGTCCGGAATATTGATTCACATTAATTAAATATTGAACAAAATTGGCCAAAAATGCAACAAACTAAACCGATTCTGATTTTTGTCTTCCATTCAATTCTTATGATAGGCAAATCCATTCTATTCCTTTCATTTGAAATATTCTCAACGAAAGCACCGACCTGAGATGGTGTGTGCTGTGCTATGAGAATGCATCTAAAGGTAAAGTTCTCCATCTAAAGGTAAGTATACATTTGAGCACGAATACATATGAGGCCGAACGAGCTTGCAAATATGTACGTGTAACCGAGATGCAACAAACTGCCTCGACATCCTCTTGAGGTTGTTCGGAGTCGATCCATTTCGAGTCGGTACTTCAAAGAAAAATTCTATTCAGTATAGACGGTTTTTATTGCTTTATGTGTCTGAGTCGTTCACGGCGCTGCTAGTAAAAGGTGAAGTCTATTATTATTATTATTATTATTTTAAAGTGCGTCGTTAATAATATAAAATGAGCAGGGATAATGAAGAACACTTCGTTCAATAAAAGAATATGAAATGCGCCCAATTTTTTGGAACGAAAACAACAAACAATACTGCTTTATCGTTGAGAAGAACGCACGGTGTGAAATTTTCATTTTTAAAGAAGTAATAGACGCTTAAAAAAAATACTGTCAAAGAGGTTCGAAACAGCCGAAGGAATATGGTCGTCCATGTTTCCATTTTCCGAACATACCAATGAATGGCTAGATCGCTGCTACAGAAGTTGCCTCATACTTTCCATTCGAATGCAAAAATCCTAGAACAAATCTCGGATTGGCTCGTTTGCGTTTGTACTCAAATGTGTTTTCAGACTAACAATAAAACATAACGTGCCCGATGTGTTCCTCGCATAATAATAAGACTAATTCTCATTTTTGTATAAAAAGATAAAAAATCTCTGAACATATTTTCTAAAGGTACTTAAAAAGGTTGAAACTTATCAATGCTCTGGCAGAGATGTTGGTGATCTGTATAAACTAAGTCTGAGGTATTTCAATTTGTTATTGTTTATTACAGTTCAAGAAATACTACTAGAAAGTTGAAGTAATGAAAATTTTATGAGAGAAAGTTGTCCCTTTATACAAAATGTAGATGATGACAAATTATAATATGTAAAATGTCTGATATCGGACATGCAGGCACGATGTGAAAAAAAAAGGTTTTTGTTCATCAAGTAAAGAAGATGAAAACGATTTTTCATTAATAATAAAAGCAATAAAAATCTAATTAGTAGAAGACCAAGCAAACTCTGCTGGATACAGCAATGAACACACATAGAACAGTTAATAGGTGATATGTTCTACGCGGGTATACGGTTGGAATCCCCTGTCTTTAAAGGATTTCCGTAGCAGATAATATAAATGCATAATAATATTTTCATGTTATTTCAATATTAAAAACTGTAATTTCTCTATAAACAGTTTAGCAACAACAATCCCATGCCAACCATTATCTCTACACTAAAATCGTGATCTCATAATTCTAATAAATCCTAATAAAACTATCTCTTTTAACCGCCCAATCGTGATCATTAGCGATAATTTTGCAAGAAAACAACAGCTGTGGCCGTTGTTATTAGATGTCTGCGGGCATACCTCTATGGGTTATTTCGCCAAATGTACCATTTTCGTGTAGAATCTATTTTCAAAACTTGAAACTCGACAAACAAACAGACGTTATGCAAACTCCCTTTACTGGTTGGAGTCAATCAAATAAAATAAACCGGATGTCCTCCCTTCTCTTTGAATGTTTTTTCTTCTCTGCTCGCTAGCTTGTTGTATGCAGCCGCCTGAATGTCATTAAGGTAGTTTTCCCATTGTTCATCGTAATATTTAAATGTTGAGAAAACCTAATAAATAAAAAAAGTGCACCCTTCAAATGTCATGCAATTTCTAGTATATTAGGTATTTGAAAATGAATTAACTAAAAATAGCTTATTGTTGAATGAAGAGTAAATTATAAAGAATGCAACGCGAAAACTCCTTTTATCTATTCATTCATGATTTGTACAAGCCCATATCACATAATAATGTCCTTCTCAACTGCCTTCACCTAGATTGAAAAACTCTTGCTTTATTATTAGCATCGGGTTTGTCATTATGTTATTAAAAAATTAGCGTATGACCTTTACTTTCTTTTTAACTGGAAAAATCTACAGGGTGGTGCAATGATAACGAAGCAAATTTAAAAATAGCTTATGTTAGAAGAATACTTTTCATAAAACCTGCATTAAAAATTCAATTTTTAATACCTGTAGAACAAATTGAAAATGATTCTTTTGGACCTGATTTAACATAATTTCTATGGAAGAAATTCGATTCGATGGAAAACCATTTTTTCTATGACTTTTTATTAAAAACTGCGAGAAAAAGAAAAAATTATCGTTAAAGTGAAGATAATAATAATGAATAAAATCATATGAAACATTACAAAACTACGTACTCGAATACTTATGCATATGGGTAGACTTTATCGTTCTAAACTCATAAAATTGTCTCTATGGGATACTTACGAAGACAGGATTGGAGAACAGCACTTAAAAACCTATAAAGAGAATTCTCAGAAACCTAAATTTTGGTCGGGCCATTGATACTCATAAATTTTTGTATATCGAAGTTAAGTAAACTGTTAAAAATGAAATAAGTAAGTGTGTATTAAGATTTGTGGGATGTGTACCGATTACTTAATCAACAGGTTACAAATGAAGATTCCATTATATGAAAATAGTGTTACTAATATCTAAAAAGTTGATTCCATTTCTACTGTACCACCCTGTATGTAATGAAATTCTCATGAGAAACAACTCCAATTTGCAGGTAGAAATCGAGAGGTTGAGGATTAAAAATGTTAATGAATTCTTGTTAACAGTACTTTGAAGGACTTGGTAACGTTACATACATCATTAAGGTATCGAATATAAAAAAAAACAATAAATATTATCATTTAACACCTACGTGCTTATTTGAAAGTTAATAAAAGTGTTATTTTTACAGTTATAAGACAGATACAAAGCCCAGGAAACTTTTAATCGAAGAAAAAAAGGAAACATCTCTCGTTATAAACGAGACAATTAAAATAATGAATCTCTTATAGCAGGATGTCCTGTAATATATAATTAGATTTCCTGTAAGACATGTTGAAAGGCTGATTTAAAACAGAAGATATTTCAATTTTCTTAGTTTTAGATTTTCCATTTTCAAAAATAGCGTTTGTAGAAACACGTTTTTAATATGAAATTAGTCAATTTTATGAGTTTTGAGTCAAACTAATTTATTTTAAAGCACTCATCATCCATTTCTAAGTGACACTATGTATTCTATTCATTCGGGTAAAAAAGTTCAATTGAAGACCCAGCTTAACAGTGTTGCCAGGAATTTGTTTTAACGGATGCCTGGACTTATTGGTTTCCGATAAAAGACGGTTAGCAATCAACAATGAAATTCCAAGTCTATAATGACGAAACTGGCCATGTAGTAAGACTGGACCTACAAAATAATAATATCGAAACCTATACAAACAAGACGAAGCGTAGAACGCCAACAGAAACGATGGGTGGATAGTATCAGGAGAGTAACAGGGAAATAGTGGTTAAGCGCAGCTCAAAATAGAGAAACATGGAAGAGGATGAGAGATATCTATGTATATTCAGGAGTGGGCAAGAATGACTGGTTGAAAAAGTTAAGGGCTAGAAAAAATTAGAGAATTCTTCATTTGCTGTTCGTCCTGGAGCCCATAATCATAACTTTTGAGCATACCAAGATATAAGATATACGTAAATCACGTTCCGACGTCCAATGGAATAAATAAAAAAAAAGAAATTGATATTTTTAAATTTAATAGAGCCAAAATAGTCTCTGTCTCTGTTTACAATCCAAATTCGCCTTTAGTGATATCCCATCTTGTCAATCAATTCGCTAAGAACCTACTGGAAAAATTACTTCAAATATCAGGGGCGTGTTTTAACAGAACTTCCTGGCAATTATTACATATTATTTCTTGCTCTAATTGACGATGACTATTACGATCTAAAGTGCTCTATAATTTTCTACCAATTGTTCATGATTAAATTCCTTAGGGGCCATTCAACGATAATGTCTTTGCCTATTGTGAGTCTGATTTACAATGCAGCAAATTGACTTTGGATTGTGTGACTGGGATTGCATGGAGATTAATGTAAAAAGTCCTATAGGAAACGTATGTACATCGAACTATCATTATCGTTGACTTTTACCCAGAGTGNACAGTTATAAGACAGATACAAAGCCCAGGAACTTTTAATCGAAGAAAAAAAGGAAACATCTCTCGTTATAAACGAGACAATTAAAATAATGAATCTCTTATAGCAGGATGTCCTGTAATATATAATTAGATTTCCTGTAAGACATGTTGAAAGGCTGATTTAAAACAGAAGATATTTCAATTTTCTTAGTTTTAGATTTTCCATTTTCAAAAATAGCGTTTGTAGAAACACGTTTTTAATATGAAATTAGTCAATTTTATGAGTTTTGAGTCAAACTAATTTATTTTAAAGCACTCATCATCCATTTCTAAGTGACACTATGTATTCTATTCATTCGGGTAAAAAAGTTCAATTGAAGACCCAGCTTAACAGTGTTGCCAGGAATTTGTTTTAACGGATGCCTGGACTTATTGGTTTCCGATAAAAGACGGTTAGCAATCAACAATGAAATTCCAAGTCTATAATGACGAAACTGGCCATGTAGTAAGACTGGACCTACAAAATAATAATATCGAAACCTATACAAACAAGACGAAGCGTAGAACGCCAACAGAAACGATGGGTGGATAGTATCAGGAGAGTAACAGGGAAATAGTGGTTAAGCGCAGCTCAAAATAGAGAAACATGGAAGAGGATGAGAGATATCTATGTATATTCAGGAGTGGGCAAGAATGACTGGTTGAAAAAGTTAAGGGCTAGAAAAAATTAGAGAATTCTTCATTTGCTGTTCGTCCTGGAGCCCATAATCATAACTTTTGAGCATACCAAGATATAAGATATACGTAAATCACGTTCCGACGTCCAATGGAATAAATAAAAAAAAGAAATTGATATTTTTAAATTTAATAGAGCCAAAATAGTCTCTGTCTCTGTTTACAATCCAAATTCGCCTTTAGTGATATCCCATCTTGTCAATCAATTCGCTAAGAACCTACTGGAAAAATTACTTCAAATATCAGGGGCGTGTTTTAACAGAACTTCCTGGCAATTATTACATATTATTTCTTGCTCTAATTGACGATGACTATTACGATCTAAAGTGCTCTATAATTTTCTACCAATTGTTCATGATTAAATTCCTTAGGGGCCATTCAACGATAATGTCTTTGCCTATTGTGAGTCTGATTTACAATGCAGCAAATTGACTTTGGATTGTGTGACTGGGATTGCATGGAGATTAATGTAAAAAGTCCTATAGGAAACGTATGTACATCGAACTATCATTATCGTTGACTTTTACCCAGAGTGAATAATCAATATTTGTTTTGCGACCCGAAAAAATCAGTCCTACGCAACTGGCAACAAGCATCGTTTATTGTTTTGTAATGACATGGTAATGATTAATTTATATTTTCTCTTAATGATGCTTGTAACTGTAAGTTCAAATTGTGTCTTGAATATTTAGATAGTGAGGCTTGATTGTATGTCAAATAAAATATTACTGAAACTAATTTTGTTAAAATTTGTCATCGACTTGATAGTTATAAAAGAATTACGACATCAATATTTGGATTTGTCCAATTAAGTATTAAAATCGATGTTTCATAGAAAAGCAAAGTTGTAATTGTCACTATTCTTAATAAATATTTGTCACTAGTTTTTATTAAGTTTTGTTTAAGGTTGTGTCATAAAATATTGTTTTGTTAAAAATACACAAGGCTATGTACACTATAGTTTGAAAGTCCTGTACAAAATTTTTCTTTATTACACTATAATTTTTGAAGTATTTATTTTTTTATTTTTAAATTATTAGCTAAATGTCCCATTTGATTATGTTACAAAAGTTTAAAATGACTTCCATCTTTCACTTTCCAAACATTTTTCATATGACTTGGGTAGTTATATGGAAAAAAAAGTTATTGTAGCTAGAGTCTGAGAGGTTGCAAAGAGAGAGATTAAAATATCATCGCTATCATAACAATAATTATATGTGTATATAATACATAATACGATAAAAATTTTATAGTCTTTTGAATTATGGTGTAAAACATTTGCAGGTAGAGTGCCTTCTCTCTATCGTTGGTACAGTACATTTCTAGGAATTTCTTTCAATCGCTCAGCGTTGCGTACAGGAAGTGATAAAAACACTCGTTGTTGCATAACTCATGACCCTCTCAATTGGAGATCGAACCATGGAGATTATTATTATTATTAGTTGCCCGTTAGTTTGTTAGGACGAGGTACAATATTAAAAAAAATAACAAATAGGAATTCAGAAAACTGTATATTTTCATTAAGGTCTTAAATAAAGTATTCAACTAAAATGGTATATAATGTGTTCAATAGGTACTATTCTCAGTTGTGGAACAAAAAGGCAAAAATTGAGTTGCTCTACAAGAGAACCGAAATATTTAATTCACATGGGATATAACAATATAATTACGTATCCTACCTACAAGAGAAACATCATTTTAAGCCATTGATTCCCAAATAAAATAATAATAAAAATAAAAATAAATAAATGAAGTTTTCGCGGAAAATACTTTTTCACCATAACAATTATAAAATATATGAGATTTGTAATAAATTTTATCCAATTTATATTAATGTTTTACTCTATATGTATAGGTTTGCTTTAAATTAAAATTTTATATAAAGAAACATAGAAAAAAACGTATAAACGAAATTGCAGTTTGTATTGAAATTGCAATCTAGTAACAATAAATCTCAATTTTCCATGATGGAAATTTAGGATAACAGGCAATAATAATAAACCATGAGGGAAAACGTTTGACACAATCACTAAGTAAAGCAGATTCGCCATTAAATTAACGACCAAGCGAAGCTATAATGGAAACAACAAGGGTATTAACGAACTGCAATATCAGCAACAAGGGTGGGGTTATTGAAATTGACATTTCGGATATGATGTGAAAATATTTTTGGGAAAAAAAAACCGGAATGAAATAGTAACAGAAACCAATGGACAAATTTCCTTTTAAAAATAAATTTCCTGGTCATGGAAAACATTCTATTATGTGGCACGAGCTATTCT
The DNA here is from genome assembly GCA_013372445.1 of Hypothenemus hampei. Lineage (NCBI taxonomy): Eukaryota > Metazoa > Arthropoda > Insecta > Coleoptera > Curculionidae > Hypothenemus > Hypothenemus hampei. The sequence goes on along the minus strand of JABRWK010000090.1, from coordinate 29,476 downwards.
AAAGTGAAGAGCTAAGAAGATTTCTTTTGGCGCACGGCCAAAGCAACATTCGACAATCTGCCACGGCAGATGTTGCTTCGGCAGGTGACACAACAGCTGTTTCTTCAACAGAATGGAACACCATTGGGTCCGATTCTTGTATCCCACATCAATTTCTACTCGTCCTAAAATACCTTTTTGGAGGCAGGTTGGAAATAAAATTGTTTTATAGCTAACAGAAGAAGTAAGAGGAACGCAAGGTTTAATTGAACATTCAAGAATTATTGTTCTGTTTGCGGTTTATAAATGTTTATTAATACTGGTACCGAAAGCAGCAATCGACCTTTACAAGCAATCATTTGTAACAAATGGAATGTCTTTGAGTGTGAAAATGCGTCATGAAGTGTTTCTTGCTTGAATTGGTCGTTTCCTTCATTCGATATACATATGTATGTATGGAAACATAATTCAAAATTTCGATTTTAAAAATTATTGTTTTGAAATAAAAATTCGTTTAGTGCATATCTCAAAAACAGAGTGTGGGTTTAAAATGTATCATGAAGAAAGAAATTATAAACCTCGTTCTAAAAAATCTACTAATTGTTTTAATCACCTATGGGGTTTTACGTCAATGATATTCATTAAACCGAATACAATTAAGGACTTTAAGGACTCATTAAGAGAATAATTTCTCATTTACGATTTTTTATATTTGTTTTAATGATTTTTTTTGGTATATCTTCACCCTTTATTACAACAAATATTTATAGTTGTTGGCAAAAGTTTATACAAAGTTCGTATGTCTTCATATTGAATTGACATTTTTGACCGAAAACACCACAGTAGACGTTCAAAGTTATTTTATCAAAAATAGATATACCATTACTAATGATCGTCCATTAGCCGATGTATAATCAAATATACCATCACGTTGCTATCTTGAAGTCTTTGAACTTTTGATCTTTTTACCATTATATATTTCCTTCCGAGACTATTAATCTTGCCAACAACTTAGTAAAAATTCAAATAAAATCCGTTTAATGATTCTCAGCGAATTCGTAAAAGATCTATTCAAACAATTTTCGTCTTCGATCAAGCTTGTGGACCAAATAAAAAATTTGGAATTTAGATATTTTTGCGATCGTTTCCACATTCAAGTTGTTCTACTTTGACCTAACACTTTTATGAAGAAAGTAAACCAAATGCAAATTTTCACAGGAAACAAGCTACAATGCACAAGGAGTACTTTCTAGATAATATAAAGTCGTTTAAGTGGCTAAAGACCATTGCACCTGTCCGTGGTAACAATGTTTTAATAACCATTAACGTGCCTCAGTAAGTAAAGAGTCATTTGCAGGTGTTTTTCTCATTATTCCTATTCCATCAAAATTCTTTATTCCACAGGTTATATTGGGAAATGTAAATCGAAAGGTCTCAATGCTAAATCTAAGGTTTTTTCTGCTCAATATATGGCCAACAAACCAGAAGGCAATTAAAATTTCCGATAGCGGGATGCTGCAAACTGCATCGGATAAAATAAATGCGAAAAAGTTGCTCGGTAACATATCGTTGGTCTTGGAATAGGTGGTTCTCGGTGTATTTTACCGCTAAAGTTGGTTGCCTATTTACCAGATGTTACCGGGTTCGTTAAAAAAATGTACCAACAACAAATCAAATACGTATGTACGTAACGAGAACTTGAAGTTTAACGGCCAATCAATGGATAATTTTATTTTTATGGCGACCTTAAGTCTTAATAGTGACATTGTCAACGATTTGTAGTATGGACGCTTTATTAATTAAATACATAAATTTGCCTCTCTTTATGGGCTACGTTAACCAAAAACCTTAAGCTGGGTCTAAACCAAACGTGCCGCTCCGAGTCGTACTGCTCAAAACCAAGTAAACGGCACAAAATACTTATTCTTATTATAGATGTTGTAAAATAAATGAAATGGATATAATGGGCATCAAGTGTATGTCCACAACGCATAAAGTGTAGTATTGCAGATGAAATTTAAAGGGGACTTTGTATTGAATCTTTTTCGGAAGCTGACCTGTTCAACGGGCTTACACTCCATCCCTTTTCTGGGTGCGCTCTCTTTTGTGTCCACTCTTAGTGGTTTACAGATTTGAAAATTATTTAAAACGTTTGTATTTTTTTATCATTTATTTTTTTCTTTTTTCTTAAGAGATAATAACATAGAATATGAAACAGACTAAAAATATATACTTTGCATGCTTAGAAACAGTATGCAGATTAGAAAATATACGAGCAATTGCTTATATTCACTCATATTATTAAGCAGTGCATGATAAAACTGGTCTATGGCAAACAGCTGGGCATAAATGGGTTAAGAACGCGATTGTAGGACAACTCCGTAATATCCTGATATTATTTTTGTAATATAATATCGAACGTTTCCGCCAGTGGGGCCCCAGGTAGGAAATAACAGGTACTCATTCTAGTAATGGGTATTATTAAAAATCGATAATAAAATATTTATCAAAATATGTCATGTCATGTCCGTTTACTTAAAGAAATACTTATGTATCTTTAGGTCCGCTATTCTTGCGTGTATATAATTTTTTAACTAATTGTAACGTTCATTATATTGTCTAGCTCCAGTGACAAGGAACGAGTGCAAATTAAACTTATCCACCATCACGTTTAATTACTCGACCTAAAACCCGTTTTAGCTGAAATATTATTGTTCCAACTCATTGGAGTATGACGGATATTTCCGCATTAGTTTTTGGCAATTCGCCTACCGCTCTTTCTCTCTCTATCTCTCTATCTCTCTCTCTCTCTTTTCCTCCCCCTTTTTGTTCTCGAAGTTTATAGGTGTGTAAATCGTTAATTAACAAAATGAAAATAAAACCAGTTTTCAGTTTTGGCGTACCTACGCGTTATGTTTCATTAAAAGGACCACACAACATCACCTTAATAGAGAGGCTTTTTCCTTATTATATTCGTTATAAAAAAGGGGCGGCCTCGTTTGAAATGTCGAAAGAAATGGAGCTACTTGTATGGTCGTAAAAATTCTAAATGTTATTTACGCAATATATGGAATAAAAGATTATTCTGAAATGGAATCTTAAGAGGGGACCAGTTTTTGGGGAACCTTTAACTCTCAAAACTTAATCATTATCGTGATGCGAGACCGCACAGAATTAGAAATGGGGAATGCGTATCTCAGATTTAATATAGGGCCTAAATTTTACAGATAACAGAGATTATGTCTAAATGAAAAGAATGGCTTTCGTGAAATTTGATCTGAAAGAAGAAAGTGCTAAGATTTTTTTAAGAACTTTTAAAGTGATGACCAACACATAGCGAATCCAGATAAGTTCTTTTCTTAGGATTAACATTAATCATTCTCCACTCTAAAATTTACCCTTAAACTGTCTTATATTGCACAATATTGCGACTAATGATTTTTTTATGGCACAATTTGGGTGTCTTAAATGGCACCTAAAGGGGCTCACATGCCGTTAAATTCTCATAATAGAATACAAAAATAAAAATAGGTCAAAGGACCAGCACAAAAGGGAAGATTAACATCATACCCTAAAAATATTAAATGCGTAATACGGGGAGGGACAGTCCAGTTAACTTCAGACAGAGTCCAGGTGTCTCTGCAGGGCAATTTTATTTAAATATCAAGTTTTATGAACAAATAAAATTTATTTTTGCATCATAGTTGCATAATTGCAAAATAGCCTGGGAAAATTCGACGAGTGACCTTAAAAAGTTATTTTCGAATAACCATATGAACGTGGTTTTATTAGGTAATTAAACATAATATAATTTTTCTCATTGACTTTGAAACGGATAACCAAGCTTAAGGTGTGTCCAGATGAATCGCGATTTGTAGCACCTAAAGTCTGTTCACGTTAAGAAAACAGTGGTGGGTGGAGCTAAGTGAGGCTAATTTACTCGATAAAAAGATCATAACGTTCAATGTGAATCTGATTACAACTTCAACACATGGAGAAAATATTTTATAGGGTAAATCAGACTCGTGTCTAAGCCAATCACAGAGCCGTATTTTTAATCCCTATGCTTCTCCACACTGTTTTCTTAACGTGAACGGACTTTAATAATTTTTTCACGTCTAACGCGGTGTGTTTAGTCTGGACGTACCTTTACATACTGCTAATGACGACTTCCGTCATAAAACCATGCACTGGATGGTATTTCCTCTTAAGAAAAAGAATAAACACTATCTCGCTCTCGCGTACGTGCAGCTTTAAAATCAATAAATGCCTTTTGACACGTAACCAAACGACTCGCGTCTCTATATTTTTAGATCGAGGCCAGTCTCATTCAACAAGCCAATGGGATATTTAAAATCTTCGACTATATATAGGATAGGTCAACGCATTCTCTGGCCCAGCGCCGGCGTCTGCAAAAAATCTTCGTCGCCGTCTTAGCTTATATTTAGCCAATGTCTGGATCTGTTGTGACTAACTGCATTTTACGACTACAGAATAATTATATGTGTATTTCGATGAAAGCAAACTAACAAACGTTTTCTGTGCGTTTGGACGCAATAGAAACTGTCGATACAGAATGTTTATTTACTTTTGCAATTCAATTATTGGACTACTAACGGGTTGCAACAAAGCTAGCAAATTATGGAAACGAGCTTACACTTCATAGGTACATGCTTAATTAACTGCTAAAGCTCTTGCTAAAGTTGTTATTATCCAGGTTTATTCATATGTCTATTGATTTATCAAATATTGAGGACATAAATGTGTTATATCATGCAAATTCCATCTAGAGTATACTGAATTTAAGCCTTAACAAGTTGTTTTCAATCATCATTGCATTGCAAAATTTCGCTAACCATACATTATTACGTTGCAGGACCAAATATGTCACACTTGATTAAATTAAAAATTATGGATATTTCATGAGACTGCATTAATCTCCATTGCCGCTATTAAAAAAGATTACACAAATTTTGTGAGTGTATATGAAGAATTAATATACTTTTACCCAATAAGTACTTAATTAGTTAAATATAGTTGTAGTTGATTCGATTTTACACATTATGGAAATTAGGATGTTTTTTAGATAGACGAGAAGAAGTCTGATGTTTCTCAAATAACCTAAGATGTTCTGGTCTGGATACTGATTGGGTATTTGAAATGATGTTTATATTGACTTGAAGTTCTAAAAGATGATTGCAAAAATCAGCACAACTCCAAAAATGCTCCTTGTACTTGTCATTTTATTAATCACGGAAAATGCCATTTTTAACGTTAAATTACCCGTATTCCAATTAAGATAACGCTTGATTTTCTCGATCGGCGTCGATCAAAGGGCCTAGCAGGATAGACATGTGGGATCGACCTATACAGCGTGTTTCGGGGGAAAAAAGAAACATTTTAACGACGAATTTTATTGCTAAAAAAAGTACATTAAGGGTGTTAAAGGTTTTGTTATTAAAACAATTAAAATAAATATTTCAGATCGTTTTATAGGTAAGCATATTTTTTTATTAAAAGAAAGCTTAAACAATAAATTTTCCTATGTGGAGAAAAAAGAATTGGAGAAATGGCCATTGTTCATGTCTACGTATTTAATTGTTCTTGAAGGAAAGTTTTCAATTACTTATTCAAGCATTGCATGAGGAATAGCATTAATTTCATCTCCAATTCTTTGCTCGAATTTTCTCAAATTTTGTGATATTAAGAATAATACCTTACTTTTAAGTTAACCCCACAAGAAAAAATCTGCTGGTGTCAAGTCGGGACTTTTCGCTGGTTAGTTATTGTCTTGTGAAACGTTCCATGTTGTAAAGCTGTTTGTAGTCTGGCAAACAAAAACAAAATAGGGGTAATAAAAATGATATTCCCATTTCACAAAATTTGAGAGAATTGAAGCGAAAAATTAGAGATAAAATCAATGATATTCCTCATGGAATGCTTGAATAAGTGCTTAAAAACTTTCGTTCAAGAATAATTAAATGCGAAGACATGAACGATGGCCATTTCTCCAATACTCTTTTACACGTATGAAAATTTAATGTTTAAGCTTTCTTATGATAAAAAATGTATATTTATAAAATGATCTGAAGTATTTATTTTAATCGTTTTAAAAACGAAAATATTTCTGAAACATCCTTTCTAAAGATGAGTTAAAAAATAGTTCATTTTGGAGTTTATTTTCAGATATTTTTATAATTAACTAGCAACATTAATTAAAAAATAATAATTTGAAAGATGTTTTCAAAAATGCTACCACTGCTTCAAAGCATTGAAAAATAAGTAGAAAAAAACTTTAAAAAAGTAATAAAAGTAATGAATAAACATCGATTTTGAAAAGATTCAATTTTTTATTTTAAAAATGTCATATTTTATGTTGTTATGTAGGCCAATATGGAAAGTAATTTGAATGGAAAAATTGCCTTTCCATAATTGCCTAGCATACTAACGTTTAAAAACTGAAAAATTTTAAACCATTATATGTATAGATAATTAAAAAAAGCTAATTTTTATTNCATATAATGTCATTAACATATTTCCCTTTCTTTTCGATACGCTCTTTGATAGTACATGGGATTTAATATTTTCAGTTGTAAATAGATGTGTTCTATTATAATTTTTTTTTTCTTTTAGGTCTATTTTTCAAAGTGATCTTGAAATATTTAAAGAACACCACGTAGAGGCCTTTTAATTTAAAATCGAACATTTCAGAAAGTTATAAAAATACTAGGGCTTGATTTTTTCATCTACGAATGAATTTATCTGACAGTTAATTGTTACGATTAAACACAAAAGCGCTATTCTGGCTGATTTCAGTATAACCATAACATTTAACATTATTTCAACTAAATTTATTCGTAGATGAAAAGATCAGCCCTAAAGTGAACTGATACTGAATTTGTAGTTACACTTTTAATTTATATTTTAATATTTTCTTTATATTTCTAAAGTGTCTTAGTATTTCTAGAAATGTTAAAAAAAAACCTTAAGTGATATTTTCCAATTTCCTTTTTTGAGTGATATATCTATGTATGTTAAAATACAATCCAAATATCATCATCACTATAAACTTCATCTCTTAAAAAGTGTGGCACCGCTTACAGAAAAATTAAAAAGCCGAGAGCGCATCTTCAATTATATGCATTCATCAAAATTACGAGAATAAAATAAAGACTTTATATTGATACAAAATTATATCGTATTTTACAAATTAATCAATTATAATTGATTAATAACATTAGTTTACAAAATTTTAAAAAAATGTTTGCAATTGATTAACCAGTGTCATGTTCCCATGTATTTTGGTCCAGTGAATCCAAAAATCATACTTAAAATTTTTTTCATGGAAGCGTTTTCGAGTTAAGAATTTTTGAATTTTTTTTTCAATTATGACATGACAAATCTGTCAACATGCAAACAATTAACAACAAAAAATTTCAAATTTGATATTGTGGTCATCAACTGGAAAATTCATAACTTCATTATTTATCCACAGATTTGCATCCAAAGTAGCTTGTTCTGTTCAGAAAAGTGCCAGCTTCACGTAAAAATTGGAACTGGACTTATCTTTGCGATTTCTATTATTCCCAGGACGATATATGTGAATTTGTGACTCCGATTTTGGCTGAAAAAATTTTTTCAACTTATTGAAATCGCTAACAACTAAACTACTGATTTGACATGAGAACTGTATGATAGAAAGTTGTAGGGATTACCTTTGATTTAAGAGCTTATTTATCCAAATCGATCGGCTAGAACTCGAGATATATGTATAAAAAAATGTCGAAACACCTCCGATAATTGAAAAAAAAATTCAAAAATTCATAACTCGAAAACGCTTCCATGAAAAAAATTTTAAGTATGATTTTTGGGTTCACTGGACCAAAATACATGGAAATATGACATTGGTTAATCAACTGCAAAATATGTGTAAACTGGGTAATTGATAGCTTAAATATTGATAATTATCAATGTTTAAGCTACATTCACAACCACTCCAATTGCTAGCACACTTTGAATTCGAATTGCAAAATTGATATTTGGTATATAAAAATGGGTGATTCTTTATTAATCCTCCACTGCTCGCGCAATGAATTGTCCCATAAGAACTTAATGTAATACCGGTCTCACACACCGTGCGCGATTACTGCACGGTTAAACATGACTTTCGGCTTCAATAAATGGTGAGTTTGATTTTTTTAATGATTTGGTAGAATTGCTGATTATTATTTGACAAATGTCAATTTTGTATTTCGAATTCAAAGTGTATTAGCAATCGAAGTGGTTGAAAATGTAGCTTGATTCTATCAAATCGGGGAAAAAAATCAAATTCATTTTTAATTAACCTGTTCACTATTGTCAAAAGTCACATTAAGTCAAAATAGAATTCATTCACATTTTGTACATTACGTTTCGCAAATTTTAATCATAAAATCGAAAAACCTCTTGAGAGACCACCGTTTTCTCTTGTTAATCCAGAACCACTTCTGATTGCAGCTTCGTTCAGTTTCGGTCCTCTTCTATACTTTTTTCTAAGCGAATTGAAACGACTTTTTACTGTTGCCACTACAATTAAAATTATAGACAATTATTATAATAAAAGAAATTATTTCGAACCCACCATCAACATTAACTGCGGTCGCAATTTTTTGCCAACAATTTTCCTTTTTTAAAATAAGACTTGTAATCTGGGTTATCTTTTTTAAATAATGCAGCATAATCGCTTATTCTCTGAAGGAGAAATTTGTCTTTAAATTCTGGATTACTACTTGCCATTATATAAAATTTTCAATTTTCTAAAACAAGATAAAAAAACAGATTATTACTATTTAGACTCCCTTTTAAAAATTTGCGAAATGTAATGTACGAAATGTGAATGAATTCTGTTTCGACTTACCGTAAGTTTTGCAGTAGTGAATAGGTTAATTAAAAGTGAATTTGATTTTTTTCCGCGATTTGATCGAATCACTTATTTTTATTTGACAAATGTCAATTTTGCAATTCGAATTCAAAGTGTATTAGCAATCGAAGGGTTGCGAACGTAGCTTTAGTTTTCAGCATTGTCTTTATTAATAAACACCGTAGTCTTATTTCTTTTTAAACTTCAGATAAAACTGCTGCTGATATTAAAATACGGGATAGATATCGCCCATAAAACAAATAAAAAATAATTGCCGCCACATGGGAAGAAGATCTTGCAGTGCGGTTTCCATTAGGACAATCACAGCAACGATGCTCTTATACTTTCATAGCCTGTCCCATGTGGAGCATAACCAATGTAAATACGATAAACTTTTTTGTTTATATGTCGCCATTTAACGTCTGCTTTTAGTATATTGGGTGTTTCTTTTACGTAGTTTATTCAAAGATTATCATTGCTCTTCAAGTCGGCCAAACAAAAGACAGCTATAATGAATTGTTATGAACCAGTAAAAATACTTTTATTTTAACTGGGTCTCAGAATCAGTCAATTGAGAAAAATCAAGAAGCTGATTGGTATTGAGCTCTTGGAATTTAAATTTTCTGCGATTCTCCTTTTAAAAACAACAATCACCCTTTATTATGAAGATTTGTTTTTTTGCAAAAACATCAAATGAAAATTCTTGTTTTTAATGATGTAACATGACAATTTCCTTTTTTATGCCTATAATTAATGTGCGTGAGTAAAAGTGATGTGTATTAACGGAAGTTCTACAAAATATTCGAACTGCTTACTGCATATGTAATCACTATCATCATTGTCATCATTCAAATCACTACCTCCTAATAATGAATTTAATTGCGATATGTCTGAATCTTCCATATCCAGATATCATTTCGTATTTTTTTAGGAGCCGTAATTCTTAATCAATTTTGTCTAGAGTTACAGGATTTTCGTTACGCTATTCTGCATACAATTTATTTGATTATTTCAGGAGACTGCGTTTGTTGCAAATAATATCTTTGATTGTAATTTTTTTATTGCATCATTCTCTGTAGATTCTGATTTAAGTGTTTTTATATAATCAGCACAGGATCGACTTCGTAAATAATTGATACAATTTTGGCACATGTCGGATATAACTTCGATTCAAAATTATATCATTATTTATAATAAATTATGATTTTAACAAATAAATGAAGTTAGAGTTATGGCAAATTAAAAATAACTAGGTCTATGAAATATTTATAACTACATATGTACATACATACATAGTAAGAACGCAAAGATCGGAATAAATTCATTTAAAATTCAGGAGTTTGGTTTTGAAAAAAACGCTCTGAATAATCAATTTCAATTTTTGACTGCTTCTATGTACATATACAAAAAAAAATTATGACAACAAACTTAATTTTTTCAAATAGAAATATTATATTATTATATTTTTGAATTCTGAGTATGTTTTATACAATGCTTTTCATAAATGTGTCCTCCTCCCTCCGTTAACTTTTTAACAGAAGAATTTTTTCGAAATTCCAAAAGAGAATTTAAATAAGATAAAAAATACTATATTTTGACCATCTTGTTTCACAATAAATATTTACCGTTTAACTGAAAGAGCAAAAGGAATATTTTTTTAAATGAAACCATGGGTCAAGTGGCGCATCAAATTGAAGGTACTTCAAAACTACATTTAGGGTTGTAATTAGATTTTAAATTAATCGATTAATTTTTGAGGAAAAAAACTGCAAAGAACCAAAAATTCAAAAATGATTTTTTTTGCAAAAACTATTAGGTTTTCGATACTTGTTGTAAGGAACTTTTCTTTTGGAAATGACATCCTTAATCGTTGGTTAAATTTACGAGAGTGATTTCCCTAGTACCCTGTATAGGTTACTCAATAAATAATAAACGTTTTTTTTTTATTTTCGGAAATACTTCAAAAATTATAAAAAAATATATCGGTGCTTGAAAGAAAAAGGGGCGTAAGTGACATTTTTTGAGAATTGGACTTATTATTTTTATTTTAATCGTTTTTTTTCTGTATCGTTTGAGACTAGATTTACTTCTCTGTGATAATTTGTCACATTTTTGACAATTTGTCACAGAGAAGCAAAACATATATAGTCGATCCATTTTAATTTTGGGATGACGTCATGAACGAAAAATATATGACAAATAATTTACCAACTGTCAAGAAAAAAATTTTTTTTTTTGATTCTTGATATATATATGCATATTATATATGTTATAAATATACTAAAAATATATGTATATATTACTATACACATGTTTTTAACATATATATAATCATATATATTAAAAAAAAAAACAAATAATTTTGTAACGCCATTTTATTTTTGTAAGGTTGGATGTTCCTAAAATACGATTTAAATTTGCTGCGATGCCACAATTACTTCAGAATTTCAAATTTCAAATTGATGTTTTTTGATTTTTTACATTAAATTCAAAAGTGTGTTTTTGGGTTTTCTATCGTTTCTTTTTCGCTAAATCTTTGATGTGAACGTTGTTTTTATTGCTGTATTTTTTGAATTGTGAACACATCTTGGCAAATATGCATGCCACTATCACATTTTTGACGTAATGACGTCATCCCAAAATTAAAATGGACCGACTATATTAAAAAATGTTTATGACATTTTCCTCTGAAGCGGCGATATAGACACGATATGTTTCAGTCTCAGTTACAAGGTCCTGTTTGACTCATCTTTGTACTTTATCAGTTTTTGAAATATTCGATGTTATAGTAATAAAGGCGTTAACGCGTTTTTTTTTATATTTCAATATCACTTTGAAAAATAGACTCAAATAAAAAAATGTTTTTTTTTACGACTAAAAATATTAATTACGATATATAGGCCGATTTGCCATGTTTATCCTGCTAGACGCTTTATGAATGCTATCCATCAACTAAATGGACACAAAGTTGAAAATATAGCAAAATGCACCATTTACTGTAAAAAAACCTGTTGTGGTTATCAGATGTTCGATACATTTAAGAGTGTATTGACATTATCAGTCAAGTATTTAATTACCAAACCACTAACTAATTTTCCAGATTATGAAAATATCTATACTCTACATTAAACATCTTAATTATCAGAAAATTTCTGCTTTAAGCTTATTCTGCCGCTGGCTGTCATTAATTCACTTCATATTCTGGACATCTATTTATTAATCAAAGACATTTCCGTTGATGTCATTGTCAGTCCGAGCCTGTAATTAACGAACAAACAACCGATAAACTAATATATTTCAAAAAATCAAGATAAAAATGTTCGGACAGTGGCTTTGATGGCCGATCTGCAGACAGGGCAATCTTCCAGATTGGGAGCGCAATTTACACATGTAGTCAAATGTCCGCAAGGAAGAAAAACAATTCCAACCTCAGCATCCATGCAGATTTTGCACTGTCTAGCTTCTTTTAGCAGTCGGTTTTCCTCTTCCAGAGACAAGGACTTTTCCATGTGGTCACCCGGAATGACATCCGTCTTTTTATCAGCTTTATGCTGGCTCGGATTCTGTGTCATTGACGTTGAATCTACAATACGATCACCATTACTATCGTCAGTCTTTATTTCTTGTGTCAAATTATTTTGTGGGTAATTGCTTCTAGTATTGGACTCAAAGTCATCATCGTTGTCTTCTTCCAGTTGCACATTTAAAGCTGCTTCTACTAAAGCATCAGGTTGTGTATAACCTTCCCCAGTAGATTCCAACTTTTGCTTCATTGCCCTTCGGACTCTTTGGACGTCAATACCAATTTCTAAGGCTGCTAGGGCAGCCTCCGAGTGGAGATGCGCTCGTAATTCTTCATCGGAAACTGGGCGCTTCTTTTTGGCCGTTTTGATCTTTTGCATTTGCTGTAATAAAAAAAAAATTGTTTAATAAATGTTATTTAATTTGACAACATTAAGACTCGTTACGGGTTCATTGAGCTACTTTTACAGCACAACCTCATTCTTTTCGCGCAGCTTTCTACTTTCCAATTCGTTTATTATTTACATCAAAGCGAACTAATCTTTATCGATTGAAGCTTCTTTGGGACGGAACAAGTCGCTCTTAAAATAGCGACTTATCGAAGGCTATTCGGGGAATCGAAGAGGTCTGCAGCATGCAGGTCTGTGAGGGTTATTTACTTTTCTTTGGAAAAAGTCTTCCGACGTCTTGTGATCGATAAGAACATGTACAGAATGGTAAAAATCCTTATAAGACTTGGGTTGATGACCCGGGAAGCGCTCTAGTTTTGAAAATCAGCTAAAATTAAGCTTTTACACGGTTATCCGTCTGGCCATTTAAGCGCAATCACGGCACGTTTTACGAGAAGGGAAAATAGTTATACAATTTTCGTTTGCGCTCGTCTAAACCTTTCATTTGCTTTCTTGATATTACAGATCATTATTTCGTAATTGTAAAAACCTTAATTGAACAGTTTCCTAATAATTTAGTGACAGTAATTTGAGGGAATACGAATGGTTTTAAAAGTACAAATTAAACTCTAAATGTTAAACCATTAAAATCGCTGGTTGAACCATTCTAATGCAAATTTCAAAACCGACTGAAATTCTGTAGTTCAACAACGGTTGTATTCGTTCCGGAAAAGCCCGTTTGGTAGCACTGAAATTGTTTCCTGGCTGCCTGGCATGAGTCCGCAAATGACATTTAAATTGCGCAAAAGGTTCCAATTATTTTAATGAATACGCATAGAGGATTCCTGTTAATGGCTCGTATCCATGACTGGTGTGGAAATTCACGTGTTTATGCATGCATTCAGTGAGTTTTGTTATCTTGATTGAGAAAAAGTCGAAACGCGATTATGTATGGGAAGTGAATGGAAAGAGGACGAACGAAATTATTCTGACAACTACATTAATGCACACGTTACATCAATGATTTTACTGAACTGGCATGCTTAGAAACTAGTATGTACAGGATGACTATTTTAAAATTAAACTATTTTTTTATATTTATTTATTTTAATAGTTTATGTCATTTGATTAGATTGAAGTTTAAATTGCAATTGAATTGACAACAAACTAATGCTAATTTAACAAATGTTGCTAATGAGCCTGTGTCAAGACAACATATTTTCCTTTTGGCTTCACATAATCAATTCAAAAATATTCAATTTAAATATGATTTTCTGGAATATGATTTTACGGAAAGTAACGCAATGCTAATCGCTTAAGCCCAATCATTTTTTTTTGTAAATATTAAATTAATAACAAGAGGTCTCAAGAAACTAAACCCGGAGAACAGAGATGACGAAACAATTCTAATGTTATTTGATTGGTTTTGCTGTTTTCTTTGAAAGTTAATGTTTTGTTCCTCGGATGGTAATTCCATTGTTTGTTGTCAAGGGTTTTCCGGCAACATATATTTTCCTACATGAAAATAAACAGAAAACAGAGTCAAAACTGAAGCATTATGAGATGCAAAATTTTGCAACATAATAATTATTTTCCAGAGTGGCACTTCGATTTCTTTAAAAAGTTTCTATTTTGGAAAATCTATAGATATAAAACTCTAAATTTGCCTTTTAAATGAATAAAATTTACTGATAGTGATATACAGTTGCATGACCTGTACTATTAATTCATCTCACAATGGCGATCTTTCGATAGACTTTCTCTGGCTGCCGCTGCAATGGCAGAACGAGTTAGCAGTATTCTGGCAGACCGACGACATAAATTAACTTCACTTCCGTATATCGTGTCGGGTCAGTTGGGCCGATATCGACGTAAAGGCGCTCGTTACCTCAACTTCTTCCAATCGAAAGGATTAATTTAATCTGTTTGCATGAATGCACCATTTTCCAGCTACAATGTACTCACGTACACATATTGTACTGAGAAATCACTGTCTGAATTCTGAAAAGAACTATTCTAAAAGCAGTGAAAAGACAATTAGAAGTGCAAAAATGTAGAAAAGAGACTATGAAGAAAAACGAAAATTTTATTCCGATTTTTGAAAAATCAAACATTTTTCGGAAATCACTAAAAAAAATTTAATTTCTGTGTAAACTTTAGACTTATTGATGCAAATATGGCCAGGAAAGCTACACTGCTAATCAAGAAAGTTTTGAAAAACACATCATTTGTTTATTGCGGGTTCTAGATTATTATTATTGTATTAAAATTAACAACAACTAAGTAACAAAATTATAGCAAATTCATTATGTTTTAAAAACAAAATTTGTACAGAAAAGTAATTTAATATTCAAATACAAAATTTTTTCTACAAATATGTAAAATTAATGAATGAGGAAGTGATTGAAGAGAATAAGATGTAGACAGTTCAGTAAAGATACGACAAATGTCTATGTTAAACAAAAAAAAACGTAAGACAAACCATAGTTTCTGAAAATTTTATTGAACGGATAACGAAAAAATTTGAGAAAAACAAAAAGTTTACGATTTGTGAATCAACCAATCAAATTTTCTATCAGTTTTCAAGTTCAATAGTAAAGTCTGTTTTTTAGTGGACTTTGATATTTATATGTTGTTGGTAGTACTGGTCTAAAATATTAGTAATTTTGCTTTCGACAAATTTTTATAAGGGTAGGACTTATGAAAAATGTATAATTAATTTTTTTTGATAGCTACTGCCAATTAAAAAAGTTGAGAAGGTTTTCGAATTATTATTTTAGTTATTTTCTTTGTAATATGCCAAAAAAAATTTAAATTGACATTAATAAACTACCATAAAGAATTGAATAATTTGTTTCAAGATATAGGAAAATTAAAAAACATATAATAATAATAATAATAATAATAATAATAATAGCATTTTTATGACCCGGTATAAATATTTTCTCTATATTTTTTGTAAGTTCGGTTTTGTTTGACAAGTCCTCTAACTAGATAGATTCAAAATTTGGTAATATTTCAATTCGCGCTCAAAATTGTAATACCTTTCTTATTGTTAGTAAAAAATTGTTACTTTTACCAATATAATTTCTTTATCACTAGATATTGCCAACCATTTCCCTAAATTTTTGGCACATAGTTGTTCATTAAAAAAAAAATAAGTGAGTGGCTTAGAAGCAAAGGGATATAAGCGACAAAAATAGCTTTTTGTGAAAAATGACATTAAAGTTGAATGTTTACAGTGGATTTGGTATTTAGTTCAAATTTGATATAAGAAATGGTTGCATAAAAAGCCATATTTTCTCTGAATTCTTTGCAACATAGTTTTCGTCGAAATTAAATCGCATATTTTATAAATAACTCATTTTGTTTTCAAATGTCACCTGTACCCCATTGCTTCTAAGCCCCGCAATTATATTGTAATTTAAATTATTTTGTGTAAACGCCTAACATTTAAGCGGGAATTCTCTGGATCACTATTTATATTTTTGGCTGTTTCTATCAAATGATAAAATCATCAAGCAATTTTAGATAAAGGAATGGTTCATTTCTATTACTTTAATTAGATTATTTGTGGTTTTCTTCATTGCTAACACAATTTATATTAATTTATTTATTTTTTTATTTTAATTACTAAAAAAAAAATAAAAAGGATATTAAAGAAATCGTTAAAATATTTGAAAAGAAGAAATTAATTATCAATTTCTAAAGTTTCTGTAGGACGAGAATCAGCAATTATGCTAAAACTGGAGAGGAAGAATGTTTAGAAAATACATCATCTGCAGTATTTTAAAAGTTTTCAATGTCATCGATTTGATTCGTTGACCTGCACGATTGCTAGATTCAATAACCAGTTGAAGACCTGGTTAGAGATATGATTTTCTTCCAGTGAATATATGTACCTCATCTCTAGAATGTCTTACTTTATACCAGCTAAGATTCTTCAGAAGACAATAGATGAACTTAATTAGTTTACATTAAAAATTAATACTATATGCAGAGTGTTTAGAAATTTACTCCATTAATTTTAATGGCTGATTCCTGACAAAATTCTGAGCAGAAATTCTATATAAAATTTTTTCGAAAATGCCCCAAATTTGAACTACAGCCCAAAACATTTGACCAATGGGAACGTTCAACGCGAATACTCTGATCGACATTGTTGCCTTATTTTTTCTACTTATAATTTTTTATATCTATTTTTTGCTCAATTTTCTAATAATGTTTAATTATTTTGAAGATTATGAAGAGGAAATTATTCTTTCTTAAAATAATATTAGTTATGTTTCTATGTGTTACAAAAAACTGTCAAACTGACAGAACTTTAATAAAAGAATAATCAACAAATCAGCGATATGAAGATAAATAAGGCAACATTGTCGATCTGAGAGTTCGCGTCAAACGTTCCCATTGATCAGATGTTTTGGGCTATAATTCAAATTTGGGGCATTTTTGCAAAAAATTTTATATAGATTTTCTGCTCAGAATTTTGTCGGGAATCTGCCATTAAAAGTAATTTTCAAACACTTTATGCCTACAGTGTTTCCCAAAAGTAAGGAATCAATTCATTTAAAATTCAGTAGTTTATTTTTAAGAAAAACACTCGGACCCGTCGATTTTTATTTTTGGCTATGGTTTTTTTTAATGATAAATTCATGTATACAGGGTGTCACGAAAACCAGTGACGGCCACCAACTTCACTTTTTCAAATGAAAACCCCCATGTTTTATTCGATATTTGGATTCAGCTTCAAATTCTGAATATATTTCATATAACATGTCCTATACCTAACTTCAACAGTTACCGAAATATTGACGATTAAAATTACATAGAAATATAGTTAGAAATTTACGTTTGACATATAGCTATCAATACCTATAGATATATTGACCCAATTTGGTAAAAAACCTGAATCTAACAAGATGGACATTTTTATACAATGCCTCATTACACTGTATACTGTAGCTTTGAAAAAATAAGCTATTATTATCCAACCCGTGATATTTCTGGTCCGTTCAATGTAAAATAATATTGTAAGGAAAACCAAAAGACATTCGAAACCTACTTTCTTGCAAGCGAAACGTTCCCAGAATTGTTTACTGTTATGGTTAACCGAAAGTGGCCATGGACAGGCAAACGACCATCGGCTGTAAATGCAACAATGCAGGTCGCATAATAAAAATCAGCATTAGTAAGAAAACCATAGAGTGAATCATTCTGTTGGGCGAGCATTCTTGCACACGTCGATCGCCATTAGCTTTGCATATTAAATTTTCTTCTTTGACCTGTGGGTGCACCCACTGAGGCTGAAATGATGATGCATTTTTCCTTTTCGCTTTTAGGTGTGACAGGAGACGTAATCGGGAAGGGTTCGTTTTATCTATAGATAATTGATGATTTATTAGTATGGAATTGACATTATTAGTAGATTTATATGTCTATACAGGTTGTCCCATTAATATATTTAACTAGAGAACAGTACAAATATTTCCGATTATATAGGGTGCACGATAAAGCTTAAACTTTGTAATTTCAATATATGTCTTCCGATTTATTATTAGTGTTTTAGATTCTTTATAAAAGTATACTTATTTTTGTAAAGTAGCGCTTATTTAGTTTTTCCACTTTTTTCTCAATAATTGCCAGTTGCACTGATGGGTTTCTAATCATGTAAGTGCATATCTTACTTCTTATAGTGAGTAAAAATGGAAAAATTAAATAATAATTTTTTTTGCACAAGTCGCATCTCAATTTTAAACTATGAAAACTTTTCTTTTTTGAATGAAATGAAATTCTTTCAGCCGCTTCCTTTACCAATAACGCAACGCAGAGTCAAAAAAATATTAATTATTATTCTCTTTTTCCTGTATGATTAATAGTTATTGATCTGTTTTTGCATTAATAGGACACCTTATATAAACCATGAAGCTTGGATTATGTTATTTGCAATGCTTTTGGAAAAAAAGGGGGTGGTTCTTTATCTATGTATAAAAATTACCGGATCAATAAGTGACTAAACTAATAAGAATGCAATTAAATGCGTATGTAAGAAGTGCGCGAGAATAATAATTTATTATATTCTTCCGGTGATTCAATTGCGAAAAAATCTGAATTATAAATATTGAATAAATTGATTTTATGTATAAAAATTACAAAACGCAAACGGAAATGTATCCAGCCCGGTTACAACATCAGTGAACTAGGACTTAATCGTTTCTAATCGGATTTTTTTTTTCATTTATTTATTAATAACTGGATATACCAAGGAAGACGTGTTATATTATGAAATGTTAAAAATAATTGTTTCCTGCAAATTTTTTTTACTTCTAATCCGCTTGTACAAGGTACATATGTTAATGGTGTCTGTCGGTTTTCTTTGTTGTTTTGTGACACGCCTTATAATTGAACAAATTCAATCATAAAAGAAAAACAACACAGAGTGTCCGTAGGTACATTTGGCAGAACAGAAACAGTTTTTCAATTAAAAAAATACAAGATGGTCATACTCATAGGCATCTTTTAAACTACTATTATCGAAATTATCTTTCTTCAAAGATGGAATCGTGTTGTACATATATTCTTAAATGCTTTAATAACAAAGCTCAGCCAAGAGGTAAAGAAATATTTATGTTCTATAAATTACATGTTAAAGCCTATTTGAGGCTATGAGAGCAAGAACGGACTAACCTCAAAAACGGACCAACCCAGTGTAATCCAATTTTGCCCTTTACAAACTGGAAAGTAATTCGATACAAGAATTTTTTTTGCATTGCCATTTAGTACAGATATGATTGAGGTGATTAAGTCCATTTTTGCTTTATTCTTTGCTTATTTTTGAGCTTATTAATGCTATAAATTTAGATACCGAAAAATTATGGATTAGTCCGTTGTTGTTCTCATAGCTTCATTTATCGTTTACAAATAATTTCAAATTCAACCAATCCCGTCTCATTCTTATTGGAGGTTCTAAGATCTTTAATGCGAAACATAACATTTTCAATAATATAGTGCTCTGGTAATCTCTATTCACGTGCTCATTAAAATGTGGCTACAATAAATGGAAACTTCATTTAAAACTTAAAGTACCTAAGTAATGTTTTGTTTAGATATTTTTTAAATCCTTATCTGTCAAAACGATCTGGCTGTAATGAAACTGACGAATTTTAAGACATCTGTCTCAATTTCATTCCAATTTTTCATAATGTTGCCTTTCGGAGAGTAGAAAATGAAAAAGCACCACAAATCCGTTACTGGTAATGAAACCAATTAATTTTCCTTCATGTAACGTTAACTACTTCATAAAGGAACTCGAGTCTAACGAGATGTTTTACATGAAATTTGGTGGAGTCAAACAATTGTACGATGGTCAATATTCCAATCTGGATTTTATTTTTTCGTACACTTCCATTGGTATTATCAGTGCATAACTGGCGAAATTTGATACTCTAGATTTTCTCAGCTTATCTTTCATCCCAGATTTAAGATCACATGTGTCTTGATATTGCCCATTATTTCCTAAAAACTCAAAGAATGATAATCCAGATAGCTATATACCTAACCTCCATATGAAATTGACAATTTTCTGCAGAGCTATTGTATGGACATCTACAGGTAATATTTGAGTATTTGGTAACCTATGATTAACGTACCACTTGTTTATCTCCAATTCGCTTTAACAAGATTTAAAAAGTAGTGAAAAAAACACAATACATCATCCTTTAGATATTCAAGAACACAATTTTACTCTAACACTGGTTTGAAAATCAAGGAATTCCCTGTATAATGGTTAAAGGTTTTAGGAACAAAGTTTAAAATAGGTAAATTTCACTACAATATGGAGTAATGAATTTTCGTTAAGTTTCAATAGGTTAACACTATCCTAGAACTAACAACTCACTATTTTTTATTAAGCAATAATCAGTACAGTAATTTTTTCATGTGAGTGATTAACCAAGCCTGTTGACCAAAAAAAATAAATAGAGATATCTATGTGTTGATTAAAAAAATATATTGGGTCTGGACATATTCGGGATATTCTAGTTTTGTTGGGGTCATATGGAATGTCTATGGTAGGAAATTGATTGTTAACTGTACGATAAAATATCAAAATAATTGGTATCTTAAACTGAATTCTGTTTTTCTCAATTTGGAAGTTTTGGTTCATAGAACAATGCTTGTCCTTGCAACTAACATGCTCTTAAACATTATGTATATCAAAGAACTTTTATAAGCGAAATGGCGAGTATATCAGTGAAAATTCAGAACATATTTGACTATTCAGATGGCCTATTCGTCAGCCGAAACTCGTTATACGTGTGTCGGATATCTTTGATACTTTTTTGTACAAGTTCCCACGACATGAAATTCTAGAAAACATGCAACTACATGTACACACTTTTCCAAAAACCGTCGCCTTCACCAAAACATTGAAAAAAATTTAAAATAACTATTTGAAGACCTTAGAGTAACAACGATACATGCCACAAAACTGACTTTTTAAGTAAATCGACTTTAAAGTTTTTAAAATGGCTAACTTTGTTATAAAAGCAAAAAGGTTATGCAGAGTTTATGGCGTTATATGTGTTACAATTCTAATGATTTTCAATTCAAACCTAGATACGTGCCTACTGATGTGAAAAATGCATATAACTCATTTTTAACAAGATTGTGGCTTGTACCGTTGTTGCTCTAAGGTCTTCAATTCTTCTAGAATTGGGGTTTGTATACGAATAGAAGTCAAATAGCTAAATGCCTAAAAATTAAACATACTTCATTATATTGCATTATGACTTGAAAGTAAAAAATCGATAAAACATGAGCCCTTGCCTTGTCCCGTTCCTAAATAAATACACTTTCATCTGAGGCTATATCTTTCAAAGAAAACCTAATGGATGACCAATGAGTAAGTCAATTTACAAATATTGATTCGATAAATATTTATTCATGTTTATGAAGAAGAAGGGATAGTGATTATCGGCAGTTAGTGATTTCTCCGAAAAAATAGGTCTTTTGCTAAACTGTCGGATAATAAATTTAAAAATTTCTTATAAATATTAATTCAAAATAGACACTTACGTGATTATTAACATCTAAACTGTCCAGAGAGCAGGCCGCCACAAATTCTTGTCCTTTAACTAAATTTACAAATGAGCATCTTGAAAACCATCGAGCATGTTCTGTCCATGGGTCATCGTCGGGATCCCAATGTCTTAATCCTCCATCACAATGAAAACATCTTACTTGATCACCCAAACCTAAAACGTTTCTATAATAATATACAAAATTTCTACTTAAAGCCACCTGCAAACCTTCATAATAAAAACCTGCTTGCGCTAATGAGTTTGGAGTCTGAATAAGATAAGGGGACCAAGTACCAAAGGATTTCAATCTGGCCTCAACAGTCCCAAAATCAGGTCTTTTTGGTCCATTATGTATTTGAACACCTAATTCGTCTAAATTACCGTCAACTACATTATCAATAATATTCATATTTCCTTGTAAAGTAGGCCCATTTGAATTTCTAGAACTGGAGGAACTTTCCCGATTCTCTAGTCTAGGATTGATTGTCGATATAACATATGGGCAAGTTGGAAAATGTCTTTTATGTTCTACATCGGGAATATCGTTAGGTTCCCATGCTCGGACCACTCCTTTACAAAATGCACATTTTGTATTGTCGCCAATTCTCAATGAATAGAATCCTGCTCGTGCCAGGTCTTCTGGAGACACTATTTCCGGTATCGGCCAGTTTTCGAATGAAGCTAATCGAACCTGTTCACTTTGATAATTTATAGTTGTTCTCTGGGATTGAACCTCAGAGGCCAAAGAAACATTACCGGAACCCGTTGGATTTACTATGAACGAGCATTCAGGACTTAGAGTCCTGTGACGAGCCATTACTTGATCTCCATAGGTCCAGTTTGAAATTCTCAATGCACACGAGAAACATTCTACTTCTAATCCTTGTTTAGTAAAAAAAAAACCGGCTTTTGCGATTCGTTGAGGGCTGACTGCAGCATCCGGAGGCCATTCCGCAAAAGTGTCCAGTCGATTTCGTTCAACATTCATTTGGGAACTTTTAAAATCACTACTAGAAAACTTTATAGGTTTATTAAACCGACATTTTCACCACGTGTTCGATCGAAAAAGGTTATTTTACAAAGAAAGCGTGACTATATTGTAGATAATAACATAAATTATTATAGTTCAGTGTATTTGCAATATAAAGTTTATAATTTGGCTATTTTTAAGGGAACTTGTCTGACATCACTCTATAGTCGAACTATCAGCTGATTTTGACATTTTTCACTGTTCTTGGCTTCTTTTAGGCACTAGCAACGTAATTGGAAAGTACTGACATAAAATTTCATTTATTTCAGTTTCATTAACATTAATTAAAAAATAATAGGAATATTACTAAATTTATTATAGTTACATTTCCTGTTGTTTTCACAATTGACAAACAACGTGTGGCCTATTTCATTCACGTGACCCTGGCTAGCCAATAGTAATCGGCTTAGTTGTTATAGCCATTGAGCCCACCAATCAACTGACATATCATAAAATCCTGTTGACACTTTTTAATCTTGAAAATCTAACCTTACAGTTCGTTTTCTTTTTATTTTTCCTTATGGATTGCTGAATACTTATTTTATATTTAAAAATATATTTTGCAACTAATTTATACGTTTTTACGTTATTTATTTTTTCCATTATCATCTCTATGTATTTTTTAATAATATAATTACACAATTAATCTGTTTACTCGTTGAATTATCTTTTAAGGACCAAAGTTCAGTGGAATATTTAAAATTGAATACTTATTCCAAATATTTAAGAGTCATGTCTCTATCCAAGCTATTGAAAGTAAGTTAAAAAAAAACATCCATTTAAATAAATGTAATTTCGAAATGTTTCAAAGGGTATAAAATAATAGCTCCAAATAACAATACCAAATTTTAGGTTGTTAATCCAGCTATCCGTCAATACGGTACCCAAACCAATCTAAATGAAGTGGTTATTGTATCAGCCGTTCGAACGCCAATAGGATCCTTTTTAGCTTCTTTATCTCCATTATCTGCAACACAACTAGGAGGTGTAGCAATTAAAGGTGCAATCGAGCGGGCTGGTATTCCTCAAAACGAAATAAAGGAAGTCTTCTTGGGAAATGTATGCCAAGGAGGTGTTGGGCAAGCGCCTGCAAGGCAAGCCACTATTTTTGCTGGCTTGCCCACATCCACTATTTGCACCACCATTAATAAAGTCAGTTGAAACATTGCTTTTTTATTATTTTAAGTAATTGTTTTATTTTTAGGTCTGCGCATCTGGTATGAAGTCAATAATATTTGGAGCGCAGTCAATACAAACTGGAAATCAAGAGGTGATTTTAGCAGGCGGCATGGAATCAATGTCAAATGTTCCTTTTTACTTGAAACGTGGACAAACGCCTTATGGAGGCGTCCATTTAAGCGATGGAATAGTTTTGGATGGTTTAACAGATGTATATAATAAAATTCATATGGGAAACTGTGCGGAAAACACGGCAAAAAAATTAGGCATCACTCGTCAACAACAGGACGAATTTGCCGTTAATTCATACAAAAGGAGCGCCCAAGCTTGGCAAAATAAAATATTTGATTCTGAAATTGTACCAGTAAATGTACCGCAAAAACGAGGACAACCCGATTTGATTTTCTCTGAAGATGAGGAATATAAGCGAGTAAATTTTGAAAAATTCGGCAAACTAGCTACAGTGTTTCAACGAGAAAACGGCACAGTAACCGCAGGAAACGCTTCAACTCTAAATGATGGAGCAGCAGCATTAATTTTAACTACCACATCAGTAGCAAGTCGTTTGAATCTTAAACCACTGGCTCGAATAGTTGGTTTTGCTGATGGTGCTTGTGAGCCCATAGATTTTCCCATTGCTCCTGCTGTTGCAGTCCCAAAACTGTTGCAGGAAACTGGTGTTAAGAAAAATGACATTGCCCTATGGGAAATAAACGAAGCGTTTAGCGTGGTCGTTTTGGCCAATCAAAAGTTATTAGATTTAGATCCAAATAAAGTTAACGTTCATGGAGGAGCAGTTAGTCTTGGACATCCTATTGGAATGTCTGGAGCAAGGATTGTAGTGCATCTGGTGCATGCCTTGAAACCAGGAGAAAAAGGAGTAGCTTCAATTTGTAATGGAGGCGGAGGCGCTTCCTCTATTATGATTGAACGATTGTAAGTTCTGGCGATTTATTGCTTAAAGTCTGATTTTTGTTATCTAATATGAATTTTATGATTGTATGATTATATTATTTTTTCTAAGGAATTAGTTGATGTGTTTTGTTTTTGGTAGGCCCGAGGTAAAAGATAAAAATGAACTGCCAAAATTAACACTTTTCACCAAGGATCCCTGTCCGTTGTGTGACGAATTAAAAGTTCAATTAGCCCCTTATATGAGTGAGATCGACTTTGAAATTGTCGATATTTCCAAAAAGGAGAATGTCAGATGGCTAAGACTGTTTCGATATGAAATTCCGGTTGTATTTTTTAATAGAGAATTCCTATGCAAACACCAATTAAATGAAGATTTACTTAAACGTAAATTACAAGAGTTCAATGATAGTTGAAAATTAATTTGTAACATTTATATTCACAACTATATAACGTATGTAACGTAATGTAACAACGCAAACGAATAATTATTGCATTAAAGTTTATTGAAAAATGTTTCTCTTTTAGCACATGCATTCAAATCCTGGATTGCCAAGTAAATCGCAAATGTATTTCTTGAAACTACCCCTAGCCTCTACAATATCTTCAAGGGTTTGACTAAACTCCCCATTAAGAATAACGGTGGGAATGAAAGGAGTCTCTACCGAGTCAGTTTTTTTCCCATTGATTGATAATAATTCGTCCGCTTTTCCATTTGTAACACAATCTTGAATATCCGCCCATGAAATATCAGTAAGATTGGCACACTAAAAAGTAATTGTTCAGAAATTATAAGTACAAAAAAAGTTTAAAAAGTACATTTGTTAAAGTGACATCAGAAGCCGGAACATCGCTCACTTCTGAGCAATAGATAAACTCTGAACTAACGTCAATAGTGGTCATGTTAAGAACACAAGCATGCACCTTGTTTCCGTAACATTCATCAGGGCCATGTTGGCAAGTGAAACTCTTTGTGCCATTTACAACAGTTTCCTAAAGTAAAATAAAAAAATAATTTGAAAGGACAAGAATATTACATGCGTACGTTAGCTCTGCCATATGGAATGAGGTCCACATCCAGGTATTTCCTTAATGTCGCGAAAGCTGGATAGTATTGTCTGGTAATGAAGTACATGCTATCTGGGCACAATGTTTCATAATAAACATCTACTTTTATTAAATCTTGGTCCTTAATGGTCCTGGCCTAAGAAGAAATGTTAAATTAGCCATTAAGTACTAGATTTAGGTAGGAACGTACCTGGGTTATAGCTAAGGAAGCTGCGAAAATGAAAAATAAAGCTTTCATTTTAATGATGTATGTACTGGAAACAAGCGCTAAAATGTACACTAGTGTTCTATTGTAGCGAGTACTTCAATATCTTACTATTTAATATCAATTATTATCTGACTACATAAAGAAAGGCACTTGAAAGTCTATTAGTAGACCCATCCATAAAATTCTTTTGAGAATAATAAAAATCATCTGACTTTAATAAAGTTGCAAAATCATCATTTATCTTACGTCTATAATCTATTTTAGATTCAAAGCTCTTGATACTCTAAAAGATAGTTTTCTTTTCTTTTTAAAATTAGTAAAATCTACAATTTAAAAAAACCCAATCAGAAGAAAACATAATTTTATAAATTTGCAAACATAATTATCTGGTTATGATTTCAACTACAGTTGTTATAAAGCAAAATGAATAATAAACTCTTCAAAGGGTTATATTGATATCATCCTGCTCTAACATGTGCAGATCAGGCTTTTTAATAAACGTAACTAGATTCTAGTTAATTCTACTCAGTAGATCATGATGATATGATAAGATTTTATACGAATATGAAATGATACATACTATATTCAAGAGTGTTATTTAGTTAAATTTCACTACGAATAGCTTTTATTGTTATGTTATGTTGATAAAACTAATAGTCGCATCATGTATGGCCCTTTAATTATAACAATAAGAACAAATTATGTGAAACTCGTTTACAGAGGCATGTTTCATCCTTTGGATCATTAAAGAATAATTCTTTTGGTAGCACTGTTTGTTTAGTGCATTCCTTGCCATTGAAGAAAATATTTTTAGAATAAAGACTTTGAAATAGATGTAGAATTAAAATTTAAAAAATATAGCTAGTTACAACATTGAATGTTCCAACCTTCTCTAATTGTTTTGTTATCAAAAAGACTTATCTGAAGATATTTCCGGTAATCATAATTTTACGTAGTTCTCTTGATCTTAAATAATAGTAATCTTTCAATAGTCTGTTCATTTGTCTGGCTTTTATTGCAAAATATTCTACTTTAACATGAAAGTCCTAGTTGCAATTTTGTTTTTTAGCTTTGCTTTATGCCAGGTAAGTTGGTATTTATCTTAAAAAAAAATTATATTAACTATACTATTTAGGCTAGAAATATAGCTGTAGAGGATGTAGTCCAAGTTCAGCTCTACTATGAAAGTCTTTGCCCTTACAGTATTGATTTTATTGTTAATCAGTTGTATCCCGCTTACAAGGATCTTTCGAAATACATAAATTTGGAATTAGTGCCTTGGGGAAATGCCCATGTAAGTTTAGAAATTTACCTTTAAAATTAATATTAAGCGATTCTTAAATAGGAAACAACTGTCAATGGAACTAAACAGGTCACGTGCCAACATGGGGTGGATGAATGTTATGGAAATAAGGTTCATTCTTGCGCTTTGAATATAACAAGTGTTGATATCAGTACTGCATTTATTGCTTGTGCGGAAGGTGCTGATTCCCCAACTGAAACTTCTACTTTCCAGGAGGTAATGAGACCAAATATTTTGCATCACCAAATTGAAGCCTAGGTATTTTTAGTGTGCAACATCGAATGAAATTTCTTGGGACGTACTGGACGCTTGTGTAACGAGCAGCATTGGTGATGAGCTTTTATCAGAAAATGGGGAGAAAACTGCTAAAGTAAATCTTCCTGGAGTACCTTACATCGTCATTGATCAAGTTTTTACTGACGAAAATGAAGCTAAAGCTAGGAGCGATTTTAGAGGTTTAATTTGCTCTTTGATCCCTGCTAATGAGCAATGTAATATATAAAAAACATGTAAAAATATTGGAAATAAAATGATAAAATAATGAGCAAAACTCAGAAATATCTACGTAAGTCGTCACAATAGACTTTTAAGTGTACAAAATAAATAATTCAAGTACTTGAGCAAGTATCTTAAAAACAGTTTTTCAAATGTAAAATTTAAAAGACGAAGGTCATGACCAATACTGTAGAAAATCTAGAAATCAACACTGATTTTGTAGCATTAGAATACGTAACAAAATAGTATATTTAACAAAGACGGCTTGTAAAACCAAATATACAGAACTCGATAGAATGAAATTAGGATGCATTAGAACGTATTTGAAAAAATAAATTTCATACTCGAAAACAAAAATGTACTTTAATACGTAACAAACAAACTCTTCAACAAATGTATTTTGTTAGTTCTCGCATATTACGCTCAAATCTGGGCACTCATTTAAAGAAACAGACAATTTGACAAAAACACTAATTGTAAAAGTGATGTAGGAACCAGAGTCGGAAACTTAGAAAGTCAGTTACATAATTGTAAAATACATATCCCATGTTCACCTCTCTTATGAAAGTCTTTGCCCTTACAGTATTAATTTTATCGTTAATCAGTTATATCCAACTTACAAAAATTTTTCGCAATATACGGATGTTCCATAAGTGTTTCACCATATTTCAGGAGCTGATAGTACATTGAAAAATAATGTTAGTTATCTATATAAACCATATTCCAATAATGCTTTAGTGCCGAGATATAGGGTGTTAAAGTTTTAATAAAAAAAAAAATTAATTCATATCTTTAAAACCATTCGATATATTTAAATAAAATTTTGTACGTTATGACAATTCATGAAAACGTATTTTTTTATACAGAAATATTATTTTTAATTTCACCATTGGCGTGCGTACGGACACATCTAAGCACATTTTTTAAGAAAAAAATGGGACGCCGCTGGTTTTTCTCAAAATAAAAATCATTTTGGGTATTTTCGTTCATTTTCCAGTAAGAAAATAGAAACAGTCTACGTACACCATATTTTTTTAATGGTATTAATATTTTTTTAATAAACCATAATATACAGTGGTAAGCCGTTGACTTCCAGAATGTGTTTCAGATACATCACCAAATTGCCTAAAACGGCTCCACAATCTCGATATAACGCTTTGAGTCGTGCCCAGCTCGCGAGCAACATCAACTTGTCGCGCACCACTTTGAAACATACCCACTGCTTTCATCGCGTGTTAAATGATTTCGTACCATGATTTTTTAACGTTTATATTAACTAAATTAATAAGGAATAAATGTTTAAAAATGTCAGTTACTACGAAAGAACTAAACCTCCCTGCTTTATCGCTTCTTTAGAATTCAGCAAGATACATATCGACAACCAAATATGTTACTATTGTAGTCTGTAAAAA
>JABRWK010000089.1:310509-340248 GCA_013372445.1 Hypothenemus hampei | reverse complement strand
ATATACAGGATCTTTTGAATAAGTCTGTCAATAGGTCACTATAGGTTTCTGCCACCGAAATATGAAATAAAGTTTAAATAAATATATTATAAGTTCGTTTTATTTTCGAAATACTAGGATTAACATTTTAATTCAAGAGATCTTGAGATATTTGAAAGAAAGTTTGTATACAAGTTTAGCCTATTAATGAGTATGAAACAAAAAAGTTCTAACCTTTATACGTTAAAGTGAGAAAATGGCATAAATAATTGGCCAAACTTTGGAGTTCACACAGTTTACTGCTTAGATAACATCAGAGACGAAAAACTATGCAGAAACTTGCTTAACCTGAATGTGTATTGGCTATTTTAATCCTGGATCAACACACTTATATTTTATATGCGTGAGCAACACAGTGGGGTCTAAGAGACCCCATTGTGTTTTTTTCAGAGGTTTTTTTCTTCTTAAATTGGAACATTACAATCTAAAATTTTATTTCTATGGTTTATTGAAAGACTAAAGTTAACAAGTAAATAAAAAGCATTCTAATTTAAAATGTCTTGCAAATGAAAATACAACACTTAATACAATATTAAGAAATAATTTTGAACAGGAAAAAGATTTTTGGAATCTCAGAGGCTCCAGTGTATTATATAGGGTGTCTCTAAAAGGTTGGGCCAACGTTTGATCACATATAGTACAGCTCAAAATAAGTCGATTTAACTAAACTTGTTTTAATCCAAAAGTTTTGTTGTTAAAAGTTGATAATAATGGAACTACAGGGTGTTAAAATTGAAAAAATAAATCACATTTTCTTTAATATCTTTCGACTACTTCGAGTTAATTTCACAAAATTTGGTATATAGGGGTTTCGTGGGATGAGAAATTCAAATTTATCGTCCATTTCGGTGTATCTTATAGAGGACGCCACCAGCGACACTTAAGACTCTTTTAAATTGCCAAAACTTTTTTGTGCCACGGTGTATGTCATTTTTAACTTGAGAAATCCTTTTTCAACCTTTTTTACTAAAAAAAGTATACCTTGTTAATGTCTCTAAAATCAATCGTTTTCCACAAAAAAAGCATTTAATGTTGATAGTGCACAAAAAACAGAACAAGCAAAATTTCTTTATAATAACAATTTAATCAACTTAATCAATCTAATCAACTTAACTCTCTAAAATTAATAAATAAATATGTTTAATCTAACACAGTTTAAACAAATTTAAACGCAATCTACACAATTTAAATAGTTCTAAACAGAATCTAAACAATCCAAACATTCTAAAAACTCCAACACTTCAAACACAAGAACCGACCATAAGTAGTAGAAGATTAGGTTTCGAATTAAGCATATCTAAGGATATAGTAAATCGAGTTACAAAGAAATATTTGTTACATGTCTGCCATATATAAAAAGTACCAGACCTTTTGCCGGGAGATCTTCAATTACGAGTCGATTTTTGTCGTTTTATAACTGATCAACGACTGCAGGATATGTTTTTCCACAAAAAATCCTTTTCACAGATGACATGTATTTTATAAGGGCTGGAATATTCAATATTCACAATGAACATGTTTATGCCGAAGTAAATACTCATGCAGCCGTAGTACGAAATTATCAACAAGATTTTAGAAGAAACGTTTGGGCTGGTATAATTGACAATTTCATTATTGGTTATGTTCTTTTACCGGAAAGGCTCAATGGGTAAAATTATTTAAATTTCCGAGAAAACACGCTGCCAGAATTATTAGACCTTATTATTACCTTTAGCTCTAAGACATGATTTATGGTTTATGCAGGATGGAGCTCCCCCTCATCATTCGCTTAATGTTCAAGCCTTTCTCAATCGACAGTATCCAAACAGATGGATAGGCAGAGGCGTCAACGCTCCAATAAACTGGGAGTTGCGCTCCCCAGATATGAGGCCAATGGACTATTTCTTCTGGGGACGTCTAAAAGAAATAGTTTATTCAACTCCCATCAATAATTGAAATGATCTGTGGTAGCGAATTGAACACAGTGTAA
This sequence comes from Hypothenemus hampei, assembly GCA_013372445.1. NCBI lineage: Eukaryota > Metazoa > Arthropoda > Insecta > Coleoptera > Curculionidae > Hypothenemus > Hypothenemus hampei. The sequence goes on along the minus strand of JABRWK010000089.1, from coordinate 338,240 downwards.
ATATTATGAGAAATAATGAAGACAATTTCCAAAGGTTACTTAGTTAGGCGTTAATTTTCTGCGAAGAATTAGTCTATATATGCGTGCAGGTGGTGGCCATTTTGAACCCATTTTAAGGGAGCTTAATAATAATGAGTGATTTTTTAGACTGTTAGAGTGTTTGTAGTGTTGGAGTTTTTAGGATGTTTGGATTGTTTAACACTATTTAAATTGTTTAGATTGCGTTTAAATTTGTTTAAACTGAGTTAGATTAAACATATTTATTTATTAATTTTAGAGACATTAACAAGGTATACTTTTTTTTAGTAAAAAAGGTTGAAAAAGGATTTCTCAAGTTAAAAATGACATACACCGTGGCACAAAAAAGTTTTGGCAATTTAAAAGAGTCTTAAGTGTCGCTGGTGGCGTCCTCTATAAGATACACCGAAATGGACGATAAATTTGAATTTCTCATCCCACGAAACTCTCTATATACCAAATTTAGTGAAATTAACTCAAAGTAGTCGAAAGATATTAAAGAAAATGTGATTTATTTTTTCAACTTTGACACCCTGTAGTTCCGTTATTATCAACTTTTGAACTAAGGCAAGTTTAGTTAAACCGACTTATTTTGAGCTGTACTATATGTGGTGAAACGTTGGCCCAACGTTTTACAGATGCCCTGTATTGTCAACCATGTTCCTAGATGTTTGACATGGTGTTATCTATTTAAAAAAAATAGAGTATAAATTGGCAAGGTTGTGAAATTTTTCTTTTTATCCCACCATCTATCAATACTAGCTTCAACTAGAAAATATTTAGAAGAGTTTTCTTTACTTTACCAGTTTCAGAAATAATTGGAGCTTTATTTAATAGATGAGGATCGCGAGTAATATCTGTACAGTGATTTTTATATAAAGTCACTGTAATAATTTTAATGTTTATTAAAAAGTTTAATTTACTGATTCCTTATTTACAATTTCAGCTTTACTTCCAAGATCACAGAAGTGTATGAGGGTAAAAATTGAATCTTCTCAAATTTACGCCTTTCTGTTATAACATATAAATTCTGATAACTTCTGTTTTCTTATATACAATTTCGGTTATGCTACCAGGGACACAGACATGACTAAACTTTTTTTTTTGGTAAAAATTGAACTAACTATACAAAACTCAGAAAACGTTGATTGAAAATGTTCAAATTACACACACTGTTTGCCTAACGGACGCTTATCAATCTGCAACAAAAATTGAGTAAATTCACTTTATAGAAATAGTTTAAGAAATCGTAATAATTCCTTCACCATTTTCTAAGGAATCCTAGTAAAGTTTTAAATTGATCCCTTAATTAATGATTAGAGGAAATTATTCCATATTTTCTGGTATTTTTATTGCCAATTTACTCTCATGTAATGCGGACGTATCATATTCTACTAACAGGTAGTACAGGATACCATTTTCTAAAGTAAAAGTTCTCGGAAAATTCTTTTTGAAAATTTTCAAATTACACGCTGTGTTTTCCTAATGTATGCTGTTCAATCTGCAATAAAAATTAGACAAATTCAATTCGATAAAAAATTTCCAAAATGATGAATATTCTTTTGCCATTTTGTCAGGAATCCTAGTAACATTTTCACTTAATCCTTTAATTACCGTTTTTTGATATTATTCCAAGTTTTCTAGTTTTCGTTGTTAATCTGTCTTCATGTAATAAGAAAACTTCATATTCTGTTAACAAGTAGTACAGGATGCTAGTTTTCCCAGTAAAAATTGAACCAAACTGTACAAAACTCAGAAAATCTTTGTTGAATATTTTCAAATTACACATTGTGTTTTCTTAACGTATGTTGATCAAACTTCAACAGAAATTAGACAAATTCAATCGATAAAAAAAGTTTAAAAATTGTGAATATTGCTTTACCATTTTATCAGGAATTGTAGCACCGTTTTAATTTAATACCTTAATTATCGTTTTTAAAGTATTCCACGTTTCCTAGCATTCTTGTTGTAAATCTACCGTACTTCGGGGCATTTCTCTTTTTTAGTGAAAATCCAACCAAACCATACAAAACACAGGATATCTAGATCAGGATTAAATGTTTTGTGACATCATTTTTATTATCTATTTGGGAACATATAGCATATTCGTTAGTTTCATCGACTATAAGTTGCATAATATCTTCTTTCAAAAAAAAACATACACTGAAAATGGTGGTGGTATGTTGTTGGTAGGCGAGTTATGTTTCTTGATACTGATTACGGCGCATTTTGACCAAAAGTACGCTTATAAAACCTGCATGTAATCTAGCTGGCAAAATTATTAAAAATTGCAATTTTATAAAGCACACAGGAACTTTAAAAACTGAATTTATACGAAATATTTTTTTTGGGATATACTCATAGAATCGAACCAGACAACCAGAAACCCATACTTCTGGACAGTGTAATATTTGACCTAAAGCAAACACACCCTATTTTGATTTTCGGATTTCCGACGATCATTATTAATCCACCAATCTTTTGTGGAATGTGTCTGCATGCCCATAACTTTGCATTCTCTTCATCATTGGTCTTTACTTTCATGAATGCATCGCTCGTCGCTTTAATTGAATATTTTATGATTCCTCTAGATAAGTGATCCTTGTATGGCTTTACTTGTACACTATGCTTAATAACCCTATGACTTATTAAATTTGTATGCTTCAAAGCTTGTGTCCTTCAATGACAGAATAATGAAACGAAGCGAAAAAAATATATATACATACATATAATAATAACAATATATGTATAAGGTGTCCTTTTTCGAACTCCTTTATGGGGATCTCAATTATTCGAAGAGGTACGAACTTAGTTAAATGTCTAAATAAAACAAGAAATATTCTTTAAAAAAGTAAAAGTATGGCCCCAGTATAGACTACTATATTTTATTATTTTGTTTATTGATTATTTTGATTATTTTGTTTGAGCAAAAATTCATAAAATGATGTATTCCCAATTTGTATAGTATAACATTTTTTTGATAAACTTTACAATTAAGATTAACCTTAAGATTTCGATTTATCTTAAAGATTAGGTTTAGATGTTTTCGAGATTTTTCTCAATATCTTCTAAAATGGTTTGAAAACAGTGTTGCTATTTTTTTATTATACTTCACGATTTATGTTTTTATTTTTCACGTTTCCTCTAATTTAACCCTTTAACTGACCATATAGGGATACTGGTGAATATTGCAGAAGTCCTTGGAAAGCACGACGAAGAATTACAAACGAAGCAGGTCAACTAATTAAATAAATTAATTCACATGGAGCAGAATAACTAAATTTTACTACAAAAAAAAACTACATTAAAATTAAAATCTTTGAATGGAATATCATCCACACAGAACTTATCGAAAAAATATCACATTAAAGTTACTGGTTAATGGAAACTTTTGTAGATGCATCTATTTAAATTCCTGGCTTAATTTCAATACGAGCTAATGTAACCAACTAGGAGGGGATTTCGTGATTGTTCTGGAATCTGGTGATGGTTGAGTTTGTTATAGAAATGTAGGAGGCTAGGCTAATGATGTCAATCCTGTTGATCATGAAAATGGCTGCGATGACTTTAGTAATGAATTCGAGGAGATATAAATCTTAAATTCTATAAAATTTTGAGGAGAACAACTTATATATCTAACTTATCCGGATGTTGTACTGGAACATCCACTTCGTAAAATAGAAAAAAAGTTTGTCTATATATAGGGCTGTTGAAGGATTATGAACGACTATGTGAAAGTATATTTGTGTAAAAAGTGCTATTTGTTGCTATGTTTTGAATCCAACCGAGGCGCTGCAAAAAGTATGAAATTCTACTTCTAGGTCTCCATGTTCGTTATTTTATAAAGATAACTGATTGCAAACTTAAGAAAAGCACAAAACAAGACAAAATAACAATAAAACATATTAACTGTAAATTATTTAAGATCTGTAAGCCAAGGAACGGCAGCTGGTCTATAGCTGTTAATAACGTAAAAAACTGTCTGATTCGCCAATGAAGATGAACTAGAAAGAGAGAATATCTTCGCAGGTAAATGTGTCACGGTATTTCAGGCGGAGGAAATTGTTATTTCCACGAGCGTTGAAAACCTGATAGTTTAGACTGGAAGTTGAAATTATATGCTAATTTCCAAGAATAATCGAGCAGCGGTTAGCGATATTGCAAGAACAATCACGAAACCATGTGTGTTATAAAAGTATATGCAGGTACTGATAAGAGAAAACCTTAACAATAAAGTTATCTTTGACTGGATCTCTTACTATCAAGAGATCCAGGGCAACAATAAGGTGAACGATTTGGAGAAGCTGATAAGACAGACACTGAAGATTTATTCGTTTTATTGAACACAATCAACTGTGCGATACAATAAATCACGTTTGCTTTTTTTTAAATAGTCAGAATTTTTCTTTAAGATGTTTTGTATTAAACGAGCAGGAATGAATGTGAAATCGAAACATATTTGATTTCAGATGTCTGATAAGTATAATAAAAAGATGGCGAATGCGACAGTAGAGGTAAGACAATGCATCTTACGTGGCAGCAGTGGTTACTCAGTTAATGCTACCTCTTGTTTAAATTATAGATATTTCTATTAACTACGGTGAAAACATCTATTTTGTTGTTTACTCGAATTAAGAATTAACATTAAACTACCTACAGTCTGCAAGCGTAATCCAATCTATATACACATATTAAAGTTGACAATTTTTCCTATGAATAATAGATGATAAGTATATAGGAGATCTAATTTTGAAATAAACAAGGTAATTGTAGAACAGTTGCTGAAGCAAAAACGTAGGAAAAGAATGTTAATGATCTGGGTGTCAATAAAGGCCAATTACAAAATGTGTCAGCAATGACAGAAACAACGTTATTAAAACGCCGAATGCAACCAGGAAGTCGAGCCCATATTGGCTATCGATCGTAAATCATATTATTTTATATGACTTCTATCAAATGTGTTAATTTGATATATACACTACATTATGTATAATTTTCTTTGAAACCAGTAGCCATTATTTTAATAACAATATCTATTTTTACTTTATTCATAATGTGCCGCAACAATTCAGTTCTTAACTGATATCATTTATTTGAAAATCTAAAAAAAAAGCTTGAACTCAAGTAAAAAAATAGTAGTAGTAGCTAACATAAGAAAATGTGTGTAAAATAAGAAGTACGATGATGGTTCCATTAGTGTGGTACCTTCTTGTGGTGAATGCACGTCACGTTACGCGCGGTTGCATAGGTGGGGGTGCTCGACGGGTACTTCTTTGAATGAAAAAGCCACCGTGATGTCGGCGCTTCAGTACTGGTAGTACCCGGCGCTGGTTTTGACGTGCGCGTGTCACCTATTGTGCATGTAAGCTATTTTTATTTAACTCGCGATATATTTTTTCAAAGATAATTTTCTGAAACATATTTTTGGATGCATTAAAACACACGAGAAGACAAGATATATACTGGTAAGAGTGCTTTTGATTTTTTTTAGTCAACTATTATGAGTTAGCTATTGTTGAACAAGTTACTTTTTAATAAACTGTATAATTGAAACGGTTAAACAAATTTAACAGTATACATATATGTATTTAAAAACAGTAACACTCATTATTCTTCTTGAAAGATGAGCTAAATTGATATACTTTCGTTCACTTACAATAAATGTATTTAAACAATAATAATGGCAACAATACCGAGCCTCTTCCTAAAAAAACTTTCACTTCACGTAACCTCTTAAATTAACCTCCTCATTAATGGAATTACAACTGTAAAACTGTTGTTTGCTATTTGAAAAACATTCTTTTCTGCTGATACAATTTGTTGATATTTCCCTTATATTTTCCGGATTTAACGCCACGCGACCGGGTCGCTAGCGTATGAGTCATCCGACAACGACCAACATTGTTGGGTTTGACATATTAGCATATAATGGCGCTCCAAGATTTTGTGTGAGTGTATTAAGCTATTTAAGAGGAAAATTATTAAAAGTACGTCCTGTATAGGAAAATATTATATTTATGTATATTGAATTATAGGTGATTTGGCGAGTTGTCCGGTTTAATAAAACGGTCGCCATCTTATGAGGCTCATTAAACGTTTAGATATTTGCTAGTTTAAAAGGAAAAAATTATTAAACAGTTTACCTTCTTCTGTTGCTTCTGCTGCTATTGCTGCTGCTGCTGCAGATGGAGAGTCACGTTAATTGGATGTGGTGCTGCAACGGGAATAACAATAATAATTTTATTATAAATAATATAAAAAAATGTGTATAAAAGTAATAAATATTGTTGCATTATTAATTGGAAAGAGCACGTTCGATATAAGGCATGAAACAGTTTTTTTTCTTTCAGCCTAACATAAACTAGTTGAAAGAAATTAATGCTCGATGGAAAAACTTGTCTTAAAAATGAAGCTTAATGGGGCGATTCTCTTCAATAAAATTAATTTAATTAATATAAGTGTCTTGCAAAAAATACGACGCAACATTGTGCAAAATTCAAAAGAAGCACTCATCAATGAATTAATCATTTAAAAGCTTCTTATTTGGTCTATCTTGATCAAAAATTTATGGTAACATTTGTTCCATCTAAAACAAATGGTTATTTTATGCAAAAAAGTCCCGTATTGTGCGATTTTAGTCAAATTAATGACCAAACAGTTGCTGCTAGTCCGGTTTGGCTGGCCCAGATAAGTCTTACCTGATGATGGTCTGTTTTCTTTGGAATTTGAAAGAAACGTTTTTCTTTTCTCATTTGTCATCACCTAGTGGTGGTTTACCAGTCTGAAGACTTTCAATAAATAACAGCAGGAGTGTGACCATTGTTCCTCGTCTACGGTATAATTTTTTCCTTGAATGATCGCTCAAGAATGACAAAAAGAAAATCTTTTAGAGAGCACCCATTCGAAAACCTGCATTTTTCCTGATGAGCATGGCAATAACAGTAGATCAAATGGTGCAGTATAATTTTCCCATAAAATCTCATTTTATTTTGGGCCATAAGTATAGATGTTTTAATATTTTATTATGCAATAAATAAAATCAAACGGAGAAATAGAATTTTAAGGTGTGATTCGAATTAATTGAAAAGTTTGTCTCTTCATTATTTTCGCGAAAAATCAAGCGATAATTTTACAGCTACAAGGCAAACAAATGTTTAGAAAATGAAGAAGAAGAAGAAGTGCCCGAAGAGAGAAAAAAACCATTTTGCGTCATATGTTTTAGCGTATGAACGAGCGATCAGTGAAAGGTTCCACAGATGGTTTATGGTACCATCAAACTATAATATGCTAGTGCGAGTGTGTAATATGGTTAAAACGCACTGTTAATCTGTCTGGTACTTGGCGCTATAGTTGATATTTCTTTTTTACTTTCAAGGTTTTAATTATAAATTTATGCTCCTGTCTTTATTTTGAAGCTCTTAGGGTTTTTTGTTGCAAAATACTAGGCTTGGTTATGGGTTCTTAGAAATAATTTGTTGCTAATGTAACTGTTGATGTTTCTGCTGATATTAAATGAGAAATCCAAAGATGTTATTTCTTTGTATTTCAACGTTATTTATAATTCTTCAGTTTCAACATTAAAAGGTATTATAATTTTTATGCTTTACTATGGGCTAAACTTTTTTAACTTTTTATTGTTTAAGAAACTCAAGATCATTTAATTAGGTGCAGAGGGATTTAAAAAAATGTTTGAGATTCTTTGGGTCAAAATATTACTATTTGTTTTAAAAATCACTTGGAAAGAAATGTCTCGTTTGAATGATATTAATAGTCAAAGTTCTTGAAAGAAAACATGTTTCTTTTTATATCAAGAAAAAATCTCAATGGATTTCAATGAAAATCACTGTACATCTATTTATTGATACAGGGTTTGTTTTGGTGTATCACTCATGATCATAGTACCATTTTGAATATGTATTTTTGGGACACTCTATATACATATTGAAAAAAAAAAATTTGCCATTTTTTCAATACATATGTATATGTATACTACATTCAACAAAACCACTCATTAAAAATTTTTGCCCATTGTTCTTCACTGAGTTCCAGACATACCTCTAAACAAGTTGGTTGTCAATTCCAGTAGCTGGTTGTCACTGATAAATTCACAGCATTTAATTATTTTTTCTAATCTAGTAAAGTCTGCAAAGTCATAGGATACTAAATTTAGGTTATATGGTGTATAAAAGCTATGGGTCCTAGCATAGATACCCAATTCGTTTCAACTAATCAGGCGTAAATGTCGCTAGATGTGTCGGTGCGTTATCATAATGCAATACCAGCTGTTCGACAAATTGTGGAAGGTAGTTCACTGTCCTCAAGTTCTCATTAATCTTCTTTTTCTAAAGGAAACCACAATGATTTTCTTCTTGACTGGACGGAATTATTTGACGGTTACAAGGGTATTCCTAATTTTCAACACACAGACGTGACTTGGAAGGAATACAACCATGTTTCGTCACGTGTCACAATATTATTTACGATCCATGAAGTACTATTTTCATATGTCTTTACATTTGTTCTGCATCAATCTCTGAACGTTTGGGGCATGAATACTTAATGATATTGAATTATTTAATATGACACACATTTGTCTTTTTCGATTACACTGCACACAGCCAGTACATTTTCTTGAGCAACAGCAGTTGCTGGATGTCCTTTTCTCAGATTATCATTAAAGTGAAAGGCACCCCTTTTAAATGGACTGTACCACCTGTAAATCGCTCAGTCATAAGTCATAAATTAAAAGTGTTTTCAGTTCAAAAGCATTTAAGATATTTTGTCATTCTTAGAAAAAAAAATAGGTACACACTTCCCTTAAAATAAAGTAAAAAGTTTATTTGGCCTAAACTACATATGTGTTTAACAAAAGTTATAAGACCATTCTAACTCTGTATTGAACATAAAAAATCCTATTGAATATGTATTTAAAAGTCGTTGGTAACTACATATTTACTTCCTAATGACTTAAAAAAGTGTTTCAAGAGTTCTTAATGTGTAATTTGACATTTTTTCAAACCATAAACTTTGTGTAAATGTCAAGTGTGTAAATCTTTAAAAAATCAACAAATGTATAAAGGCCGATGTTGAACTTCTACAAAGTAAAAATATTCTTTAGGAAAGTTTTAGTATGTGAAATATACTTTGTTTTTTTGCAAAATTATTTTCCTTAAAATATTTCTTTTGCGTATTATTAAGTTAATTTTTTTAAAAAGACAACTAAAAATAATGGTGTTTGTCAAAATTATTAAAAGTATTTTCTTGTATTGTAGAATTGCATTTACATTATCTTTCAATCGAAAAGAAAACAACAGTCAATTAAACATGATGACCCTAAAACAAAAAATTAAATGGCAATTTCGACAACAACAACTACACAACGATTACAAATTGCCTCATCAGAACAATAATTCGCTTTTGTCTAGAGACAAAAATTGCCTAATATTCACGTCCCCATTTCTACGCTTCTTTCGTTCTCACCTGTTATTTGAAATTAATTCATGATTTTTCAACCTTGTCCGAGGAAGTGAAACGTTAAAAATTATTTTAATGGAAGCCGGACGAGGCTCAGAAAGGGCCTTCAATGTCCGTTGAATTAACGGTCATTTTTCCCTAAAGTAACGTGGGCATTAACAATGGCGCGCAACCCAACAACGATTATAATTATTGTTGTTATTATATTATTGATTGGTATTCCGTGTTTATTCTTAGTTAATCTTTTACTTAGAAATATTTACACCCATTGTTATGAGTGTTTCGTAGATTTTCTAGTGTAGGTAGGAACAGTTAAACGTTACGGCTTAAGAATCGTTTTATAGCTCTTTACCGTCAGAGGCAACGCGCCCAAAACAGCATTGACCTGTTCGATTAAATTAATTATTTTGAAAGGGAAATGATTTTTATTAAATATTATTTAATATACAAATATTTATAGGACGAAATTGGAGTAGTACATTTTTTTTTAATTAATAATGACCCAGATCTAGTTTTTAATATTTAATTTACCTGCGAGCAATAGATTATTAGTTAGTGTATGTCTATGTAATTAATTTCGCCATCGTGTGGAATGAGTGTTGAAACAGGTACTTTACCCAATACTAAAAATATTTATCATTCGGGAGGACCCTTGAAACGAATTCACATACAGTACGTAAAGCAGATGTTTCATGAAACGTCAGGTGGAATGAATGTGGGGTGATATTTCCCTCGTCTTTTTGTTTGCACCTGTAGCAAAGTTTTTTTTTATGGGAAGTTATAGTTGAGCGAAGTTAACGGATTTGAAAAACAAGTGCTTTTGAATTGCTAAAAGAGATATTTAAATATAACGAATTAAAAAAATAATACTTTTCGAAATAACATTAGTTTTTTCTATTGTTTTTTATCTGTTACAAACATATCTGATTTCATTCAATTCGACCTTGCTGAAACCAAATCGGTCCCTATCACGTTTAGTTTTTTAGTTGTATAGGTAGACATACTGTAACACACGTTCACGAAAAATGTTAAAATTTATCTAAATATTGAGAAAAGTCATGTCGGGTAGTAGGTATAATTTTTCTCATAAAACCTACCTGCTATTTTACACCTTCAATCTTGTATAATTGATTCCTACAACAATAAATTGTGAATCAAAAAATTAAATATTGCATTTGACCATTTAATATATGTATACAAGGTGTTTCAAAATAGTACAGCACTATTTGATGTACGTACTTTCTACTAAAAAATAAAGAAAAAAGTTCATAATATGAACTTGCCATATTATGAACATGGGTCCTATTTCGATCAGTTGTGGAGTTACAAGGTGTTTAAGTGTAAACAAAAAAATTTGTAGTTATCTACTGCAGATAGAGCTTTCAAATTTTATATGTATACTAGGTAATAGATGTTGCTTAATACCAGACTAAATTTTCTAAAATTATTCTACAGGGTATTGCAGTTTCTGAGGTCTTCCTCTATAAAATCTTTTAGAAAAATTTGTTCGTACGCCATTGGTGGATTTTAATCTATTTTTTTTAATCTTCAATAATATCTAAATTTTACTTTCCTGAGTTTTGATCGAATTCTGTTCAATTTGCTCATAAATTAATTTATTTTATAAATTCAGTCAAGTTAAATAATCAAAAGACAGGTAAAATTTAGTGTATAATACTGTAACTCCGCTACTGATCGAGATAGAACCTATGTTCATATAAACTTTTTTCTTTATTTTATAGTAGAGAACACGTACTTCAAATAGTGCCGTGCTATTTTGGAAGACCCTATACACATAAATAAATCAAAACGCACTATATTCGATAAGAAATAAATTATATAAAAATCGAGATTATTTAATACTAAGTTTTTCAATAAAAAAAAAGTACATGTTAATAGGTATTTAATATTAAGATTCAAAACCCGCTTAATAATATGTACCTAATATTCTTTAAATTAAAAGAAAAACGTCAAAAAAGTGTTTACAATTCTTAGATTGTGTAGCATTAGAAAAGAATACAGTTAAATATATTAAAAACAGAGTGATCCTTAATCCATATAGTAATAAAACTTTATATTTCATTGTTTTTTTTTTAAATATTTAATTAAGTAATGTCAAATTAAGCTAAAAAATTATTAAAAAAAAACTTTTACTTTTAACAGCATGGTAATAACATCTGGGTTAAGTAATGGTATACAAAGGTAGATTCTTTATGTAAAAATAATGCGATTATGTCATGTACTGAACTATAGGATGTCAAATTTTAATTTTATTTTTCTATTGTTTTGGATAAGGTCAATTTGGGTTCCGCAAATTATTGCTGTAAAATTTCACAATACTTTCTGCTTGATTTTGCAAAAATATTTTCACTTTTCAAGGAAAAAAATGCAATGACACAATTTTTTCTCTAACGTCGATAAGCGCGATATGTACATGCGCGAGAAAACCTTAATTGACACGTCGCTAAGCGACGATATTTGTAAATGTATTAAAATAGGAAGCAAACAGATTTTGAGATATTTAAGAATCTTTATAATAATTGAAAATAAAGTGTTTCATTTCATTCTAAGAGAGACAATATGGATTGCTCAAAAACTCTTGGCATTGAACAAAAGCAAGAAATTTTTACTCTTGTAGTTAAAAACCCAGAAATAAGTTCTTAGATAAATGGCTCTGAGTACGAGATGGGGCAAGTCATCGATTTTAAGAATACTTCATAACGATATTTTTTTAACCCTACTATTTTACTTTCATCCTGAATCTTTTTGAGGTAAATCTTGTAGCCCGGTTACAATTCACACGCTCCGTTTTTATGAAATTGCGGAAATGGAAATTAAAGCAGTTTATTTATTTACGAATATTTTGGCCAACAAATAACAAACGAACTTAATTAATACCTAATAATAATGCTTACAGGTAATTAATAAAACCTCTATCTGTTTTTGGTATCAATTATTCAAAGTGATTTCCTTTCACCTCAATACATTTAATGACACGCTTATTCATCGATCATCTGATTTTAGAACTCAATGTTCATTTTGGAAAGATTTTTCATACGTCTTTCATATACTTTTGATTTCATATATCCCCGACAGGAAAGATCAAACGGATTAAAGTCGGGGCTTCTCGCAGGCCAAGGCGTTCTGCTTCCATGACCTAGTCAGCGATCTGGAAACTGTGCATCTAAATAATTTCTGACTATTATAGAAAAATATGGCAGAAAAATATATTATTTTGCATGATGTATATATTTAGTCGTAAACATTTAAATAATCTATCAGATGGGTTTTAAATTCTAAGCTTGACTTCATTTGTGAACAAAGTTTTATTCATAAACATACCATTGTCGTTATCCTTATTTCGAAAGAAACGTGCGAATTAAAGATGAACTGTACGATCTACCTCAAGATTAATCTGGAAAGGAGTGATATGGTAAAATTAACAATTTTCTTTATGAGATTCTTAAAATCAATAACTTCCCTACTTAATTGTTAGGCATTTGTTTAAAAGTTATTTCTGAATTTTCATTATCATTGACTAACATTTCTTTCTAATGTTCAATATTAATAGTTTTTAGAGGACCATCTTTTGTACGATGAAATCAAACAGTTTTTTTTAATCCATTATAAAGATTCTTGAATATTTAAAAATATAGTTGCCTCCCTCTCTAAATTTGCAAACGTCCTCGTTTAATACTGTAGCAAGTAAAGTTTTTCTGTGCATACTTTCATATTTTTACTTTGTTGTTGGCGAAAAAATTGTGAAAAAATAAATATTTTGTGAATCAGTTGAAACGGACATGGTGAATATATAAGTACCTTTTTTAGGTAAGAACTGTAAAATAATCTATTTGCGAAATAATAAAGTAAGAGACAAAAAAGTTATCTCAAGTTAAATTAACGTAACCTATTGTAGATGGCGCATTCTCTACGATAACACTAAACTACCATTAAATTTAAATTCCTGTATACATTATATACAGGATGTTGCCAAACTCCCTATTATAAATTTAAGGGCATATTCCTTGGTCAAAAATAAGACAAATTTGTCAAATAAACATGGAGTTTTATAACCTTAGTTTGTGAGATAGAACATTACCCAAGATATTCTAATTAAATTTGATATATTGTGTGACCTGGTTGATTGTTATTAACCATCAAAATTTTATATGCAACATGTAAGCAAAGCCGGACGTATAAATAATTATTAGAGTTACTTAAGAAACAAAGTAATACGACTGTGTAAAATATCAAATTTTAATGTCTCATTAAATATAAAACTTAATTGTGAAAAGAAGTTGTCACTTGCATTTTTTTTTAATTGCCATCATTTTATGATAAATTGCAATTCATCCTATTTAGTACACAATCTCAACTACATATTGACTAGCTAAATTTTTAGCCGCACTGCTTTTTTCCACTTACTTACTGGACTTAATATTTTTATGGTTAATGACATTGAATCAGGTCATATGGTATACCATTTTTGGATAGAATAAGTTGAGTGGTTTGAAAGTTAAAAAATAGGAACCCTTAAAATGTAAAAAATATAACGCCCTACTTATGTCACAAATAATGCACCTTTAAATTGTTTACAGGTAATTTGGAAACAGAGAGTTGAAGTTATATGTATCACGGATAACGTATATGGTAAATATTATATAGGGTGTCCCAAAACAACTTGGACATACTAAGTACTACAAAAAAAATTAGAACATCAGAAGATTCTGCTAGAAATAAGTTTTTTAGTCACACTTATGGTGTTCAATTGGAAATGTTTCAATTCATCTTGAGACTGAAGTACTCTATAGAAACTCAAAATATCCATCGTCAGTTAAATTTTCATTAAAAAATATCGAGTTAATAAGTCGATTNGATGAATAATTAATTTCATCCCTTTATATTGCAGAACCAACCTCTATAAAAATTTAACCCTTCGAATTAACTTTTTTTTTTAATTAAATTTAAGCATATGTACAAGGGTTATGCGATTGATCCAATGTACACTTAATAAAAAAATATTTTGGAGGTGGTTTCATGCTGAAACCAATTCACTTCACGTTAAACACGAATGAGGGTTAAGTGATGCATCAATTGAAAAGCATTAACGTGACCTTTCTAACTGTGTTTAGCTTTCCAAAACTGGTTGAATATTTTCCGGGAAGACACTTTCTAATGATGGCGCTGTGCCGTATCGCAAAGTCGGTTTTTCTTTCAGTTTCGTTTATGTATTTCCGCAGTAAATGTTCGAATTTCTCAGAATTGGAACCAATTAATCAGAAAAATCTAAGTTTGATTAAATACAACTAATGATGTTTTAATAAAACCTTGAACTGTATAATTATTTTCTGAAATCAAATATTCGAAGTTAAAACTGACCTTTAGTTTAGTTAATTTTTTAAATGTTGTCCATTATGTCATAAATCACTATTGGCATTTACCTTACCAGACAACCTACTGATGGATGGAATCGCTTTGTAGATGGGTAACGATCATAGCCAAATAATAGTAGATTTGAGATAGGTTCATCCAGTGATGACATAACAGACAACTTAAAAAAAAATTAAGTCTAGTTGCCTATTTCTCACTATACTCATTTGATGGATTTAAATAGACTTAATAAATGACAGAACAGTGTAGAATTTTTTTGTGTTCTAGCAGGAAGCCCATTGTCACTCGGTGAGAATCATTAAAACTGTATTAAAACCCAACAAGTTTACGTAAAAAACGTCGAGGGCCTTCTTATTAAACTCGTTTAATTTAGATAAAATGGTAGAACAACTTGGGTTTCCCACATTACCATTTAATAAACAAACAACTGTAACGTTTAATTAGTTTAACACAAATTTTAATAAACAGCATTTAAATAATGTCTTATACTGAATGTATTGCTGTAAATCGCAATTATTAAACGTTAAATGTCAAATAATTTGACCATTATTGCCAGTTGCACTAATTTTTCACATATTGAAATCAATAAAGTAAAGTCTGCATGAAGTTTTCTAGACTTTATTGGTAGATATATAATCATAGATACATATTATGAATCAATTACGTATACAACATAAAATTACAATTTGTTTAGCTTAAATGAATGAACATTATGAGTGAAAATAGGTTGTAATATTTATAACTTTTAAGGTCTTATGGTGATTGAGAAAGACCACTAGTAAATAAAAAAACTAGGTCGTAGTTAAATATTCCACAAGCACTATAAAGATTACCAAATATTTTTTGAAAATATAAATTTTGAATTTTGCAACTTAATAGTGGAAAAAGGCATCTGTGCCTAAAATGCCCTGTCTTAATTAATAAAGAATCCGAGCAATAACTGCTTTTAGAGAAAAAACTATTTAACAAGCCACAATTTTCTATTACATTTAATAATCAAGATCATAAAGTAGTTTTGCATAATATCGGTTTCCTAGCTTTCTTTATACATAAATTCAGTCAGTTTCTAGATTTCTTTCTATAACATAACCATTAAAACATGTAGGATTAAAAAATTAAAAATAAGTTTTTAATTTTTTTTAATTGGTTATTTGAAAAAAAAAACAATTATTTATTTTTATACTGTGTTTTAAAACTTTTAAATATTTTTTATTAATTAATTAAAAACAATTTAAAATTTATAAAATTTAATAAAAAATCATGTAACTACGAAAGCGCTAAATTGGCTTTAATGTTTGTGGCGTCATTATGTTACAGTGTTTTCACGATAGCACCGCTTTGTGACAGTACTATCGTGTAATTATTGAATTTTAGTCCAAAAATAATTATTGTTGTTAACTGATTTAACTTAATAATGCGTGACGAAGGGTTTATAAATCCAATTCTGATAATATACCTGATATGGATGTAAAACCTAAAACATTTGTATTAGTTGTTTGTAATATTGAGAAGAAATAAACATTGTAACGTCACATGCGTTCGGGTTTTTTACGGAGATTATCGGCGTGTCATCGGTACTAGATTTAAAAATGTATTTTCAATTTTTTATAACTTTTTAATTACAACAAAAAAAACAGCCTTGTTATATAACTTATATATAATCTTTCCATTCATGGTAGAAATTTTTATTTCAAAAGCTCAATTAGGTTTTGATTTTTGACATTCACAATGAGTAATTTACACGATTTTGAATGACATTTATAGCTCTACTACTCGTTTGCACAGGTGACACTTAGCTTAGACTACCCTTCAATTAAAGTGCCACCAGTCAATATCCGATGTGTCACTTAAAATTTGCCTATGCTTCGCTTAAAATAAGCTGCACTTTTCCTCGACTTAATCTGCGTTTAACTATTATGCTAACCGTTAATCGTCGGATGAAATTCCATATTATTATTATTATATTATCCTTTTATGAAATAGTAATAATTAAATAACTATGTACTTTTTTATATTAAGCCGAGAAAAAGTGAACCTTATTTTAAATAGAGCTTAGGCAAATTTTAAGTGACACATGAGGTGTTGATTGATGGCACTTTAATTTAAAGGTAGCCTAAACTAAGCGTCATTAAGTGTCACCCGTGCAAACTAGCATAAGCATTTATGTGGAGCATAAGTGGACAATTCAATTATTTATTGATTTATATTTACCATATACACATACACAGTAGTAAAAAGTAGCGTATAATTACTCATTGCATCAAAAAAATTATTTAATAAAAATTTTTCAACAAATTATTTCCAATATTGCTTTCAACAATAAATTGATCTTATCATGTTTGGTTACTCTGTACATCAATTTATTTTTTTCAAACACAAAATCCTTATTTAATTTTATTATCTGAAAGAGTAATTTTTTCTCTATACAGACTGACCATAATCTATTCCTGGGTACGGATAACTTTTTTGTTTTGACAGGTGAAATAGGAATATTGGTCAGGCAGTAACGGATTTTAATTTTTTTCACAAACAATATCATCTTTCTGATATACGGCCATAGCCAAAAATATGAAGCATTTCATAAGAATATGTATTTCTAAGTTAGTTGTATCTTCAAGAGAAAATAATTTTTGATTAACAATACAGGGTGTCCAGAAATAACATTTAAATATTTTAGAGGGTGATTCTACAGCGAAAAATAATAGCAGTTTGCTATATAAACTTTGTTCGAAAAATGTTGCGTTACAGAGTTCCAAGGTGTCAAAGTTGGAAAAATAAATCATAGTTTCTCTAATAACTTTTGACTACTTCGAAGTAACTTTGTTCAATTTGGTATCCGAGGGTTTTTTAGGATGAAGAATTCGAATTTATCAACGATTAAAAAGTTATTAGAGAAACTATGATTTATTTTTCCAACTTTGACACCCTGTAACTCTGTAACGCAACATTTTTCAAACAAAGTTTATATAGCAAACTGCTATTATTTTTCGCTGTAGAATCACCCCTTAAAATATTTAAATGTTATTTCCGGACACCCTGTATATTACTTACAATTAGTAGAACAATAGTAAAACACAGTTACCAAGAAAAGTGTTATTAAAAAGAAGAAAGATGGAAAAGAAGAAACGACTCAAATTGTCATTGTGGAAGAAGAGAACAGGTGAAACTCAAATCACTACTACCACCGAAGAGAGAGGGCTTTCAGAATCAAAAGTTATTGTCAAGGAACTGCAGAGATAAATCAGAGACGCCCCTCGTTTTTCTTTTTTAAAATAATTCACGGAAATAAAGGTGTTTCATATTTCTGGTCATGGATGTATGCCGAAAAACTACCTAAATCTTTAAACTTAAATCAAGACCTATTAAATTAAATAATTGAAATACATATAATACTCTTAATAGATGTTTTTAGACAGAATGACAGCAACTAAATTTTCATAATCACTTTGATTTTTGACATATAACAAACTTAAGTTGTTTTAAATTCAACTCATTAATGGTTATAGATCTACTAAATACCGTTTTTTTCTGATTGCATGCGTTTGAAAATGTTAAATTTATGCATACCTTAAAAATTTTGCTTGTCGATTGTGTTCGACGTAAATTATTCTTTGGACGCTGAATAAAAGAATTAAAAAAGCGTATTATTCGAAAACTGAAAAGAAAAATTTGTTATTGACAGATTATTGATTCGATAGAGAAACTTCTCTTACTTGGCAACTTATTGAAATTTAGTTGTGCTCTAAATAAATTGGACATTTTTCGTTTTTTTAGTATAACCAAAACCGAAAAATCTTTTTGATGGATGTTAACTTCAAGTATATTTTTACCAAATTGTTTTCATGTAATCATATAAAAATTTTGTAAAGAATAAAATCACTTTTTCAGAAAGTCGCGAAAAAATATGGTTTATATTTGCTAAAACAAAATTGGTATCCATAACAACCAGGCGTAATAAAAATAAATTACTTAATACTGATGGAAATTTGGCAGTTAATTTGTTGGACAACTTTCTTTAAAATTATTTTTTCAGATATGGGGTACTTAATAAACTACAAACATTTTACGCCAGTTACAGACGTTTTTGTCAACCTGTATATACAAACGTTACGGTAAAACTGTTACCCTACTTTTAGTTTCACCCTGTAAAGCTCGACATAGTCACAGAAAGATGGGGATAAATAGTTTGTTGTATTGAGTTTTATACTAAAAGCAGCCTATGGATTAATGAACAACGCGCTTTTGTTTTGGAACTGAACATCCATAGAAATTGTTTTACTCTTTTTCTTCTTGTAATCAATAAGAAATATCTGGTAATTGGGCAGTCTCTCAGCTGCTTATAGACATGTGGATTGCTCTACGTCCCTCTGATTATACTTTGTAAGGGATTCTTCGTCTGGATCTTTGTTTTCATCCATACAAGATGGTCATTACCCAAAAATTATCAGTGATTGGTACCATTGAGTTGCGACATGTGAAAATATCAATTAAAATTTACCCCAGGAAAAAGTTCTGTAACGAGACACATCGTAAGCTGTCACATAGTAAAAAAGTGATAGTTTGATGTTTAGTGTTAAAAACAGAGATAATCAGACTTTAGTTCTTTGAATGTATGTTACCGTCACTTCAGAACGCTACGTTAAGATGCCTCAGAATTTTTTGACTACAGTTCTTCAAGAACTTAATTTGCAGAGTGCCTGGTTTTAAAAAGATGGGGAGACAGCCCACACGTCTCGAATATTATTACAGGTATTATGAGAAATGTTCCTCGTGCATTTGGTCTCCCTGGAAAGCGATGTTCTCTGATCTGCATGATATCCTGATTTGATGCTGTGCGATTTTTTCTAGGAGTTATCTTGAAACTGAAGTCTATAAATATGTTTCAAGAACCTTCAAACAACTGAAGAAGGTACTTTGCGTAGAAATTCACAGTATACAGCAAGCAATGCTGGTAAGTGTTATGGACAACTTCAAAAACCGCTTGTAGCAGTGTTTAGATAAGGGTGGGCACCACTTGGCTGATATTATCTTTAAAACCACATAAAGTTAAACTTATGAATTGAACTCCTAAGACAAAAATATACTTTTATTGTTATTTAAAAAACATTTTTTTAATATTTATAATAAATAGTTTTGTCGCGCCCTGTATAATAATTAATAACAATAAAGCTTTCATGTAATTTTATTATTTATGTTTCTTGATCGTCCTAGTCGTCAGACTAGAAACGTCTTAATACGATAATGTATATTGCGTGACTAGGATAGAAAGACAATGATTGCAACGAGTGGGAAGTTTATTTCGCGAGTAAGGTAAAACTTCCTACTCTATGCAACAATTATCTTACTGCCCGAGTTAACTACGTTTCCTTTATAACTTTATCGATTTCTTACCTATAGGGCAAATACTCCTTTATAACAACTATACAAATTGATTGAAAACAAGTTGCGATTTTTTGATTTGAGATAAAATCTGTTTCGTAAGTTGAACTTTCGATGCTTTTAAAACGAGCTATAAGTGAAAGGTACAGACTAAAATGGGATTGCCCCTATTAGATTAAAACAAAAAAACGTAATAATATATTTTTGATAGTCGCCTAAACGATTTTTTTTTTCATTACAAATCATGAATGTTTAAGTAAACGTACATTTTTAAAATGCAATACAGATGTTGTTTATTTAATACAATAACGTCACAACTCGAAAACGTTATTTCTAAATATGCTATAAATAGAATTTAATGTAAAATACTTTACAGAAACTACAGTAGTAGGTACATATTGGAAAGGTATTTAGACGAGGTAATAAACGAAACACTTTGATTAAATTTAAAAAACTGCATTTTCTTTGTTTAACTCGCTATTATAATAAACCGGTGATATATACGTATATAGGAAGCAATTTCAGATCTGTATAGTCAAACATAGAAACCTCAACATCTAATAATAGTTCGGTTAAAGTAATAATTTTTAGTGTAGATATTTGCTAAAGAAAGCTAAATCAAAAAAAAATCGAACAGTCAGTATTGGAGAAAAATTAACAGTGAGTTGGGCTTTTATGATGTTTTATAGTCATTAATAGCTCTGAACATATTCCTAATTATTTGGTCCATTACTCCCCCCCCCCTCATGTTTTCAATCAGGCTATTTGCACTTTATTACTAGGTGTCTATGGACTATGTGATAGATAAAATAAATTTAACAATCCTCTACCACCTAAAATGTAGTCAATGTGTGAAAGATGGAAAGATCTTAATGTCAGTGGTCAAGGTAAAAAATTATGCAACATGCTCAATAGCCTTAATCATATTAAGTATGACATATTGTCTAAAAAATTACCATTTATCTACATATAGTAGCCTAGTATATTTATATTATATAATTGGTTAAAATTACTCTCAAATTAATAATTGATTATAGTATCGAATTATAGAAACCTGATCTGAACGCAATTTTCAATATTACTCAATATCTGGTCGACTTCAACAATTTTCATTATGCTTCAAGTCCCTATAGACGGCTCTCAGATTTATCTTTTGCTATAAAATTTTTCAGGGAATCTCAAGTAGTTCTAGTAGTGGTTGTTGTTGATAATAATGATACAGAAAAATCATCATTTGCTGAACGGGTCGCGTGACCGATTCGCTTATCTTTAGCTCGACCGACCGGATCCATCGGAAACTGCAATTATTGTTGCTGTTGCATATGAAAAAATCCCCATTAAGCAATTAACATGATTACCGGTTAACTGTTAAATCTTTCCCGCTTCTAGTTTTCTCCTCTACTTGTTTTTTTTGTAAGCAACAATGGTCACTTAAAAATACATTGTAACTTTTTTTGTCTCGCTTTCAATATAAGCATTTAAAACATCCTCCCACCATGGATTTTATTGTATGCAGAAAATTTCGTTTACAAATTTGACCTACTGACTGTAAAAATATAAAAAAATGTCTCATAATGCTCACAAAATTATATAATCTGTTTTTACATTTATGGTGAATGTATAACATATGACATAATTTTTTTTTCATTTTCTTTTTATGATATGTCGGGCTAGAAGATTTACGATTTAAAATTATTTTCAACTATACAGAGTGTGTTAAAAAATATCATACCAAAGTCATATTTTTTAAAATAGAAGCGCTTATACAGTGAGAACGTAAAGGTTAGAATAAATTCATTTAATATTTAGGAATTTATTTTTTGAAAAATCGCTCGGACCCGTCGACTTTTATTTTTGACTGCGGATTTTTTGACAGTAAATTCATGTATACATGGTGGCCCAAAAACAAGTTACGACAACCAACTTCATTTTTTCAAATGGAAACACCTAATTTTTATTTTATTTTTGAATTCTGCTTCAAGTTCTAAGTATGTTTCATGTGGTGTATACTAAACTTAATCTCAATAGTTATCGAGAGAACAGGTTAAAAATATAAAATACATATTCCTTGATATCTTTTGATCTCTTCCAGTTAACTTCATGAAATTCCAAATTGAGGGGTATTTTTGGACGAGAAAATCAAATTTATCAATAATTTGATTGTATCTTTCAGAGGGTGCCACTAGCGACTGTTCAATTATTTTTTAAACCACTATAACTTTTTTGTACCATGGTTTATCTCAATTTAGTTTGAAAAATTCTTTTGCCTTACACTGTGGCACAAGAAAATTATAGTGGTCATTGTTCACGTTATATCACATGAAACCTTAAATGTACGGCTTTCTCATAATTTAACTTTTTTTAAAAAGTATATAATTTATATATTTTATACAAAATTAATAATGTTAAAACTATAATATCATGCAACCTGTGATTTCATATATTTAAAGACTGAAAGAAATTACTCATTATCAAAAAATTGCAATTTGAATTAGATTTAAATTTGAAAACTTCAAATCATGACTAACTTGATTTTCTTAAAAGGAACCATATAAATAAGTTATATGTTTTTAAAAGGCTGACGTAAAAACGAATTCATCGCGTAGAAAATGTACAAGATGTTTATTTAAAATAACATATGTTTGGTTTATATCTCAGAAACGATCGATTTTAGAAGAACACTGACTAAGCTTCTGATTTCTAAGTTAAAACATCTACAAAAAATAGTTTTTGCGTTTTTGATCAGTATTTCGACATCAGAGATACGAAGGAGGATCCAAAGTAAGAAATTTATATAATTGGTTTGAATTTCAAAAACAAGAAATGTTAGAGAACATCGGCTTACGGAATATTTTGTTTTACAAAGAAATAGTAGTAGTGTCGAGAAAGCTGAACCTTTCTATCTTTAACACTAAACTAAAAACCCGGTAAATACAATGAAATTGGGAAATCTTGTATATACATGTAGGTTTATTAAAGTATTCTAACAAATGGATTTTTGTCGTTGTTGTGATCAAACGGTCTCTGGAACTTAACAATTTCTTGTCATGTCAAGGAAGTCATAAAAAAGCCAAAGTAAGGTTTTTACGGTTTAAACTTTATTGTTGGGGAAAAAACGATCAAAACTGTAAAACGTCATACTGAAATATTTGCCAAATTAAACAGCTCAAATTTAGAACATTGTAGTGTACCTAATTGTTCTGAAACGTTTGGCATTTTATTGATATATGAGGTAATTCACAGGCACAATTGAAAATGCATAAGTCATTAACAAAATCATAAAGTATTCCATATGGTATTACATATAGGAATTCGTTACATTTAGTTTACGGGTAGAATCAAAGAAAAGCAAACTAAATTTGTAAATAGAACCATATATTTTGTTACAGGTCCCGTTGTAAGTCAATATCCTGTATTTTTTGTTTAATAAAAATAAAACATATTTCAAAGAAATACAAAAAGTAGCTTTTTCTAAGTTTTAATGTTTGTTTTTTGAAACTTGAAAATGTGATAGATTTAATGATTTAGTTTCCTTAATTGTTCAAAATATTTAGCATTTTGTTCTAGACATAAAAGTATTCTTTGGTTAAAATATGTTTTAACTTTTTGTAATATTCGGAATGTCACAGAAACCTATTGCAAATTCTTTGTTGCATCTCTTCATTGGTAGTTAGCTTTAATGTAACGTTACCTTGTAGACCAGTTTTTTAATGTATCCTTAAACAAAAAAATAGAAGCAACTCAAATCATAAAGTGATCTTGCTGGTTAATTTTGTTTTCCTTCTTTAGCAGTCCATTTTTCTCCAATTTTCGTCTCTACAAATTTATTTATCCTCATCAGTAGTAGTAGATCAGGGTCTACCAAATTGAACCTAAAATTTTTGACCTAAAATAAAATTTGACATTTTCTACAATTAAATGTTTACGCTCGTGTGTTTTCTTGTGAGATGCTGGGAATTTTTTGTCACCAATATTGTCTTTATGGAGCATTATTTATTTTACTATTTATAGCAGCAGTCTTATTTGGGTAAATTTTAAATAAATTTCTGGCAAAAAAATGCATTTGAGGATTAGCTTATTCTAAGCCAATATTTACTATTTCATTTAAGCGTTTATATGTAGGTATATACAAAAAAATGCAACTACATCATAATAAAAAATTAGCCATAATATGCTCTTGCATGAAATTCTCTAAGACTCTCTCGTTATTAGCTTTATTGTATATGATTTCCTGAAATCCGTGTTTTCGGTAAAATTTACAACAGACTTTTTCCATGTAATTATTATTCATAAGAATTATCACGAATATGACCCAATTTCCCTTCCCGAAATAAATACTCCACACGGGTTGCAATTACGTCGAAAAACGTTTTTCGTAGCTCCTAGGTACACGGAGTAACTGTACCCCATAAAATATATATACGTACTCTGTCTTTTTTTTGGCCTCGATGTCAATTTTGCCGGGGCAATTTCAATAAAATAACACGGGCGGCGCGCGAACCAAACAACACCGCATTTATCAATACAACAACGGCGGACAAAACGAACAAAAAATTCACTGTTCCCTGAAAGAAAATCGTTCGTGATGACCTGGGGCCGTTCTCGAAGGCGGCCAGCACGTGGTCAGAGCAAAATCATCAGAAGAGAAAAGAAAAAAGAATTCGAGGAGACGAGGAGGAAAACGATTGCTCCGCGGGCGTCAACATTAATCATTTTTTATAACTGCCACTCAAGAAAAGAATATGTATGCCAATTTTTTGGCAGGATTTATGAAACACTGTTTCAAAAATAGTATCATAAGAGTTCCCTAAATCGAAAAATTGTCTAACAAATCCAATATGATTTTGTTGAATTTACATTTTCCTTAATAATTTTTCCCAAATTCGTATGAAAACATTCTAGAGTTAATAAACTTTCAACTAGAATCACTGCTTCGTCACAAAGACAACTCTTTACGACTTCGAAAGGTTCATGTTTGAACTGAGTCCTGCATTTTAATTTGGAATGATAACCCGGTATCATCAGCATTATAGTGTAGTGTAGTAACATTATAATGTAATTCTCTGCAAGATATCTTCCCTCAGAATAAGATATTCAGATGACGCAGGCTCAATCCATATTACAGCATCATTCAGTATGAAGGATCCGTATTAAAATCTATTTAGCCTCAAGAAAAGCCGCTGGGTCCCCTCTAAATTGACCGACTACACATAATTTACACACATCTTGTTAATCTGATAGATTTTTGTTTCGTTCATGAAAATCGTTATGACTTTCTCGTTATTAGCTTAGGCGGTAATTATATTATTATTATTTAATACGAAAAATTATTCGTACGAATATGTTAACGATTTTCTGTACATATAAGTAAATTTATATGTTCAATTGTCTACATTTTTACATATGATACATAAATAAATATAGTGAACGTATTCGTACGAATTCATATGCATTGTAAACAATCCTTATCCGAGAGAAATAAATACCCTTCGTTATTAACTCGCGTGAGTCGCATTAATTGTCTTGGTGGCCTAATTATGCTTTTCAGTTCAAATCATCTAGTACGTAAGTATGTGTGGGATATTTGCATAGTGTGTGCTATGTTGTTTAACTACATTTAGAATAGAAGATATATTTTTTTTCATTTAAATGTCAGAAACAACAAGTAGACGTTACATATACATATTTCTTGTTCATTTTTCTTTGTTATTTATACCGTACCTCTTGGGTCTATTGTTAATCAATTATTTGATGTCCGTAAATAAATAAAAAAACCCAGATTTTAGATACCCAAAATGAATTTTCGAACCTTGAAAAAAGTTTTCGACGACGATAGGAAAATTTTCCAGCAACGCGTGCCAATTTCAAAATATTTTATTGATAAGACGTTTTCATCAATTCTATTGAAAACGAAGGTTAGAGATTTGATAACATCTGAATTGAGATGGAACAGAAAGAAATTTTAAGGACGAATACGAAGACAAAGTTTTCGAAATTGATTGGATTTTCGTGACCACTAATAACGCAAACAGTTTTGAATAGTGACGAAAGTTCTTGGCCAATAGATGATATTTGAGGCAATAGTTGCATTTTGACAATAATTACTTTAAAAGATTTTGGAAATATTAATAATAACATTGAGAACAGTCAGCTAAAAGCACTACATATTACTACAAATGGTAATAGCTTTCTGTTTCAGTTTTGTGTCAATTTAAATTCACTTATCATTTAAGGATGTTGAAGATAGTATTAAGTCCTTTGATGATAAGGCACAATGTCTTATAAGATAAAAAATTGAAGATTTTGAAGAAATTGCACAGGATAAAATGAACTGCAGAAATTGATCTCTGCCAAGAATCTTTAAAAAGATTAACCAAATATTTGATACGATCAGACACAGAAGTAGGAACATGAAATTTTTCGAAATAGAAGTGAAAAAGAGAATTTCATCAGGGCGTGAGTAATCCACAAGTTTATAAATTATTTATATAAAGAAGCAAAAGACGCTACGAGTGTGTTCACAATTATTTAATATTTATGAAATCACAAGTAAAGCAAATGTGGAGAATGAAGCCATAATACAATATTGAAAGCATTTCAAATGATCCTAATAAAACAATATCATACAATTCTAAAGATTTGTAAATTTGAAAGGGTAGCTGAAAATCTATGAGCAGCTTAATCAAAAGAGAAATGGTGTCTAATAGCACTTATAAATGAAAATTTAAAAAAGAAACCAGAGAATAGAAAAAGGGAAAATCAAGTTTCAAGATATAAGAAAAATTACAATGCAGAGAAACTAGAAGTATTTTTTAACTGTGGTGAAAAAGAGCAAAAACTTGAAAGAAAATTCTAATAAGGACAAAAAAGTAAAATAATTTAAATGTAAAAATTTTGGTCTTCTTTTAAAGAATGTATTAAATGTAATATAGAAGAGTCGTGTTAATTTTAAAAATGATGTACTAAAATATAGAGAAAAATATAGAATTTTGATGATTAATCAAGTTACTGTACTAATGTTGTTCGACACTATACCTAAGCAGAAACATATGAAGAATACATCAATTCAACGACGAGGTTTGGGATCATCCGAAGTGTGGATGTTGGGAGCACTTGTGAAATATCTTAGTCAATTATGAAGAAATTTCATTGAAGTTTCACATATAATAGACTAGTACCTACCCACTTACTTGGCTTTCAGGTTATTATCGAAAGAGATGTTCAGATATTTTGAAGAAGGAATAGTAAGGCTCAAATTAGTGATAGAAGTGGTCAGAGACTATAAGTAGTATAGAAATCAATAGGAAGAGATACCAGATTTTGAAACCTAAAGTCTGTTTTTTGAAGTTACAATTGAGAGTGATAAAATTCAGCCATTTACTAAGAAAGTTGTAGGTAGCTACAAAGAAACACCACAGTTGATCCTTTTTAGATTTTACTGGATATTTCAGAAAATTAATACCATTCTA
>JABRWK010000089.1:293531-308691 GCA_013372445.1 Hypothenemus hampei | reverse complement strand
TGTGTGTGTGTGTGTGTGTGTGTGTGTGTGTGTGTGTGTGTGTGTGTGTGTGTGTGTGTGTGTGTGTGTGTGTGTGTGTTTGTGTCTCATCTCGTCATCAGGAAAAACCGGTCGCTGGAAACAAAAAATGTCTTCTTTTACTTGAAATACACGAAGAAGTCGTCTTAGCCCCAAGACCTAGGGAACATTCCTTCAAGGATAATCTTTATTGCTCCCTTAAACGTTACTAATCTAATCTCTGAATTACGAGGGCCCTTATAAGCAGCCCTATTTATAGCCAAAATATAAATATTATAGGATAGATAACAGAAGTTTGTCACGCGTGCAAACGTCTCACAGATTATTCATGGTAAAATTCCAAAGAACTATCAGTATATATAGACAAAATAGTTTTTAATGAGGATTTTTTATTTAAACGTCCGCATTCTTTGCAAAAACGCAATAATTTTCACTCGAAATCCTTCAAGAAAATCTAAAAACAGTATAATTAGGCTTCCCAGCCATAAAAGGCTAATTGTTTATAGGAAAAATCGTCAATGCCATTCACTATGACATTTCATTGATGCGTTATTTGTAGTTACTACTTTTGTTGAAAAGACTTTTTCTACATTTCCGTCTACACATAATCTTCGTTCTTATTTTTTTTTATTTATTACCAAAAAGAAAGAGTAATGTATTTGGGAAAAAACAGCGGTAGTATCACAAATATGAAGTCGAAGAACTGTCCTAAACTAGGTTGGTCATATATATGTTTATTTGCATAAGTTTCCCAGCCGGAATTATAACTGCATTTCCACTGAATGTTGCCACTGTCACCACTAAAACTGCCGGTAATTTTAATTATATGGAGCTTCTCTCCAAGTTGTGTTAATGTTACACTAGGTAGCAAAAATTATTATTATGTATAATGTTAGTGTTGCGTAAAAAATGCTATACGAGCTTCCTCCCATTTCAGTTGGCCCCCCACATGACATAACGGTTTTTTATAATAAACATCTTTTTATATGCTGTTCTGGTGTGAGTGGTGAGATGTTCTGGAACGAGTTTCTGCTTAGATAAAAGGAAAAGCATCAACCTCTTAACGTTCTTATTCCGGTAATTATTATAAATACTAATAA
This sequence comes from Hypothenemus hampei, assembly GCA_013372445.1. Taxonomy (NCBI): domain Eukaryota; kingdom Metazoa; phylum Arthropoda; class Insecta; order Coleoptera; family Curculionidae; genus Hypothenemus; species Hypothenemus hampei. Next base: position 307,573 of record JABRWK010000089.1, on the reverse strand, counting down.
TGTTTTGAATGAATAAACTTTCAAGCCAACATTTTTCTGTTTAACATTTTTAGATAAACATGATTTTGAGGTGACGATGAAACATTTTATTGTTAATTGTCAAGACGTATTCTATCGTTTTGTATGTTCTTTGTTGTAAAAAAGTATTCCTAGAATAATTAAAAAAATACACATTTCGGATAAATTTAAATAAAAAATTGTTGGTCTCTATCGCGTTGTAGTATTAGAAACACTGTTGAAACCTACAAAACTACCTTTCCTACCTCACAAGGTCGATTTGTCGGAGAAAGCAAAATTACAGATGGCGACAGAAGAATTTTAAAAAGAGTTATTCAATAAAACCGTCGAAGAAATCTCGAATTAAGTGCCCTGTGGGTTAATGTTGTGAGAAGGTCAATCTCCAGATCTTCGTGTTTTGAGAAGTGTACAAATTGGGTTTTAGTACCAACCAGATAAATTTTAGTATTAAAACAAAGCCATAATGGAAATAGAAAAAAACTTTCAAATTGTCCATTTTGTCCTAAGCCAAAGAAAACGCACTTCTGATAATATACCAAAAAAATAGATGAAAATGAGTAAAATACTATAATTATTGGCCAATTCAACGATGGAGTGCAGTGGCTCACATCAAAGTCTGCATTGGAGATAGCAGAGGTGGTGTTATTCGTCAATAACATGAAGCATTCCATCCTAAATACGTTAAAAGAAAAGTAAAATTGCCGGCATCGATTCTAATCGGAAGTAACATGCCAATCAAACTAATAGGAACACTTTATATTATTCAAGAAATTTTATATATCCATAAATATTGAGACATTTTAAAGGATTTTATATGGTGTTGGGAAATGATTTTATATCACAGCAGGATGACGCAACATGTCATACCTCGAAAGTAACTTTAAAATTAATAAAGAATTTCACTGTATCACTTTGGAGATGGATGTCCCAAAAATCCTGAGTTATCTCCAATCATCCAACCATCATTTTTGGTATAAAATGAATAAGGTGTTAAGAAAACAACATCCGGAATTTTATGAAAGCTTAATCAATGCTATACGCCAAATTATTTCTAATATTATAAACATAAAAATGATATTATCTAATAGTAATTTTGTATATCAATATCAGAGAAGTAAACAATCATATATTTATAAATTGAAATTTTCAATAATGAGGAAAACTAATGTCCACACTACCTCACTGATAAATGGAGATACCACATTTTCAAAATTAAAAAAATAGCAGACCACCAAAACGTGGCTTACCAGTCAAATCCATTATAAACAATTTTAGAGGAGAAACAAAAAGTTTTGTTTTTTGTTTCAAGTTCATCGTGATTCAAAGTTAACATTCTGCATTAAATAGGTTTGTAATTAGGTGTCACATTACCAAACAATTAATGTATTCAAGTAAAAAAAAAGTTATTTATAAAAATAGGATGGAATTAAAGAGTTTTGCTACCGTACTGTGGAACTAAGGAGTTTTGGAGAAGTGTTTGTGAGATTTAAAAAAACACTTTTTTTTGTTTTTGTTTTTAGTGAAATCTAAAGTTATATTATTTATTATACTAAATTATTATTTATTTTCATTTATTAAACAATAAAATAATGATTTTGTTAATAAAAGTATGCATACTGAAGATGATGGACTTACTTTAATCTAAATTTCTGATTATTAGAAATTGAAATTTTAAGCCCATCATCTTCTTCAGTGTGCACACCTTTTTTCACAAAATATAAATAATAACAACACAAAATATAATTTTTTTTCTATTATTTATTTATTGCTAAGGAACCAGTTTTAACTCCGTGCAATGTTACTATGGTGTTAGTGCACTGGATTGGAAGAGTTTTGATACCTTCATGAAATAATGTATTTAAACAATTTTGGAACAATATTTACTTAGGAATAAGCAAATTATGCTTCCGTTGGTATAATTTTGTATTTTAATTCTCTACAATTTAACAAGTTTTCTTGACAAATATTTCACTGTCGTATAAATGATATTTCAGAGAAAGCACCGCCATCAATATTTCACTTTTAACAAAAAATGGATTTAAAGAGTTTTGACTCCATACGCCTCATGTTAAAAATGATAAATAAATAAGTACATGTTGAAATTTACGTGGTGATATAGTATGTTTCATTTCCGGTTTTTAATTCATAAAAATTCAAAGTGGGTCAACTGATATGAGATGGAAGGCGTATTACCGTATGTTCGCAATGGTTTTGTTTAGAAGATACAGGGCGTTTTAAGAAACTCTATATAATGAAAAGTAAAGAAGTCTAAATTGAATTTAATTTAGTATTTTTTATATTGTATTTCTATTCTACATGTAAAAAAATCTAAATCTAAATACGTGTGTTTTGTGATCTTGTTAGTAGTCTATGAATTTTCCATGTGCTTGTGCATTACCATATACCTATTTGAATAAAAGGTGAAATGTTTTAGGATAATTCTACCACATTTAAAATTTTTTTTTAGCTATTGAATTTAACAGGATCTATACTGCCGTTCTTAGGAAGAAGGGCGTATCTGTAATTTTGAAGAAAATGGCATTTTAGCATAATTATATAAAAGACGTACACGTCCTTCGACTGGAAAGTTCCTGTAGTTCTAACTCCATGTTTATTCTTAAAAATCAGCTATTAAATAGGGCGTATATGCAGTTATCTAGTATTTACAAAGCAAAAAAGGCTTATAACTCAAAACTATCAAATTGCTAGATACGCCCTTCTAACTAAGGACGGCAGTATAATGAATAGTTTTCCTTCCGTTTTTTCTAAAAAATAGTTTTAATCATAAAGACCTTATTTTACAATTTCTATGACTTTTTAATAATAAGAGATTTTTAAGTTCCAGAAACCGTTCAATAGCAACAAAGACAATAGGCCATTTCTTATATTTAATATTTAATTTTATTGTAATTACATATATGTACCATTTCGGCATATTTACTGAGTTTCTTACTGTTTTTTGTTAAAGATATTCAGATAAAAAGACTACGCTACTTTTTTTTTTTAAAACAACGGATTTTGTAGTTGGGTTTTCTCCAGCAATCTTTGTTTGTGAAATATAGGTCAATTTTGATAATTTATCATCTTAAAACGTTCATTATATCTCAGGTCTCTGATAACTTAACGATAAGATATAAATTGCTGTTTCCAGATCTTTCAACATAGAAAGCAATAGCATATTCGGCGTTTTTCCTAAAATAGATAATTTTTGATATAAATATGTTATTTGAAGTAAAACTGCAGATGTTTATGCTTTTAATTGATCTTTTCGTAAGGTTTTCAAAAATATTTATACAGCGTGTCCCATTAAGTTGGAACCATATGGGAAACTTTTTTATTTTTGATATTACGAAAAAAGTTATTCTTTATAAAAAGTTCTGCAAAATCTAAAACCTAAAAAACTACTATCAAATATCAATAATTTTGAGTCGTACATGAGGTACGTCAAAAAATATGAATTTTTTCACAAGAATTAAATACCCTTATTTTTGACAATTTGAGATAATTTTATTACAAAAACTCTATCAGAACTAAATACTCTGTTCAAATATGTAATTACAGCCATTTTTCTCCATTTTTTAATTTTGCCTTTTTTTTGTGTTTATTCATAACCGTATTTAGTAAAAATGTAAAAATGTAAAATAGAGAAAACTCGCATATCTGAACATACTTAGTTTTTAATTCTAATAGACTTTTCTTAATAAAATTGTATCAAATTGTCAAAAATGAGGATACTTTATTTTGTAAAATTCATATTTTTTAATGTACCTCGTATACGACTTAAAATTATTTACATTTAATAGTTGTTTTTTGGTTTTAGATCTTGCAGAACTTTTTATAAAGAATAACTTTTTATCGTAAAATCAAAAATAAAAGTTTCTCATATGATTCCAACTTAATGGGACACACTGTATAATTTCATATAATAATATTATATAAGGCTGAAATAAATGTATTTTTATTATTTGGATATTAAAATTATGATACCTTTTTATTGGCAAACTGTAAAAATGAAATGCACAACTTTAAATATATTGCTCACTGAGTTTTATAGCCTGTTTCACCTAATGATATACTGGATTAGAGGATCTACAGGGTGGCCCAACAAACTTAATCTGCATAATTTTACCAGCGAATTCTACATTCAAAAATAAAATAAAAAGTTCATTACAACATGGGTTCGAAAATGCTTTGTTACCAAGATACAGGATATTAAAGTTTAAGATAAAAGAATAGTTTTTATTTTTTAATTTCCAAACAACTTAAGATTTTTTAACGAAATCTGGTATACGTGTTTAGCATATTGGTAGGTTTAATCCGAAAAATTGTCAGCTTTAACCATTCATCAGAGGTGAAGATATGGGTGTCCTTTTTATTCATACAAAATTGTAGTGATACATGACACCCTTACTTCCACCTACTGATGAATGGTTAAAGCTGACAATTTTTCAGATTAAACCTACCAATATGCTAAACACGTATAAAAGATTTCGTTAAAAAATCTTAAGTTGTTTGGAAATTAAAAAATTAAAACTATTCCTTTTTCTTAAACTTTAACATCCCGTATCTCGGTAACGAAGCATTTTCGAACCCATGTTGTAATGAACTTTTTGTACTATTTTTGAACGTAGAACACGTTGGTAAAATTATGTAGATTAAGTTTGTGTCACCCTGTATAATTCCAAATTATTTTTCACTATACAGAGTGTGCCAAAAAGTGTTTTTTTTTAACAAAACCCTTATACCGTTACGACAAAGAAAAAGGATCTTTTCAAAATGGATAATACTAGAAAATAATGGAGATCCAAAATCACTGCATTGATTGATTTATTGATTGATTTATTAAAATACTCCCAGTTTTTGCATTCTATATAATAACTTTACATCATTACTCTTGACCATATCTCGAAGAAAATAATATATCATATCTATACGTTTCTTTCGTTTACAAAACATTTTATTTTCTAAACGTTTCACAACACTCTGATTATTGTTATAAATCTACAAAAACTTTAAAAAAGACTAACCTTAAAAATTCATATGAAGTATTTTTGGAGAAAATGTCATCATATAAAGAATATTAAATACAAAAATTCTTTACTGGCTTAACTTGTAAGTTTCACCTGAAAGCTATGATCCCAGGTAACCTGAAAATATATCCACAGAGTGAATTTATCATTTACGTTACTAGCCCAATCAGAATCTACAAAACCTGAAATTGCATTGTTTGATGTTTTAAACATTACCCTCCAGTTTTTGGTGTTTTTTAGACGTTTAAGTATTTTTTAAGTTGTTAAATTTCCTAATTTTCCTTCGAAGGATTTTTATTAAACTGACTAAGAAATAAAAGTGAAATATCTAGTTTTATGCATACAGATACATTAAAGACTCTTAATTGTTACCATAGACAATGATAATATTTCATTTCAGAAAAAAATTTATTTGGGGCTAAAGAAGTATAGGTATACCATTATAACAATTATAATAATATTTTATGAAAAGTGGAGATACTGTTTTTTAGCTAAGGACGACAATATTACAATTTGTCATTTCAACACGATCAAGTAAGTTTTCAATTACTACGTATCCATGTCAAAATCAAATGCAATTTTGAATTTGAATTTTGACATATGTGATTTCAATGTTAGAGAATAACCCCAATACAGCCGTGCTTAGCTAAAACGCAGTAACTCCAATTTTTATTAAAATTAAGTTTATGATGAAATTCTGTTTAACTATCTCTATAAAAAAACCTAAACATCTAGTAGTAAAGTAATAATCGATCCTTGTAACGAGAAAATCTTAAGTATATTATTGCAGTAACAAACTTGCAGTAGCCCAATTTATTGACCCGTACTAGACTAAAAAGCAGTAAGTCCCAACTTTTTTAATTATTGTCCAGTTTCTGTAATAAAATTTACGGCATTTTGGAATATATCTCTTTATTAAGTAATCACAAATTAATAATTAATAAAGATATTCTAATTTTTCACAAAAAATGAAAATCAAATCAAACAAACTTTGTTTCATTAGTGGCCGGTACGTTTCAACTTTGTCATTGTTTCTCAAAATAATAAAAGTTGGAGATACTGCGTTTTAGCTAAGTACGACAGAATACTGTTTTCAATACTAAATATATGGAAACGTAGTGAATATATTATTTTTGACTTAATTTTAATTTGAGCGATTTCTTTCTATTCTTATGCTTAAAATAGTTGGTATATGCCCAAAACCCGTAATATACAAATTTTTATTCAATTTCACTTTAGACTGTTCAACCTCAACATGACTGTCATGAAAAATAAAGATATCACCAACGTATAATGTTGGTTTTATAAAATTTTTAACAAAACTCTGTATTTAAAGAAAGTTGTGAACAATGGTATGAAAATACCATTGCTTACCTTTTCATACCATTACTTCAAGTCATAAATAATAAAAAATTTTAAACACCCAAACTTTGTTCTCTGATCCGGCTTTTAAAAAATATTCAGATTGAGATATAAAAATTTCATAATCATTATCTGCATTTAAAAAATTGTCTCAGTCTCAATAACAACCTTAAACTACTGCATATGTATATCTAATTACAGATAAAAATATTTTAAAATAATCTAACAATAAGCCATATTTTTTATTGAGGCCCTTGACTACACGCCTGTATATGTATGTAGTTCTATAAGAGCCAATTTCCCTATTTTGATTATCTATGTTTAATATTAAAATTTATTTCTTACATTATTTTTGTTAACTTTAAAAACTTTTAATTCAATTTTAGTAACTTGTTCCCATTTGTCCCGGTTTGAGCTTGACAATGCCTTAAAAATACATAGTTGGGGCTTCTTAACCATCTGACATGCCTTTTAGATTTACTCTTCATTCGTTTGCGACGTTCGTTATATTGATTATCATTCAACTTTCTACAGTCTTTGCTATGACTAATACATATCGTTACAACGTTATTTTGACCTTCTAAATGAATATTTTTATGTTCTAAAGGTTCTAAGAGTTTAACAATTCTATTTTCAATTCTAATTTCTGCCTTATTAACTTTCATTTGCCTTATTGTTAGATAAATAGTTTTTGATTCTATCGGATGAATAAAAATTTGCAAAATTTGTAATTTATTTGTAATGTACTATTCAAATTTCTTTTCTTAACTTCAGGTATATACTCCAAATCGTTGAAATTTAGTACTTTATTAGTCCATACCTTGTCAGATGTTGCATCGTATTTTCTTTGTTGCTGAACGATTCAAGTGGTATACCGCTGTATTAATAGCCTCTGTCCATAAATCCTTTGAAACATTTGCGTGAATCATCATTAAACAAACTTTTCTATTAAAGTTCGGTTATATCGCTCCGTTGGTCGATTTTATTGGGGAGCGTAAAGTACTGTTAACTAATTTTTAAGCATTAACTCATGTTAATGCTTAAAAATTCTTTTTAAACGATCGTTATAGTATTCTCCACCGTTATCAGTTCTTAGTACTTTAACTTTTCGCTCCATTTGGTTTTCAACAAAAATATAAAATTTCTCCAATCTAGGATATTTATTCTTGAACTAGAAGAAATAACAGAATATATTTTACTGTTATCATATATTAAAATAAAGATAAATCTTTTATCACTTAAAAATTTTACTGCTATGGTCCTACAAAGTTTGAGTGAATTAGGTCCAATTTAATTTTAGCAATTCCGTTGTTCTTTTTTTAAGAAGGTTTTCTTTCTTGTTTTCTTTTAATGCAGTTTTTCACAATAATCTAGACCTGTATTTTCACCATAGGCTACATCTTCAGGTAAATCATTTTATGCCAAATTTATTCTAAGGTGATTTAAAAACTCTAATTTTCCATGTCACAGTAACAGTAAATGTGATACTTTTGTAATATTAATACATTTCATTGATGGACCGGGTATATGTATAGTACAATTGATCAATATTCGTTACTGCAGCTATTGTTTCCTCTTTAACGGTGCAATGATCAGCTTCTTGTATATTGCACCTATTAACATCAAAACATATATTTATATATATACACAACATTCTTTTGAAACCATTGAATTTAAAGGTAGTAAATTTATAGAAATATTTAGAACAAACCTGATTTTTGATATATTTATTTTTCTTTCATGTGTTTGTGGTTTTCCTAGTAATTTCTTCATCTGAATATTTATTTATCATATTCAATAAATTATAAAATAATAATTGTTTCTAGTCATGTAAGAAGAAGGACAACTGTTAATGTGTCAATGTAGCGAGTTAAATTTTTAATATTAACTCTTAGAACATATTCAAATTAACTTCATTTTTTGAATAATTATCATTTCTTGCAGTTTTTGTAATTCATTTTTATTTGGATACATGTATCTAATATTTTAAGAACATTAATTTTATAATAACACTTTTGTTTATACTGCCGTCCTAAGCCTAAATGACGTATCTCAATTTTGACTCATTCTGAGTTATTTCAGTTTTCACGAAATTCTTGTCAGCACAACAAGTTATTTGTTATTTTAAGTTGAAATTTTGAAAGGAAACCTCTAAAATAGATAAAATAATAGTAGTCTATCGTTTATAGAAAAAATTAATATATAAAAAAAGTTGTTTGAGATACGTAAAATTTGCTTAATGTTTTTCCATGCAAATTTGACGTATCTCAATGTTATTTCATTCCTTTATTAAAGAAAAAAGTTTAATCAATATAACATTTATTTAAACGCATATATGCAACTACAAAAAAAGAATGCAAGTATTATTTTAGTCTGTTGTAGGTAAGTTTTCCCAAAAATGTAGACGATTTCTCATGATTTCTCCCATATTTTGGATAATATTTTTCTTTTTTTCTTTTGATATTCCATTTATTTTGCTGCAGGTTTTAGGCCCTGGCAATTTTAAATTTTTAGTAATTTTAGAATTCAAGAAATTTATTTCGAAATATTCCCCATCTAAATCGGTTTTGTACTTCATAGTGTAAGATCCTCTGCAAACATTCACTTGCGTCATGCTTTGTATGAAAGGCCTTGGATTTAGTCTATTAAGTTTATATTGGGAAGAATAATCTTCCCAATTAAAAAANTATATTTTATAATATTTATTCATGTTTTTTTGAAGAGACTACACGATGCAATAAATTTAATGGTTTAGTTTTCTTAAATATTTAAAACGATTACCAGCTTGTTCTCAGCATAGAACTTTTCTTCGGTTGAAGCATTTGTTAATTTTTTGTATTATTCGGGGTGTTACAGAAGCAAATACACAAGTACAAACGTCTGGTCTTAGAAATGTGAAATCTCATATTATGCAAAAATTGTGGTTTAAAATGGACTGCGCACTATGGAGTACGAAAACGAAAATTCTTGGAAAGAAAATTACAGAAAAATGGAGTGATCGAGGAGCTTCTCAAAATTGGTCAGTAAGAGCACCAAATTTTCAAATGCGTCAACTTTTTTCCTTAGAAATACTCTATTATATAACTAATATACGTATTGAAGCCAATTACGAAAGAAGACATGCAATAAAGAACCGTTCGTTTCTGTGACACTCCGAATTTTACAAAAAGTTATAAAATGTTTTAATTAAAGATTAGTTACATGTTGAGAACAAAATAGTAAATTCGGAGAATTAACTTCTTAATGTTCGAGCATTTCAAACAATTAAGAAAACTCAATCACTGAATTCGTCACATCATTATATTTGTTCAAAGAGCACGGATAAATGATAGAAAATAAACATTAAAAGAGTAGCTTTTTTGTATTTGTTTGGAATGTCTTCAAATTTAATAGAAATATATGTATCGTACATTAAGAAAAATTAAATTTTATGATGGGCCTTGTAACAGAACATATGTATATGGTTTGATTTAAAAAAATCAAGTTAACTTGGCTGGAAATTTCCAAATTTTAAAATTAACTATTCTCCAAAACAAATCGTATCTAAAATCTCATTTGTTGAAAAAAGGTAGCCTATCTCAGTTTTGAAAAACCTATAAAATCGCTGTTTGTTAGAAACCCAGTTTTCTGTTTAATAATAAGCGAAAAACCTCGAAATTACTTACTTACTAATATGCACATATACACGAAATAGGATACTCTGTTCCAGTCGTTCAAAGATGACAATTTCAAAAATATAAAACCTCTCGTGTTTCTCCAAAATAGTAAAATTCATTAAAAAATTGTTCAAACTATTAAAATCAAATAATAAATTTAATACTCTAATTCAAGAAGACTAACACAATTTTATTCATTCCTTTCCTTTAAAGTTTAATTATTACATAAAGTTTAAAGGATAACTTTGTGTCATTATAATTGATACATCTTATAATGTTCAAGTTTTTTTATTATAGTATTAACGAACATTACTCGCAAAAAATCAAACACTTATAATTGAATAAGAATTTGCTTTTTTTCTAGTTTACAATAGGGTTGTATGTGATAAAAAATCAAAATAAAAATTCTTTCAAGTAACTTTTTATTTAAATACAAATATTTTTTAATTTCTTATTTTAATTGTAAAGTACATACGTAGGTACATTTCCATTCGTCATGATTTATTATATTTTATTTTTTATTCAATAACAGTAGTTCATTTATATGTAACCGTCGTACTTGAAATTTCCGGCGCATCATATTATCAAAACCAAAAAAAGAAGCAGAAAACATTCTTACTTTCGCAGTCACTCTTCTAGCGGTTATCTAGCCACGACTTACGTTATTGACAAACGACTGTCGATAATAATTGCTATATTAAAATTAAAGAAAATAAATTAATTAATTATCATAATCAAGCACACTCGGACATACATCTACAATTATAATATTACCTTATACGGAAAGCCATATAATCATCTATTAAATTAACATGTCGCGTGTTATCTTAATGAATACTAATCTAAATCGAGTTTTTTCCTGTTCAGTGCAAGAAGAAACATAAAAATGTGGCTGAGCGATCACAGCCGAATGTCCAGAGGGCCAGATATGGAAGAAAGCGACCTGGACAGTACCTGCAGCAGTGGTGAGGAAATTCCTATTTGGGTCCGTGGGGAACAGCGATGGGTCTCTGGAATTACCGAAGAGACAACATGTTTGGATGTTGTGGACGTCCTTTGCAAGGATGAAGAAAAACGCGTAAGTTAACATATTTTTTAGGGAATATTGAAAATCAATGGATTTCATGTCAACCTACTTTGAAATTATATTCTAATACATTTTTGCAATATTTGGAAAAGACAAAAGAAACTATTATATTTGCATATAGTAACAGGATATTTTATAAAATCCCTAAAAAGAAAACATTCATTTATGATTGTTTTGTTCAGGACTGAAATAATGAAAATTTTTAGAAAATAAAAATAAAACCATTTTTTCAGTTCTTAAATACCTAGTTTCGTTTAAAATTTTAGAATGTAATATAAATTTAAATGTTTAAAAGCATGGAGTTAGTTTGTGGTAAATCAATGTATTATGATAAATATTATTGAATTTATTGAAAACAAGTTCGAACTTTCATTTTATATTTTCTTAAATTTGTTATTAAATATAATTTTTAATATGTTTTTTAAGACCAAATTTCATTTGCAGGGTCGTCATATGGGCTTTTCCGATCAATATCAAATTACTGAACGTTGGAGGGGAGTAGAACAGTCATTAGAGCCCTACTCAAAAATTCTAGACATTTGGAACACATGGGGTTCAGCGCAAAAAGAAGTGAAAATATCTCTAAGACGAGTTAAATCGGAGAGGTCTTCCAATAGACGAACCAAATGTCGCTCTGATGCCAGCATTCAATCAGATAGGAGTATTTGGAAAACAGTCCACCCCAAAAGATTTCAAGTGCTTAACGACAAAGGTCTAGGCTCCAGTAGCACTGATGAATTGCTAAAGTTGGTTCTGGTTCAAGGAGAGGTTATTAGGAAGCAATTAAAGAAGTTGAGGTAGGCTTATAACATACAAATAATAAATATCTATATCAATTAGGAAAAATTATAGGCATAGCGAGCACCAAATAGGTTATCTGGAAGATAAAACCCACAGGGCAAGGGTAAGAAAGCATGGAAGTAACTACCTTTTGGAAACATATTTAAAAGGTCTATCGGAAGCTGTGCAGCCTGATAACTGTGGCCTGGATAAAAATAGTGATAGCGGAGTAATGACTGAAGGTGACAGTGAACAGTCTAATCTCAAAGACAATAATAAAAATGTTGAGGTGAGTTCCTATAAAAACTAAATATATCAAATATTTCTTAAATTATTATTTTCAGACTACGAGTGATCGTTTTTCCCAGTCTTCCGAAGAACTATTTAATCAAAACATTAAAGATGACGACACTAGTTCAACAGTCAGTGAGTCGACGCTTAAGGAACAGTCAGATTTATTAGAAAAAAATTATTAAACTTAATAAAAACCTCCTGAAACAAGAAGAAGCATTAACAAAATTGAATAGCGATATGAAGAAATATGATAGAAATAGAGAAGGTTTTGTCTGCAATGAAGAACTATCGAAACTTCGCAAAGAAATGGTGAAAAGCTCCTGCGAGATGCAACATAATGAGGTTGTACTCGAAGAAACGTTGGAGGTGTTAGAGAAGAGGCGAAAAGACCTAGAATTCCTCCATCGGGCGCTGACTAGCGAGGATCAAGAATATGAGATGCTTCAAGCATTACTTTATACTGGCGGCAGGCGGTTCAAGGAGATTGGTGGCGGATATAAAAATATTTATCATCGTACCAAAGAAATGCTAGATACCTTAGTTTGATATACCAAATATCTCCGTACCTAATTCATGTGTTATTACTATTATTATTATTAATATTATTATCAAAGTGTTTTATTAACGCAAATTTTGTTGATCTAATAAACAATTATCTAATTTTTTTATTGGAATATATCATTGATGATTCAGTAATATTCCCTAAAAAAAGTATTAGTCAATAGATAATCTATTCAAATAGTTAGAGATAAGGCATTATTTATTAGACAGTAACAAGCAAATTATTATCAGTCTCGCCCTTTCATCGTGGCTATGATTTCGGAGGCCTTTCTCAACTAACTAACATTTTAGATAGCCCGAATAACATTGCCAGTATTTCGGATTACTTTGAATACGGCCATCTCGGTTTACACCCAGTAATTTTACATTCATTATTCAGAATCATCAGAAAATAATAAAGTAAGTTCCAAAGAAGTGCTGCTACGTGTGTAATATCTGGTATTTTGATAATTTTGTTGATAACATTATCAGTAAATCAACAAGTGCCTTTTTTATGTGACAATTAAGCAGTTTGTGGTCCTGTATTTAGATCCAAAATCAAAAGTTATAGATATGCCTCCACATCACGGACCTCCGCCCCACCATCATGGACCTCCACATCATCATGGTCCACCTCCTCCACATCATCATGGGCCACCCTTTGGCCATCATCATGGACCTCCGCCTCACCATCATCATGGAGGACCACCCCGTCAACCAGACAGTTGTTGCTGTATTTGTACGATTTTATAACGATTGTTTATACTGAATATTTATTTATTTTTAATCAACTAACTATTTTATATATCGATTAAATTATTTATAATAATTTATTTTGCAATTTTTAATTAAAAACACTTATAAGATTTACAATTAAATAAGGCATTTCCACGTTTGTTCCTGATAAAATTCCGTTTAGCAGTAAGTTGATAAAAATCCGTTTAACAGGTATGATTATCATAAATTCAAACATCAATTTTATCTTTGCTTAATTGATAAAAGATGACAGGAATTTTTCGAAATAAATTTTTATATTGAAGTTTTCGATATGAATGTGACTTGTTTACGAAAAAAATATATCATTCAAATGATATTTTGAAAAACTTGAAAAAATGTGTTACCAGTTAAACTATTGTTAATTTTAAATTTTACATTTCAGAACTAATTTATAGACGTTTCAAAGGGTGATTCCTTATTTTACTTAAAACGAAAAATAATAATAAACAAGATAAAACGCGGTATACCAAAATATTTACTGGACACGATACAGAGTTT
>JABRWK010000089.1:281746-293500 GCA_013372445.1 Hypothenemus hampei | reverse complement strand
ATTATTACAGGACATTATTTTAAAATAATAACATCAATAATAATAAGAAATTCATAAATAACTTAGATACCGTCAAACAAAATGACATATACAGGGTATTCCAGAAGTCGCGCATCACCACGATACCACGCTATTGGGGGACCCATTCAATGTAGGAAAAATGTTAAAAAAAATTGAAATAGCTGAGTTATAACTGTTCAAAGTTGGGAACTTTGGGAGGCTCTAATTAAAGCGAATTATGTAATTATCATCATTGGATATTGATTGAGGATTGCCAATTAAAGTGTGCAGTTGAAAAAACTTTGATTTTCCAGTTATTTTGAAAAATAACAACTTTAGTTTTTCGATCATATTGCCATGAAATATGAGCCGGCAACGTTACATTACCTTAAATGTTACGTTTATTATTTCTTTATGTTTTGCCTGTCATTGTCAAATCCAAATTATTTTATTTTTTTCATTTTTTTGGAATTTTTCCGTGACATTCTCCGAAAATGAGAATCATATTAATTGTTTATTACACTGATTAAAAAAATAAGTTTTTTTGGTACTTTTTTGTAAAAATAAAAAAATAAAATACTAATAAGGTTGATATACCTGCTTATATAGTCCGTTTATGTACTCGGATTATGATCAGACGTTGCCGCATTGTGTGTTCAGTTATTTGTTTATAACTCGACTATTTTTTGGAAAAGATTTTTTTTAACATTTTTCCCATGTTCAGTGAGTCCCCCTAATAGCGTGGTATGGCGGTGATGTGCGACTTCTGGAACTGTGAGATACGTATATTTTGCTAAGGAAAAGTTTGTTACGCGAAATTTGCTTAGGTTTCAATAAAAAAATTGAGATGCGTTATATTTCTTTAACATTTTTCAATGCTTTACTTTCCAGATACGACTATTTTGGTTAGTGGATATTGGTGGTTGTTTATAAAGGTAAAGAAAAATGGCAAAACCTAAAAAAAAATTTTTTTTGAGTTACGTCATTTAGGCTTAGGAGGGCAGTATAGTTCTAATAACACTAGGGTTTTTTTGCATGTTTGTAAAGTTAATGCACTGTCATTGTTACATTTACTATTTTGCCATTTTTTTGGCTTCCAGTAATTTGGTTTTAATAAAGTCTGAAGATATTTCAATGTCTAAATTTTATAGCGCCATTGCTGCAAGTCCATATTCCTCTGCCGGAACCTGCAATATTATTAAGTCGATGAATTAATTATCTAGAGGTTTTTTTTTGACAAAGATTCATACTTTCCTTTACATACCATTCTATAATCATAGCATCTTGTAATTTTACACAACACAAATTTCTTGAAAATCCCAAATCTTAAGATCTGTATGATCAAATACCATTTCTAGAGACATCCATGCTTCATGCGTTGTTTTTGCTTGCATTGCATGAGATTACATAGACTTGTCCAAAGAAAGAATTATTCTGTACAAAATTTTCTTTTCTTGAAGTTTTCTTAGAGCACTATCAGTGTCAGGTTCTTATTATACAATTATAAAATTCCGTCAAAATTTAAAAACACTCTGATTTGGAATTTCTAGTCGGTATAACACCTATAAGCTTCTTAAAATATTTATATGTATGTATATATACACACACACGTACACAAGAATCTTCAATTCTTCAATAAACCGCTTCCGGGTACTAAGTTCATAACCTATAGATTTTTGAAGTAAGGAGAAACGTTATGTTATGAATTAACAAGTCCTGCATCCTTTCAAAACTTGACATTTACGACTTATCAACAACTCTAAAAAGTAACATATTAAATCTAATAGTACATTTTACCTTTATTAATTATCTACTGGAAATTTATTAATTATAATAAATAAATCATATTATTATTATTATTATTATTATTATTTTTTAAATTGCAATAGATAATAATTATCTATTGAAATCTAAATATATCTATTTTTTAATTTGAAAATTTCGAACAAATTCAACTTGATTTTTTTTAAGGACAACATGTTTTGTATTACATGGTAAATTGTAAAATTTTGTTTCATGAAGTATAGTCCTGTTTCTATTCATTTTGAAGATATTCCAATCAAGGCTCTTTTTCGTATATTTTGATATATGTATATTTTATAATATTTATTCATGTTTTTTGAAGAGACTACACGATGCAATAAATTTAATGGTTTAGTTTTCTTAAATATTTAAAACGATTACCAGCTTGTTCTCAGCATAGAACTTTTCTTCGGTTGAAGCATTTGTTAATTTTTTGTATTATTCGGGGTGTTACAGAAGCAAATACACAAGTACAAACGTCTGGTCTTAGAAATGTGAAATCTCATATTATGCAAAAATTGTGGTTTAAAATGGACTGCGCACTATGGAGTACGAAAACGAAAATTCTTGGAAAGAAAATTACAGAAAAATGGAGTGATCGAGGAGCTTCTCAAAATTGGTCAGTAAGAGCACCAAATTTTCAAATGCGTCAACTTTTTTCCTTAGAAATACTCTATTATATAACTAATATACGTATTGAAGCCAATTACGAAAGAAGACATGCAATAAAGAACCGTTCGTTTCTGTGACACTCCGAATTTTACAAAAAGTTATAAAATGTTTTAATTAAAGATTAGTTACATGTTGAGAACAAAATAGTAAATTCGGAGAATTAACTTCTTAATGTTCGAGCATTTCAAACAATTAAGAAAACTCAATCACTGAATTCGTCACATCATTATATTTGTTCAAAGAGCACGGATAAATGATAGAAAATAAACATTAAAAGAGTAGCTTTTTTGTATTTGTTTGGAATGTCTTCAAATTTAATAGAAATATATGTATCGTACATTAAGAAAAATTAAATTTTATGATGGGCCTTGTAACAGAACATATGTATATGGTTTGATTTAAAAAAATCAAGTTAACTTGGCTGGAAATTTCCAAATTTTAAAATTAACTATTCTCCAAAACAAATCGTATCTAAAATCTCATTTGTTGAAAAAAGGTAGCCTATCTCAGTTTTGAAAAACCTATAAAATCGCTGTTTGTTAGAAACCCAGTTTTCTGTTTAATAATAAGCGAAAAACCTCGAAATTACTTACTTACTAATATGCACATATACACGAAATAGGATACTCTGTTCCAGTCGTTCAAAGATGACAATTTCAAAAATATAAAACCTCTCGTGTTTCTCCAAAATAGTAAAATTCATTAAAAAATTGTTCAAACTATTAAAATCAAATAATAAATTTAATACTCTAATTCAAGAAGACTAACACAATTTTATTCATTCCTTTCCTTTAAAGTTTAATTATTACATAAAGTTTAAAGGATAACTTTGTGTCATTATAATTGATACATCTTATAATGTTCAAGTTTTTTTATTTATAGTATTAACGAACATTACTCGCAAAAATCAAACACTTATAATTGAATAAGAATTTGCTTTTTTCTAGTTTACAATAGGGTTGTATGTGATAAAAATCAAAATAAAAATTCTTTCAAGTAACTTTTTATTTAAATACAAATATTTTTTAATTTCTTATTTTAATTGTAAAGTACATACGTAGGTACATTTCCATTCGTCATGATTTATTATATTTTATTTTTTATTCAATAACAGTAGTTCATTTATATGTAACCGTCGTACTTGAAATTTCCGGCGCATCATATTATCAAAACCAAAAAAAGAAGCAGAAAACATTCTTACTTTCGCAGTCACTCTTCTAGCGGTTATCTAGCCACGACTTACGTTATTGACAAACGACTGTCGATAATAATTGCTATATTAAAATTAAAGAAAATAAATTAATTAATTATCATAATCAAGCACACTCGGACATACATCTACAATTATAATATTACCTTATACGGAAAGCCATATAATCATCTATTAAATTAACATGTCGCGTGTTATCTTAATGAATACTAATCTAAATCGAGTTTTTTCCTGTTCAGTGCAAGAAGAAACATAAAAATGTGGCTGAGCGATCACAGCCGAATGTCCAGAGGGCCAGATATGGAAGAAAGCGACCTGGACAGTACCTGCAGCAGTGGTGAGGAAATTCCTATTTGGGTCCGTGGGGAACAGCGATGGGTCTCTGGAATTACCGAAGAGACAACATGTTTGGATGTTGTGGACGTCCTTTGCAAGGATGAAGAAAAACGCGTAAGTTAACATATTTTTTAGGGAATATTGAAAATCAATGGATTTCATGTCAACCTACTTTGAAATTATATTCTAATACATTTTTGCAATATTTGGAAAAGACAAAAGAAACTATTATATTTGCATATAGTAACAGGATATTTTATAAAATCCCTAAAAAGAAAACATTCATTTATGATTGTTTTGTTCAGGACTGAAATAATGAAAATTTTTAGAAAATAAAAATAAAACCATTTTTTCAGTTCTTAAATACCTAGTTTCGTTTAAAATTTTAGAATGTAATATAAATTTAAATGTTTAAAAGCATGGAGTTAGTTTGTGGTAAATCAATGTATTATGATAAATATTATTGAATTTATTGAAAACAAGTTCGAACTTTCATTTTATATTTTCTTAAATTTGTTATTAAATATAATTTTTAATATGTTTTTTAAGACCAAATTTCATTTGCAGGGTCGTCATATGGGCTTTTCCGATCAATATCAAATTACTGAACGTTGGAGGGGAGTAGAACAGTCATTAGAGCCCTACTCAAAAATTCTAGACATTTGGAACACATGGGGTTCAGCGCAAAAAGAAGTGAAAATATCTCTAAGACGAGTTAAATCGGAGAGGTCTTCCAATAGACGAACCAAATGTCGCTCTGATGCCAGCATTCAATCAGATAGGAGTATTTGGAAAACAGTCCACCCCAAAAGATTTCAAGTGCTTAACGACAAAGGTCTAGGCTCCAGTAGCACTGATGAATTGCTAAAGTTGGTTCTGGTTCAAGGAGAGGTTATTAGGAAGCAATTAAAGAAGTTGAGGTAGGCTTATAACATACAAATAATAAATATCTATATCAATTAGGAAAAATTATAGGCATAGCGAGCACCAAATAGGTTATCTGGAAGATAAAACCCACAGGGCAAGGGTAAGAAAGCATGGAAGTAACTACCTTTTGGAAACATATTTAAAAGGTCTATCGGAAGCTGTGCAGCCTGATAACTGTGGCCTGGATAAAAATAGTGATAGCGGAGTAATGACTGAAGGTGACAGTGAACAGTCTAATCTCAAAGACAATAATAAAAATGTTGAGGTGAGTTCCTATAAAAACTAAATATATCAAATATTTCTTAAATTATTATTTTCAGACTACGAGTGATCGTTTTTCCCAGTCTTCCGAAGAACTATTTAATCAAAACATTAAAGATGACGACACTAGTTCAACAGTCAGTGAGTCGACGCTTAAGGAACAGTCAGATTTATTAGAAAAAATTATTAAACTTAATAAAAACCTCCTGAAACAAGAAGAAGCATTAACAAAATTGAATAGCGATATGAAGAAATATGATAGAAATAGAGAAGGTTTTGTCTGCAATGAAGAACTATCGAAACTTCGCAAAGAAATGGTGAAAAGCTCCTGCGAGATGCAACATAATGAGGTTGTACTCGAAGAAACGTTGGAGGTGTTAGAGAAGAGGCGAAAAGACCTAGAATTCCTCCATCGGGCGCTGACTAGCGAGGATCAAGAATATGAGATGCTTCAAGCATTACTTTATACTGGCGGCAGGCGGTTCAAGGAGATTGGTGGCGGATATAAAAATATTTATCATCGTACCAAAGAAATGCTAGATACCTTAGTTTGATATACCAAATATCTCCGTACCTAATTCATGTGTTATTACTATTATTATTATTAATATTATTATCAAAGTGTTTTATTAACGCAAATTTTGTTGATCTAATAAACAATTATCTAATTTTTTTATTGGAATATATCATTGATGATTCAGTAATATTCCCTAAAAAAAGTATTAGTCAATAGATAATCTATTCAAATAGTTAGAGATAAGGCATTATTTATTAGACAGTAACAAGCAAATTATTATCAGTCTCGCCCTTTCATCGTGGCTATGATTTCGGAGGCCTTTCTCAACTAACTAACATTTTAGATAGCCCGAATAACATTGCCAGTATTTCGGATTACTTTGAATACGGCCATCTCGGTTTACACCCAGTAATTTTACATTCATTATTCAGAATCATCAGAAAATAATAAAGTAAGTTCCAAAGAAGTGCTGCTACGTGTGTAATATCTGGTATTTTGATAATTTTGTTGATAACATTATCAGTAAATCAACAAGTGCCTTTTTTATGTGACAATTAAGCAGTTTGTGGTCCTGTATTTAGATCCAAAATCAAAAGTTATAGATATGCCTCCACATCACGGACCTCCGCCCCACCATCATGGACCTCCACATCATCATGGTCCACCTCCTCCACATCATCATGGGCCACCCTTTGGCCATCATCATGGACCTCCGCCTCACCATCATCATGGAGGACCACCCCGTCAACCAGACAGTTGTTGCTGTATTTGTACGATTTTATAACGATTGTTTATACTGAATATTTATTTATTTTTAATCAACTAACTATTTTATATATCGATTAAATTATTTATAATAATTTTATTTTGCAATTTTTAATTAAAAACACTTATAAGATTTACAATTAAATAAGGCATTTCCACGTTTGTTCCTGATAAAATTCCGTTTAGCAGTAAGTTGATAAAAATCCGTTTAACAGGTATGATTATCATAAATTCAAACATCAATTTTATCTTTGCTTAATTGATAAAAGATGACAGGAATTTTTCGAAATAAATTTTTATATTGAAGTTTTCGATATGAATGTGACTTGTTTACGAAAAAAATATATCATTCAAATGATATTTTGAAAAACTTGAAAAAATGTGTTACCAGTTAAACTATTGTTAATTTTAAATTTTACATTTCAGAACAATTTATAGACGTTTCAAAGGGTGATTCCTTATTTTACTTTAAAACGAAAAATAATATAAACAAGATAAACGCGGTATCCAAAATATTTACTGGACACGATACAGAGTTTTAAAATATGAAAACATTTCTAGTATTTTTCATCATTTTATTATCTACATTTTTCACATAAATGACTGATATTTCGCATGCAATACGACAATAACAATATCTACCTCGAAGCCTTACAATAATTTAACACAATGTACAGGGTGTTATACTTTTTAGTATAACATTGATCTGACAAAAAGCAAAATTAGACAAAGGAAAATGAACACAAAAGGATTTCAATTAATTTGCAAAACTAATATATTTGATATATTATTAGATACGTCGGATTTTGTCTATCTATATTAAATTTCGAGTGAAGATTTAGGCAGATTGTGTTAAATTACCTCTCAACTCCAAGTAACTAAATAAATCAGCCGTTTCATGAACACAATATGCAAATCAGGTAGCATAACACAAGTAACTACGACATATAAGTATTATACATATTGGGTTTGCTTTATTTCATTTCTTAAAAATAACATATTTTAAAAGGTTTGTTATAGTCTGTTTGATAGACTTTCATCCTTTCACAAATTAATAAAAAAATATTTATTAACAAACAGAATTTAGAGAAGAGCGTACAATACTTAAAGCAAGTGTTCGGGGAATAAAGTTGAACAAAAAATAATAATATAGTATCAGTGATTGCTGAGATAGCAATAATGATGTTATTACTTTTTCTTGGGAAAGATTTGGTTATTTGATATTTTATTTTTAGTTTATTAAAATTTTCATCATTATTTCTATTTTCTCACATTTTTACTGTTATTTTTGTTACGTTACAGTACAAAATATATATTTTCTTTCCCTGATGCCTTGCAATTACATTTAAATTGGAATAAGATATTATAATTTTTATCTCAGTAACCGCTAATATTATAAAACCTGTTTATTAGACTTTTTTGTACGACTTTGTTCCTCGAACACGCTTACAATATTAAAGGTTCCTCCACAGATGTGCAAATTAATTAATTGTTTTTTTACAACAATTCCAATTTTATTGATAGAATCAAATAGACAAAACTAGTAATACAATGAAACATGGGAATAACGTCATCGGTTTTAGCGTCAAATATTCCATAGCCTACTATCAATTGCTATATAAAAACCGACCCGTGAATAACGTCACTCGGCTATAACGACAACAATTTTTCAGTCCCTGCGATGACGTTATAATCGAATTCCACTGTATTCGAAATTATGGTAATTGTTTTTTATTGCCCTAGTTCATCTTTCGAGCAGCCAGTGACTAATATCGCAAAAAATACTAGGCGGTTTCGATTCCATAAAACTTTGTGCTTTTTCGAACCTCACTGACGATTTAACATGCTCAGCACCCAGATGATATTAATAGAAACAATTGGAAATCTGTTGAAGCGGAATGGGATGAATAAACCTTCAAGAATTACTACCAAATTCTTTATGTGCCAGATAATAGCAATATTTAGTTATATTGCTTCGTTACTAAAGAAAACTTAGGCACTTTGGAAGTCATATGTTACTATTATACAGGGAGATGTTTAAGGGTGTTCCGATAGTTAAGGCGCTGATTCTCTGGATTGCTGATATTGAAACTCGGTAACACTTACACAGTGGTCACGACAGCATATTTTCTTTATTTTTAAACAAAATGGTGTATCATATACGTGCGTAGGAGCTACTATGTTAATTTTTATAGGACAATGGGGCTGCAGCACTGGTACTTTCCAAATGCAAGACATTATTTTAAATAATCGATTTAAAATATATAAAAAATGCCTCTTGTTTTTTTTTGATACGATAAGGTATTTTCGAGAAAAAAGCACCCTGTATTTCGGAAACGACTCATTCTAGGACATATATTTATATCGTGTGTTCAATAATTGTTATGGTCAGGTCGCCCATGTTTGGCATTTGTCACAAAAAACGTATGTCTTGGTTAACATTGCAAAAATTATTATAAGACAGCTGTCAATCTGCCTCTTTTTAACCTTTTAGATATTTTTGAATTTCTGTGTCTTTTTGCAAATAAAAAGTTTTTTTCAAAATTTACAAGTGTTTTTGCTGTATTTTTATTCGCTTGTGTGTGTATTTTTTGGTTTTCGCTCAAACTATACGAACTTATCAACGGCGCTACGTTCACATTAGAAAGAGAAAACCACAGCCAACCACGACCATAACAATTATTGAACACCCGTTATAACCTTTAAGATGTTATTGTTAGAACAATCCAGAGAATAAACTTCTTAAATATCTGAACACTCTTAGAGATCACCCTGTATAATTTATTTCCCTTAACATAATGACATACTATTGATGTCTTTTCATAAATAATGTTATACGATTAATTTAACGTCGTAAATGTAAGTATACATATATTCCCACCATTTAACTTTAGTTGATAAATTTATTACTAGGACAAAAGTATATCAACTGACATTTAAACAAGTGTTTTATCCTATCTATACGAGTATACCTGAGTACCTGGAAACTTAAATTAAAAAGAAAAATCAGAGCTACAAAATCTTCTTTTTGGAAATATTTTGTCTGCATTAGTAAGAAAATCGAATTGAGAAAATTAAAACTATAAATGAATATTGAGTTGGAATTGTACAATATTACTGTTACATTATACTCCCTGTGTCCGATTTCATATTTATTTTCGTTCAAAAATAAGTGTTAATTTTCTTAAAAAATGTATTGCTTATAAATTAAAGAACGCAAAACACAAAACTAGTATATCTGTTAAACTTCTTGTTAGAGAAGTCTAACTATATTTCGAACTTTTGTCACAAAATCCTTGTCACAGTTAATAGTAAAAGGGGAGATAAGGTAAGGTCCTATTCGTTTGTAAGTGATCTTTTCCCATATGGGGCAATCGATAACTATTAAAATCATCCATTTTTAAGGTTTTTGTCATATATTGCTAGTGTCAAAAAAGCTGTATTCAAAGTATTATTATCTAAATTTAGCGTAGGCATTTTTATCGATATTGATTAATTTGTCCTCTGTTTTGCAAACGATTAAATGCTATTAAAAAACCTCAGATCGAGAAGGTTAATATCAGAACCAGGTATTTGATAACTAACAGAACATTTTAATGTATAAGTTAGTTCTTTGTGAAAACTCCTTAAAATCTCTATCCACAGGGTCTATGTGCGGTTTGGCATTATCTTCTTGACTTCGAAGGAGTTAAAAACGATTTGATCTACATCAACTCTTTCTAATTGCAAAGGACGATTTTTGCTAATCATTTTTGTTTCTACTTTTCTAGCCACATTCGAAATAATTTTAATTTCCATTGTACCAGTAAAGCGATTTTAACTACATCTCTTATTGTTAGCAGCTTCTTCAAATACAAAGAACCAAATATCAATATGAGACATAGGGTAAAGTTGCTTAATTTGAACCGGCGCCTAATTTGGACTGCTACGATAACCGATGCCCTATAAGGGTTCTGAGTTTTCTCTGGAAAAGAAATTCATCTTGTGTACCTTCAAAATAATATAATGGATTAATTTTTTTAACGGAGTGCTTATTAAAAAAACTCAGAGCCTTTAGAGGATCTCGATTATCGTAGCGGTCCAAATTAGGCGACGGTCCATATTAGACAACTTTACCCTACATAGAATACTTCTGCATAAATTTGTAAAATTACTTGTAATAGACTTGAATTATTATTAGAGTATTAAAGTTTCAGTTCTTTGAAAAAATTTATCATTTCAATTTATTCTTAAGTAATATTTATTGATGTATCTTCCTTCGATGTTTTAATTATAATACCCGACTATTACTTCTACTCGTATATGATCTGCTTAGTTTCTATTATTGTCGTTTTGAGGGCAGGGTACTGGTTCAATTATTTCTTGCGTAAATTGCTGACAAATCTAGTGTGTAGAAAGTGTAAAAGACAACCTCATTTACTTATTGTGCTTCAATAACCATAACTTAAACTCAGCACTATAATTGTTCTTGAAGAAGTTATTGCTCAACAAAGGGAATTTTAGTTTAATTGTTGTGCGTTACCTTAAAGGAATTACGTGTGTATCATTAGTTCGGATTTTTGTTATTTTACAAAAATATTTATTTTTTATTTGTATTGTGAACATTGTTATGCAACTAAAAAATTCCACTTTTTTTATAGTTAATAGATCTATTTACAAGATATTTCAATCTTCATCCTCACACCATCTTGAAGATATTACTTCGGAATGGCGGAGGTTTAATAAAAAATCTTCATATATTCTTATTTAGTATACTGTACTAAAAAAACTTAAAAATATCCTCCAATTTTATCCTTCCCCGCTTATTTCCATTACATTCTTTAAAAAAATTTCCAATTTTCCAAAAATTCTTCCTTATTTAATATAATATTGATAACTCAGGCCAACAAAAGAACAAAAAAGTGCGGAGCCAAAAAAGCAATCTATGTAGTAGCATTGTAGTACTAGTCAAGCATAGTCGAAATCCAAATTTTTGGGATTTTCTGCTTACCAGTTTTTTTTATTTGATCTTGAATTTTGTATTTTTTTTGGTTGCTTTTTTCGTTTTTTTTTCAGCAGTGGAGTAGATTTTATTATAGATGTGTTATAAGAGGTTTTCTTGAGGATCTGTCACGAAAAAAAATTCGAAAATATTTAATAATAAAAGTATAATATCAACATGTTTTTAAAATCCGTTTTGCCATTCACCAAAAAAATGTTGATATTGTACTATTGTTAAAAACTTTCGAATTTTTTTTTCGTGACAGATTTTCAAAAAAAATCT
>JABRWK010000089.1:221772-258451 GCA_013372445.1 Hypothenemus hampei | reverse complement strand
ATAATAAATGTTAAATATATATTATTTTTATACACGTAAAAGGTCCCTAATCGTTTTAACAAATATTTTTCCTGGATTACAACATGTCATATTTCAAAATTAAAAAGAAATAACATTTTTAAGCCGGATTTTTAACAATCCTCTTCTGTCTGAAATCGTAAACTTTTCGACAAAAGAACACCATCTCAGGAGAAATGTTGCTCGAAGGTGGCTGCTTGTTTAATCTCGGGTAAGGATCTGGAAGCGGCACAGCCCGCCTGGATCTTTCTTCCAGACCTTCCTCCATCCTCTTGTAATGTTTCTTATATCTGAAAGATAGAATTAAATAGGAACTAATCAAATAATTAAAACAAAAAATTAGACGTACCGGCAGTACTCGTTAAAAGTTAAAACATAGCATTTGTCATCAATACACGCTACAGAATTGGAATCTTTGTGTCTCGACGCAAAAACTTCATCCGGCTGGTCTGTTAGTAAACGCCTTTGTTCGGTATGTTCCGGACGATAGTACCATAATAAAGACATCATCATTTCACCTAAAAACATTTATCTTTAAATTGTGCAAAGCGAAAAAAATATTCTTTGGGAAATCAGAACTATGCATTTACTCATTACAGTTAACGTTTTTTAACCTAAATAAAAGAAGGAGAAAACACATTTGTTTCAAACTAAAATTTCCCCGAAGAAAATTTCTCGTAACAATTAGTCTAGGTCTTTTGCCTGATCACAATGAAAACGTAGATAGGAACTCGTTAAAACTTTTGAAAAATTGTCTATTTCTTGTTAATAAGTCCTTGTCCGAAAATTTTGTTAAATGATGTTCAGAATGCTGTAGCAATTGCTTACAACGATAAACACAATATTATTTCTTACTAGGTTTAAAGTCTGATGGAATCATTGTGCAACGACCGTTGAAATTCTAAGAGGATTATAAAGAACTTTGTAGCAAATGGTTTCTAAAACTTTCGGCATATGTAAGATCTCTTTAATTTGAATCACTATTTATGACGATCCAAAAAATCCTATGCGATGATGAATGATTTCCTACATTGCTTGAACAAGCATGACCGTTTATAGAATATATGAAGAGACCAAAACAAAAACTAGGTATCTCCGTTTTTTTCAAAAATGTAGATTTTTAGTGGAACATATCTACGTACAAAAATTCGTTTTTCGAACAGTGCATGACGCACAAAAATAAAAAAAATGGATATATCCGGTTCCTGCTTTGGACTCTTTAGATAAGGTCTTCAAAGTGATTGGAGGCCACGTTACCTAGAGTATATATTTTTATAATTTTTGTATTGATCAAACTGAATTAGAGTGATTTTTCAATCTAGCTGATTCTAAGATGTATTTTGTGAAAACTGATTTCAAACACATAGTTGATTGGCTAGGCTATAGTTTGACAACCTAAGGCATGTGAAGGTTTTGTAGATAGAATGCGAAAGATTTAACTGACACCAAAAAGAAATGTTGAATCCCCAAAAAAACAGGTGGTGGAATGATGAATCCTAAAAAAGGTTAACGTATCGGCAACGCTGCGAATCCTAAAAAAAATCGAACTCTATCGCATCACTTGGCTCTTTTCGCACTGAATTGGGAAAAGCATTGTTTTCAATGTATTTTTATGACACCTGGGAATACACGATTTAACACGATGAGCAACAAGTATTTAGATTTCTCAATTTCAAATTGCTGGTCCATTAACGGGACAAATAAAAAGGATTTCGAAATAAAATTTTAAGAAATAAAACTTTGCCAAGCAATTCCACCTTAGACAGTTAATTAATTAGAGGGATGTAAAACCCGCGAGCCGCATGCCACCCCATTCGACTTTGTGTGATCTGATTAATTTAATTGTTAAACCATATTTTTTTTCATTTGTTAGTAAAGTGAAAAAATTTTTATTTCGCTGGGCAACAATAATTCAATGATAACGATGAGAATAAAGGCGATAACAGGATCAACATTTTAAAACAATTATCCAAAAATATGTATATGTTACGGTTAAAGCGTACAATTCTGTTATTTCATAGAATAACTAGTTATTTTACAAAATAACCAAACCAAACCTAACCGATTCTGACAATTATTCCATAAAATAACTAGAAGTAACTAGGTAATCTATGAAATAATAGACTACCATTAATCGGTGGAGACCCTGTAGATATTCTTAACTTTTTCAGTTAACAAATTATACATATTTAAGTAAAAAAATCTTATCGATTGTAAGCAATTCTTTCGTTTTTTCTAATAAATTAAAGTCCATATTTACCATCTTCAGGGTTTTCCCATAGAGCAGCGATTTTTGCCACATACGGTAAATCGTTTTTCCTTGGTCCAGCCTTCAAAAGCACGCAATCTCCTGGTTGAATAAGATCGCCTTCTTTGTGTCTCATGGAAGGATAACATCTTCGCACCACTGTCGTTTCATCGCTCTAAAAATAATTTGTTGAAAAAAAGAACTTAGGTAATTTCAAAAAGTATTACATTAATAAACACTTTGCTCTCGTAAGATTCTCCTTCCCAAGTCCATCCATTGGACCACTTAGGCAAGGTTGAAGGTTTTTTTGATATTTTCACTTCTTGTTCTGAGACCTCCTTCTTACTGGTAGACTTTCTTCTGCTGGCTTTTGTCCTTTTTTCTTTTTTGCAATTTTTAACAGATTCTTCAAGGTTTTTTGTAATTAAATTATCTAAGACTTTAACAGCCGTCTTTTGCGTGTTTTTCACGGTCTTTGTCCTCCTATTATTTGTTTGTTCTTTCGATACATTTAATTTCTTTTTTCTTGAAGCTGTTAGTTTCACTTTGGACAGTTGTTTACCCTTACGCATCAATTTTTTTTTGCCATTGTTCATATTAAAGCAACTTTTGCGTATCCGTATGAAATCCTTATAAGAACCCAGTTTTCTCTTCTTCGCTGGAGGTGGCTTAACGGACACTTTAGTTTCTTGTTCCTTAGTTTGTGACTGTTTCCTTTTCATATTTTTTACTTTCACGTTTTCCGCCACAGTTGCGATACATGGAGGCAGTGGTTCCTCTTTTGGAACCACCATTGTAACTTCTTCTTGCATGATTTCTTTTAAACCATCCACTTTAAAATCTTTTTCAATAGCTTTTTTCTCTTCAGCTTCTTCGGCCAATGGAATTTCAATGTCCTCCTTTAACTCTGACATCACGTCCATTTTCGCCAATTGTTCCTTGTCTTTCGGACTCTCAATCTCTCTTTTGACGACATCTTGTTGTGGGTTGCACATCAATAACATGGTATTTTGCATGGTGTTCCTCACATTGGCTTTCCCCACTCGAGCTTTACGTTTCTCGACGGACGGGACGCCTGGAGATCTGCACTTCTGCTTTTGTTGGTAGTTGACAGCTGCAGGAGAAGGAGGAGGCGGCATACCTCCAGATGGCATGCCCGCAGAACCCCTTGCTGGACTAGGAGGTCCAGTGGCGCTAACGGGTTCCAATGGTAAAGCCAGCGCTACTGGAGGAAGGGGTTTGGAATCCTTGCTGATATTCGCAGACCTCTTACTTTGATCACCAGTAAGAGGCCCAGTATGTCCGTTTTTTGGACAGGTATTCAGTGGACAGGGACAATGCTGATATGCAGTGTCTGTCAATCGACCAATTTTAATAGTACCTACTTCAAATATTTACTAAGCTTACTTATATAAGAAATAGCTCTCGAAGGTGAATGCGAATAACATCCTGGAGGAAGACCATAGGTTGAAGAATAATAATGAGGTTGATAAGCCTCTACCAATCCAGAGACGCCTAGAGGTGCTCCGGGAGGCGGGTAAGATTCCATCAAACCGCCAGGATATGATCCAGTGGCAGAAACAATCTGCTGACTAGCTGGTGTGGGCGGAGCACTTGAAGGGGGCGGGTACAATTCAGCTCCATGTCCGGAATAGTAGGAGGAGTAACGATGATAAGCTGCGCCTCCAGGAGATGAAACGTATTTGTGTCTTAAATACCCTGGAGGTGCTGATGGATAACAGATTTCATGGGGAGGATATGGAGGTGTGGGAGGAGGTGGAGGAGTACGATAATGGTATTGAGGTGGAGGTGGGCACGGATAGGTATGATATTGAGAATATTGGGGTGGATATCTGTAAGATGAAACATTTGGAGGCGGGTGATTGGCCAATGGTTCTTTATTATTGTTGTTGCTCGTTCCTGAGGTTACTGATGTAATTATCACCTAAAAATATGAATGTTTTGAAAAATTAGGCTTCGGAATTTCGACTTAATCTTACCTCGTTATCCGAAGAATCTCCATTATTGGACCCTGGTACGGCCTGAGGTACTGAAGACGTAATAGAAACGGGAGATGTATCCGAGAGGGGCACGCTTTTAGAAAGTGGAGGTGGAACCGATGGTTGTCCATGAGCGTGCGCCACTGAGATTAACGGGCCGGCGGGCTGATAATATCCTGCAATCGTAGTGATTTTTATGAGAGTCTATTAGAGCAAAAAGGCAATAAAAATACGAATGCGAGAACTGGATATAGAATGTGAATCTTGACCCGCTTTCGAGGACCTCAAACTAGGTCAGTGGCAGCGTTCATTCCATTGATTGATTGAGCTTGTATTTACCGATGAGATTTTCATTTAATTTAACTGACTTTTTTTCTAATGTTTTCATCATTTTAGTAGTAAAAATAGGTCTGAAAATTTAGTGGAATTGAATCATAGAGGTTATCGATCTATTTTCGATATCTGAATTATATTAGTAGAAAAAGAATGAAATGTGATCTAAAAATAAGTAATTCCATCATTTTCATTCTAGCCCCGGTGTCGCCAAGTCTTTTCTATTTCATATCAACAAACAAACAACTGAAAATTCAATAGAAATGGGCCAAATTGTGAAAATATTAACCATAACATTGTCATCAGTTTTATTTTCTGTATTTTTTAATAACAGGATACAAAGACGTTTAATAGTGGACAATACCTTTTTCTATCAAGTTGTCATTTAACTTTTTAGCAGAAGTTGAACTGAAAAGTCTTATTTTCACAAAAAAAAATTGAAACTTTAAGAATTTGATTTGTGCCAAAGAGATTGTGATTGCATTTACTTTTTTTTTATTTCGTTTGATGTTTATTAGGATATTTTATATTTGAAAATCACGTTTAGAGTTATGAAACTAAAACATCTCAAATCTCCATTTTACACCAGAGGGTGAGGTTTGGTGAGCAAAACAAAGAAATATATACATATTTAAAGAGCAAATTTTCCAGGAAAACAATAAGATATGATGCACACAGAAATCAAATAAAAGTATACAATTAGAGTGACGTCATAAACAAGAGCGTAGGTATTCGGAAGTAGTGGGAAAGCCTAGAAAATTTAATTTTAAATTTCAAGTTTTAGGTATTTTTCAACAAAAAACAACTTTTAAATTTAGAATTAGCATTTTGCAACTATAACCTATGTCATAAAATAATTTCTGGATTTAAAGCTGGCACATGGGCAGATTCTATAGTGAGTATAAGAAATGCATTAATTTGCATTGCATTATAGTTTTCGAGGAATTTAGTAGTTATTTATGTAGTAACTATGTCAAATCAAAACGTTTTAAGCCATGGGTTCGGGAGTTTTACGGTAAGCTGAAGACGAAATGCGGAAACATCTCAACGAATGTCATAAAACACCTTTATTCACGTGTTAAATATAATATTTTTTCTACAAATGAAGTTTTAAGGAAATAAATACCCGTATTTAATTTTAAATTGAAATTTGTTTTGACAACTTTTATTTATACAACACAACTAACGGACATCAGAACAGTAGTAAACACTCATATTAACCACCCACAATACCTTTATACACCAGTAAACCCTTAGCAACACTCTTTTTAGTTGGATATAAATAAACAAATATAAAAGATGACATTTGGCATCGTCTGAGAGGTTTAAGGAACAAATTACACTGAAGTTACAACCAACAAGCAACCTACAAATATCACTTTTAGAGAGCATGTGTATTATAATATTCACATTGCTTCAATGGCAACACCCTCCAAAAAATGTTGGTTCACAACATACGATTTGTGTCGGTGGCAATGTTCGTGCCGGTTGCTAGAGACACGTGTTGCTTGGATGCCGTTGTGATTTTTTAAAATAAATGCGAAAAAATATTATTGTCGTACAAAAAAGGTGGAAATGTTTGTATTCATATACACTGATATACAATATTCCAAACGGTATATTTGATAAAAAATGCAAATGTCTTGTTGCTGGTAGCTAATGTGTAACATTAGTTTTTTCGTTCTAAATAGAAGAACGATATGGTATCGGAAAGTTCGGAAGTGCTTATTGCTAGTTACATGCTGCCTGCTGCTTTGGAAAGATTTCTGCCTAAAATGATATTTTATAATTACTCATAAAAAAAAAATGTGCAAAGGCGACATTTTTCGTCAATTAATGCTATTGTTTGTTTGTAGGCTTGTTTAAAGATAACGTTTCATTTACACTCTACATCTTCAGAAGTCAGAAGAAGGTTCAACGCCTTTCTGGTCAACTTTAATAGTTAATATCAAAGATATATGACATGTCTAACGAGTCGATGTTGATACAATGCGATACATCAATGTTTATAGTAGTTATGCGATACCTAAAAATCATTCGAATTGTCAGTTTACCCAAGTTTAACCTCTTGATAGTTCATAGGCTTCACACTCGTGGCAACGCTGCCGCCGAATTTATTCGCAAATTGTTGTTAAAAATGTACAAGAACTTGACCTTCCGATTCAAGTGTTATGCAAAGTAGCGTACAAAACTCGGAAAGGAAGTCAATATTTTTAGTAACTCGGGTAACTCCAGCCGCCCTCAGGCTTAGCCACGAAGCAAGGTACATCCGTTGTGAAATAGATTGACTTCCATTTCTCAATATATGTATTCATGAAAATGTATTTTCGTGAGTTTCTCCATTCAATGTAGATATTAGATCGCTATAGACCCCTTGAAAAATTGACAAAGAGTAAGAAGTTTTAAATTCTAATAATGATTATTAATTATGAACTAAATAAGTCGAATGTGGCCTCGTCGGGTGGCCATTGCATTACCCCTCTTAACCCTTCCTCCCTCTCTAACCTAATACACTCACGGCCCGTACATTGCTTCCATCTGCCGTCAAGGAACTTCACTTACGTGCCCCGTTGCCAAATTGAGTATAACTCATTGAAAGTTAAGGACAAAGCCGTTCCTTCTCGAGTTTCTCACGTATTATTATGACAATGCAGCAGCAGAACGCCTCTAGCCCCATATTTTATTCTTATTAGTGTTTGTTTTTAAATCATAAAGGAGGGAGTCATATAGAGATTATGAGAGCTAGCGATAGTTGCTAATTACGCCAGAGTATACAATGTCAGGTCGAATTGATTCTAAAAAACAACCATAAATTAAACATAGTTAAAAAGTGTTTGGCGATTCCGAAATAAAAAATGACAACTCACGAATGAGATGAGGCGCTGTTGCCAAAATTAAAATTAAAAGTTAATTTAAAATAATGAAAAATGAAAATATTGCTTTTCTTCCTCAAAATGATTTAGTTGGTCGACGTGGGTGTCACAGAGAACGGTTTACTACGTTTTACTTCCCGGCCCATTTACCGGTAAGCGCTCCGACTATAGCCAAACAACAACGTTGCCAATTTGCACAGAAAATCTTTTTATAGTAACTGTATGACTTGATTTTGTTAGTTCATATCATATCCTATGTCCTTTAATCTAAATACATTTATTTGGAATTTCTTAATTCCTATCATTATTAATAAATGTCCAATCATAAAATTTTATGTTGTATGAAAGGAAACTTGGCAGTAACGCCTGCTAAATGATCAACTCGTCCTTATTTGTGCACCATCGACGATTTACTTTCTCGAAGTAAAAAAATTGCTTTTTAAACGCTGAAAAATTAATCGATTATTTTTTAAATGCTGTAAGTCACTTGCCCGCCTTGACCAACATCTACACCACCGTTATTAGCAGGCCATTATTATGATTATTTACAATCGCGAATGGCCCTTAAATTTTGCCGGAGCCTTTGATTAAATAAAATAGCGCGCTTTCGAACATGTGTTTGTGCTAAAGCGACGTTGCACTTTCTCTTGATCACAAGAAGATCACCGCTATTTGGACCCTTGCTATCTCTTTCTTGCGCACAGACTATTCTGTTGTTTTGATAAATACATAGGTAATCAAAAAGAAAAGAAGATAGATGTTGAGGTAAATGGAGAAAGAAATGAGGCCACGAATAAACAGACTCGAAATATGATTATTAAACAAGGATAATAAATGTTCATTTTCAAAAAGGTCTTAGTTCCACATTGCATGTAACAGAATTTTAACTAAACAAGGCGAAATTAAAAATCCTCCTCTGTTATATTCAGTGGCAACTTCGTGATCGTATCAAAGTGGCAATTTATAAGCCGGCTAAACGGGCGCACTTAAACCCATTATTCAGATGCTCCCAGTTAATAACCGGCCATTATTGTCGCCTTATTTCGCCCTTTATTTCAGCCTTTAAGGCCCGATAATTAAACTGGGGGGAAAGCAACAAGTCGACATACATAAAACCATATTTATTATTAGGTAGATTTTAATATTACTGATTCAATTCATGGACATCAAACAAGCGAATTTTTGAATTTTCGATGTGATCCAATAAACAAGTAAGCAAATCCAATGGGACCAGTTGGGGGTGGAAAGGTGGAGCTTAACATGCAATGGCGTAGGTGATATTTGTTTATTCATTTTTATTTTTTAAATGTTTTACATAAACTGCAAAGTGAACGCTAAAAAAATATCTATCTATGTATAGGTGATTTGGTATTTCAGGAGAATAAAGAGCAATCACAAAAATAATAAAACTGTCAAGGTCAATCCTAATAATTGATAAACATAAACACAGGCGCCATTATGGATAATGTGTTTCAGGGCTATTTTATGCTAATTCTACACTATTTTCAGTGTCAAATAAATGTTGATTTTAATATGTAAATACATTCAAATTTGACACGTTTTGGCTCCTTTTTTTAAACTAATGTAATTTCGTCGAGAAAAATATGCCTTGGAATAACAAGTGCGACGTACCTTTTAGAAAATAAGCTGCCAGCATCATATCTCTTATTGGCGCGAAGGCACTACCGCCATTGTTAAAGCCCAACGGCCCTAGACTTCCGGTTAAGGTTCCGGCTAAGTAACCGGAAGTCGTGTCGTTATTGCTCGTATGAGTACAACCCGCACCAACGATGTTAAACATTTTCTCCTTTTCTAAAGATAATTCGCACAATTTACAAGACATACTATTTAATTTCATTTTTATCACAGCACTTGAATGATCACCAATATCTAAATTGTAGAAAAGGCACCAGCTTTTCAATCACTAAAAAAAGAAACAAAACCAAAACGTCAAATAAATGTCAAAATGGTAATAGGTCCGTCCGAGCCGGAACACATGTCACTCGTTTATTACTTTTCCATTACGCAGTAATATTGTTGAGAAAACTAACGGCGATGGTAAAAAGGAATCGTCTTTTAAATCCATGTAGACAATGCTAGTTTTAAAACAACGGTTCGTCTTTTGTTTTTTCCTTTCGAAAATAAAGCGACGTTGTCGAATTGTCCAGAATAATGATTGACACACCGACGAAAGCCAAACACAACAACAAGCGTCGTCAATCGACTGACTAACTGACTGAACTAACCTTTCAGTGGCGAGTTCACTTCACGAACACCGAGAGTTTCGCTCGGCCAATAGGAATGCGAGTTGGAACGTACGTCATCGGCTGCCGCTTCTCATCGCCACCGGCGGCGACGTGATCTGGATAATTCTACGAGGTTATTGAGAAAAGATTCATTTGAATGATGTTCTTTTGTCAAAACAATTGAGTTATGTTTTCTTCCCTTACAAACAGTTCATCGGTTCGATTCATATGTAAAAACGATTCCAAAACAATCCATCAATTATGTAAAAAAGAGCCATGTAATTCCTTTCTCAAAGAAAGTAATGAAGTGTCTTTTGCCGAGACTTTTGTGGATTTGCGGAACTCATACATATGTCATTTCAAACGAAGTGGTGGATTTATTTGATTCCTACTGACATCATTCCCGCAATTTCCAACATCCACTCTTGGGAAATTGAAAATATTTATATGTGTTAAGTATTTAATTTGTTTCATCTAAAATGGCGCAGTCTGTGGAAGAGAAGTGGTATGTTTTTGAGAGAAAAATTTTTGAGTAATATGTAGGGTCTAAAATTTACAATTATTTTCAATTATCCAGGATGTGCAAAAAAATATTTAACTCTAAAATTATTGTTTTTAAATGCAAACGCTTAATTTTTGTTCGTGTTTCTAATTCTTGTTAAATATCAATATGACTTTATGTATTATATGTGGAATCTTAAATGCTGGATTTCTTTTTCTTCAAATGTAAATGTTTGACAGAATGTGAATAACATCAAAATCATGATATTTGGCAAACTGTAGTTCTATACATATTTTAAAATTTAAACTAGACTATTTATTGCCAAAATATGAGCTTTTATTGGTTTCGAATTTATTTCAATTTTAACTTCGAAAATTTTGAACATGGGAAACTTGAATTTTTTGTATGGAACTATACGTTTTTTGTTACAGAGCCTATTGTAAAATTCAATTTCCTGTGTTTTTGTTTAATGAACTGTAGCCCTATTTCTATTAGTTTCCAAAACATTCCAAGCAAATACAAAAAAACTCATTTTTTTGTATGTTTTATGTTTTTTTGAACAGATTTAATGATTTAGTGAATTTAATTGTTCAAAATGTTAAATAATAAAAACTGTCGTTAAAATATTCTATAACTTTTATACCATTCGGAGTGTCACAGAGGCAAACGCACGAGTGCAAACGCCTGCTCTTATAGAAAATGTGGAATTCAATGTTATGTAAATATTGTGGTTTCAATTGGACGGAGCCCCAGCCCATTACGAATTACCAAAATAAAATTTCTTGGAAAGAAAATTATAGAAAAACGGAGTGGTGAAGGAGAAACTGAAAATTGGCCGGTGAGATCATCTGATTTCACTTACTTCAATTTTTTTCCTTAGGAATAAGTAGGTATATTATAAAACTGATGTATGCGTTGAAGCCAACTACAAAAAAAGATATGCAACAAAGATTTCGTTTGCATCTATGACAATCCGAATATTACAAAAAGTTAAAAAATATATTGACAAAAGATTAGTCATACAGAGTGACCTACCGAAAACTTACTATACAATATTTCTCAGATCATTCGAAACAAATAAAAAACTCCTCTTACTCGTCGATTTTATTTTGGAGAGGGACGCATTTTTTCCAATCCCCTTGCTTCATTGCTAACCGGGGATGACTTTCAGTATTGAAATCTTAAATGGAATGGCGTTTCGAGTGATATGTTATTTTAAAGAGCTTTAAATTTTCTTTCCAACGACATCTAGTTTTTTAAATTGAGATGAATTGTTTACAAGAAATAACTTTAGAAAGTTCGAAAAAATAAAACTATCTTTACCCTTATCAATTAACACCTCCAAAGATGTTGGTTTAATAAATGTTAAAAATGTCCACCACCAATCTCCATACAGTAGTAGAAGCATTTCTCAAAATGATTTCTGATATTATGTAACCTTCCCGGCGGAATTTGATTGTATTCGTTAATAATTCGTTGTTGCAAATCTTGTAATGATTTGTGCCGTGTTGCATAGATTTTTGTTTTTAGATTTCTCCATACGAAAAAGTTTTACGGGGATATCTCTGATGGGAATAAATCTAGTAACTGTGCAAGTCACTCTATGTGCCCTCTTCTTCTAATCGATCGCTCAGAAAACCATTGAATCATCCATCGAAAATCGTCATCTAAATATTGCTTTATGGCCAGCGTGTAATGTGGAGGAGCACCATCTTGTTGGAAAATAAAGTGGTCTTCTTAATAACACTCATCTTCTTTGATTATAATCAAATGAAAATTATCTATTAATTTGCAAATTTTTATCTTTGACATTTTTGCTGTATTAGGGCTAAAAATGGAATTAGATAATGAAATTTAGGTTAATTTATTGGTATATATTGAAATAGATTTTTTTATTTCTTCTATTGATACGCATTTAGGTATCATGAAATATTCAATTACAAAAATAAAAAAAAGTTTTGCAAACACAAGAAACACTCATGTTCTATTCCAAACAGGAAAAAATTCGACATGTAGTCCTATATTACATTTTCTGCAGTGCTTGCGCACGTTTGTGCCACATGTGGCACATTTCCTTTGTTTTCTCTCACAGGTCCTTTCCAATACATGTCCAATTAGATCAAATCTAACACCTTCAGGTACACGGCTTTTCCTTGTTATGCTTGAACTAAATCTTTGGGTGACTTTAGGATTGGATAATGAATATTTTTTCATATATATTCTTGCAATTATACATGTGAATTCTAATAAAGAGATGTTTTCATTCGAAGTAATATAAAAAGCATGACATAAAATCATAACAGCAACATCTATGACATTTATAAAAAAAAGGAATATACCATTTCTTACCACTAAATTTAATGCGACATTTTGGTCATTCCGGTCTAGTTTGTCAACTCCTACCCATATATTTATTATATTGCCCTATAACATTTAGTCTATCTACTCCACATCCTTTCTTTTCTATCCTAAAATATCTTTTCACTTTTTATAAATGTTATAGCACTCCACAATTTGACAGAACTTTGACACAGTTACCGTCGTTCAAAATAAATGTAGACATTTCATTGGTTTCATCATAATAATAATCGTATGCTCTATGTTGTTCTTTTTTTTCATTATATTATTCACATTTCCCTTCATAAATATCCATATGAAAACAATACCCAGATTTATAACAGCACAAGGCCCATTGTTTGAAATCAAAATCTGATTGGCTTTCCCCTTATAAATTATTCCTAAAAGTGATGTCCATAATATCTTATCAATTACTCATAGAATGGAAATTTTTAAGCAATTATTCCGACCTTTTTAAAATTTGAATTTAATTTGTCAATCAAAAGTTGAAATTTAAATAGCTTATCTTTCTATTCTATAGTAAATATTAAGAAAATTTCCTTTTAGTTCTAAAAACCTGTGGTTTAACATAATTTCTAACGCAGGTAAGATTCAGATCTACATCTTCATACCAATGTAATTGTTCCTGTGGTAAACAATGGTAGTCAGATGAGAAAAAATATTCCAATAAACTTTCTAAGGCTATTTGTGGAAAGTTCAAAATTATAAATATATTATATCTATTTTTCAACCAGTATAAGTTATCCTTGCAGTTATTAGGTAGTTTAATAAAAGTTCATTGCAAAATTCTTCAAATATGTCAACAGTTGATTTATTTTTCAAATTTAGTCATTTTTTATTTCATTTCACATACATTTTCATATCCTAATGTAATATTGGAAAAATTTATGTCCTGTTTTTCCAGTGACTCGTCGGCAATATGTACGTTTCGATTTTTAAGTAGATAATGGAAATATTCTGCAGGAGAATCTTGTAAAATATTATTATCAAATTCTTGACAATCTGATACTTTATCTATTCTATTTGGAGGTTTATATCAATATAATCATATCAATTGTTTTTATGCAGTGATTCAAATTTCCAAGTAAAAGGAATGGTCTAATAATACGATCTTTGAAAATTCCTGTCCACAGATTCAGCTTTTCCAGATGTTGGGTGTACTTCATAGATTACTCTAATCAATATTGACAGTAATGTCGATTGATTTGACCATTAAGAACGAAAGAAAATTCGTCAGAAAACCAGATGTTAAAAAGGAAATTCTGGTCAAGATTGATTTAGTTACTCATAATATCACATTTGAATCAATATTTTGAATTGACATTATATCCTTAAATTTCGCCATTAGATTGAGTACATAATTGTGAGATAAATGTTTATTTGGACATCTTTCGTTGATTAATCGAGTTGCAGCTCTGTCACTATCATTAGTTTCATGAAAAGAGACACAATTCAATTCTCTCTACAATGATGTATGGTATTTTTAACAATAAATTTGAAACAATTTGTTTAAAGAAACGAAAACTAGAATAAACTACTTTGACTCAATTCGTTTACAATCATTTGTGGATTGGAGTTACATAGCGCATATTTTTATTGGAAAAAAGATTTTTTGTATTTATCTGGAATATCTTCAAAGCTAATGGAAATAGAGCTATAGTTCATGAAACAAAAATATAAGAAATGAAATTTTGCAATAGGCTTTTTAACAAACAAACATATGATTCCATGGAAAAAATCAATTTAGCCATGTTTAAAATTTACATATTTTCGAGACAAATAATAACTAAAAGCTCAATCTTTGGTGATAAATAATCGAGTTTTAATCTTAAAACATGTATGAACATTTGAAAAAAAATTGAAAACCATTCATTTAACACTCCATATGTGATATACATATGTATAGTCATACTGAAATTTAACAAAAATTAGAAATAAGAACAAAAATTATGGATTTCTATTTAAGAATATATAACTTTGATGTAGTCTTTTTTTTGGCAAATCTCATATAATTGAAAATAATTGTAAATTGTAGCCTCATACTGTGTATCCCGAAAATACATGTTGAAAATAATACTATGAGATTATTTCGGTCAAAACATTACGATTTAGCTCAAAAATTATTTGGAAAAAGTGTCTCGTTTAGACGCTATTGATGATCAAAGTTCTTGAAACAAAAAATGTCTTTGGTACATCTCGAGAATGTTTTGATAAAACATTAATGTCTATCCACAATGTGCAAGTGGTAAGTTCTTGGCTATTTTCGTAGAAGAATGACCAGAGCTTTACACTGGGTAGCTGCATCGTATTGATTTTTTTTTCTGACGGTACAATGTCTCTTTATTAATTTTTTCGATCTCTTGGAAATTTCTTGTACGGTTAACATTTCATATAGAAAAACTTATTTTCTTTTCTCATACGGAACATCAATTTGCCATCACTTCGATAATTATCGATAATTGTCGATATGAGAGTTTAC
The DNA here is from genome assembly GCA_013372445.1 of Hypothenemus hampei. NCBI lineage: Eukaryota > Metazoa > Arthropoda > Insecta > Coleoptera > Curculionidae > Hypothenemus > Hypothenemus hampei. Next base: position 243,394 of record JABRWK010000089.1, on the reverse strand, counting down.
GTCATTTATGGAAAATGTCGTAAAAATTAATCAAAATTTCACGACATTTCTTTAACATCGGCTAAGAATGGTGTTCTTTAATGAAGAAATGATCGATATGGCCAAAGTAATGAGTTTTTACAGAGACAATCTGAAAGCCTGTGCGCGAATTAATGTTTATTAAGAGATTTTGATTAATTTTTATGACATTTTCCATAAATGACGTAAGCTCTCATATCGACAATTATCGATAATTATCGAACTGATGACAAATTGGTGTTCCGTATAAGAAAAGAATTTTTTTTTCTATATGAAATGTTAAACCGTACGAGAAACCAAGAGATCGAAAAGATGAATAAAGGGACATTACACCGTCAGAAAAAAATCAATACGATGCAGTTACCCAGTGAAAACTTTTGGTCATTCTTGGACAAGGATAGCTAAAAACTTTCCACTTGCATATTGCGGATAGATATGAATGTTATATCAAGAGAATCCCTGTATTAATGAATAATGGTCACAATGGGTGGGTTTCATTGAAATTTATTGAAGTATTCTTCAGATATTATAAAAAATATGTTTTTTTTTTAAAGAACGTTGACCACCAATAGCGTCTAAACGAAACACTTTTTCCAAATAATTTTTGAGCTAAATAATCTCATGGTACTATTTTTGGCATGCATATTCGCGACATGCTGTATATTGCCCAAAAAACAATACCGTATACTTTGTATAAATCGTGCCATTTTAGGTGAAGTCGGGTTTATGTATTAATAACATGTCACCCTCAAAAAGGTTTTAAATAAAAAATAGGAAGTTTTTATTAGTTCTTTCCTAACTCAAAATGTAAAGCAGCTTTTATACAAGTTTCTAATAAAAAAAAATGTTTCTAATACAAATTGGATACATACAGAGTGTCCCGCTGCGACATGTGCGGACAATAGCTCAATATATTTTACTATTTATTAATAGTAGAGAGTGCAATTTTTTTAGGTTAGCTATAGAATAATTGATATTTTAATATTAGTAATGTATATTGTATGAACTAAAATATATGTATGAGTTCTATAAAAAAAAACAGTTAGATGTAAATACTCTAGAAAAAGGATGTTGCTAATTTTCATTAATTGCACACAGATTTCTACTACTTAACTATTAATATATTAATATGTATTTATACATATATCTTTTAAATGCAGTTAAAATTTGTTTATTTAAAATTTAATAAAATTTGCCAAAGAGTCTCTAAACGGATTGGTGAACAACTTCAAAAATAAAAACGGATGAATTGCAAGTATTACAGGATATAAACTGCGCTCAATTAGAAAAAAAAACTTCCAAAACGGCTTAAACCCTTTTAATGAAATCGTAATTCACAAGACCGAAAATAAAACGAAAAGAAAAAAATCCGCGCGTTTTACATACATATAGCGAGAGTATATAGATTGAAATACATTTAATAAAATCTCTACAGGGCAAGAAAAAAATTCTTTCGGATATAACATTATTTTTTAAATGCACAAATTTATTTTATAGCTTCAGTGTCGTAGATATGACGGCATTTTTTTTATTTTTCAAATGGTAAAACCCATTTGAGCAACATTATTTGAAAGAGCTAATTTCTCTACATAGGGAACTATGGTTTTTGAGGTATACATATATTCTTTACAATATAAGCATTCATTTTTGTCAATCGCGGAAATAAAACTTGAAATAAATTTATAAAAAAGAAAACATATTACGATTTATTAAAATAAATGTTTACATTGCCTGTCATACATGCTGACAATGATCAAAAAGATATTTAAATTATTGTTTGATTACTTTAAATTTTGGGGATTGATTAGCCAAAATTATTCGGTATTTATTATCTTAATATCTGATTATCAAATATCATTATTAACATGTCTCGTCTGACAAATATTCAATTTCAGAAAATCCCACAAGAAATAATTGAATGGATATATATGTATACATATACCTGGATGACTTGGTGGCTATTCAATTGCTACTCGTCTAATATGTCATTTGTTAATGAAAATAGTAATGGCAATGAACTAATTACAAATAATTGGAGAATAATATGGTAGACTTAACTTGACAGTTAATCAATGTGGCTGTTATGAATAGTAAAAAATCGAACTGTAAAATACGTTAAAAACTAATATCTGTTTATTTTCTCAGTGAAATCACAGACATTTAGTCATTTTTATGGCATGGAATGCTTAATTTCCCAAAATGAAACTGAAATCGTGTCTAATTTAAACAAATTCTTACTAATTTACTTTCAAAAGAACGACTATGACTTAATTGAACCGTCGAAATTTGATCAGTTTTTGGTCATAAAATAACTATCTATTATCTTATTATAACAAATAACCACTCTAAAGTTGTTGGTGGATGTTTCAATTTTTACGTTTGCACTGTTTGCATATGTAGGTATATAATGCAGGATATTTCAATTTTGTGAGGATTTGCTAAAGAAAACGTAAGAAAATAACACAAAGAAATTGCACAATACTTTGTATATGAAGTACAAAGCAAAAATCATATGGACAAGGTAAAAACTGTTCTTATAAGATCATTTAATATAGAAACCAGTCTTTTTCCTAAATTAATAATTTGTGAGAAAGAATAGAAATGTGGCCTATTTAAAATGAAACACCCTGTTTATTTTTTCTTAATTCAAACTCCGTCTATCAATTTAAAAAAATATACTTAGAACGAAAAAATTAAAAATTTAAATATTCATTTGATAAAACAAAATTTCGCTTTAGCGCCTCAAAATTTAAATTTAAGTATTGTATTTGAAACAGAACTCCAAACGGATCTAAAATCCAAGTATTTTTAAACGTTGATATTTCAAAAATATAGTTTCTTCTCGTTTTAAAGTCTATTTAATTATTGTGTATTCTCTATACAGTTCCACGAAAAAAATATAGTATTAACAGATCTGGAGGTTTTGACGGCTAACGATTTGTCTCACATACTGTCATTAACCGATCCTCGAAATTTTTCTCGATTAGAAGGTGGGCTTCTATCTTATTCATAGAAAACGCTGTTTAAATACGTACGCTGTACAAAAGAAACTATTGTTTAATTCAGTCATGATGTTTCGTAATGTTTGAACATATCAGTTATCAATTAATGTTGCTATATATGAGCTGTATTTTTATCCTTAAAAAGGAATATGAAACCAAATCTATACTATACTCTGAAATTACAATAAGTCTTTCCTGTTAAATTCTATTACTTAGATTACACCACTTTTAAACTAAAAATATAAAATTGTAAACATTTTTGATATTTTGACATAAATCAAAATCGATTTTAAAATTATTTACAAAATAAATTTAAATATAATAGCACCTAATTATTATTAAAATAAGCTAAAGGAAAGAAACGTAATGACTTTTTTTTATCAATGAAACGAAATTTTAAGTATCGTATCGCAAGGTATTTTGTATTAACAGGCAACATTAATACTTCACGAAATACCAGTTGTGATGCCCTTACTTAAGGAATTTTACTACCGTGTTGAAAAATGCTAGTACAGCAAAATATTAAAAAAAGATAATCTTCTGGTCTATATAAAAAATACTTATCAGACTTTGCGTTATGGCGTCTAGTGGGGGGAATTGTCACTATAGTAAATTTTATTATTTAAACCGATGATCATAAAAAATTTATAGTTTAGGACATATTTTAAAATTTTCCTATCCCAGCATTTTTTTACGGTAGTATACCTCGCGGTAGTAGATATGTATATTTTTTGAAAAGCTTACGAAAGGATGAATCAAACAAGTTCGCGTTTTTGGTTTTATTGTTAAAACATCTGCATAAAACAATTTCTATCTCTCTATAAGTTATAAGATATTTGAAATACGGAAAAGGATTTTAAAATGATACATTTTCAAAATAGCTGTAAATCTCAAATAGTGAATTCTAGGTAAAATCCGTTTGGAGTAGAACAGAAATAAATAGTATAGTTTTAAATCATTTAATAAAAAAAAAGTAACTAACTGTCCTTTAGTAAATTATATTCCACAATCTCAACCACGAACGGAAGATCCTGTAGATAAGTTTCTGTTCAAAACACGTAAGACGTTAATCGAACATAATTTTCGGTAGTTTGCTTTCTATAAACCTGATTAGCCATTAATCTTCTGATGGGTCATTATCGGCACGTGGTCGTCCCGCCAAAACCGACCACCAGGTATCAACGATGAGAAGAGTCTATCACGTGATTAAGGGGCAGGTGTGTTAAATTTTGGGCTTCTTCTCTTTGCATCTGTTCTGGTCTCGGCCTTTGTATGGCAGTAAAAATGGAAGGCTTATTTTTGGAAGAAAGGGACGATGACGATGAGACCCTCTACAACAGTGTTTCCCAACGTGGTCCCACGTCCCACTGAAGGAACAGGGGGAGGCTTGGGGGTGGTTTAATTTCTATATTTTATGTTTCGAAAACTCACTATTTTTATTAACAACTTTTCTATTAATTCTTCATATAACTTTGTCCGCTATTTTTTATCAGTTGTTATTTAGGTTTCCTTCAATAAATATTTCAATTTTTCAAAATTAATTATGTATGTGAAACATAGGAGGCATCAAAATCTTCGAAAGGTGTAGGTGGGTCATAGCAAAAAAAAAGGTTGGGAAACACTGCTCTACAAGGATGGAAGAAACAACAGCAACAGCAGCAGCCAGGCTTTTTTCATTGCTTTATTCGTTTTCGGGGCTTCTTCGTCTTTGACGACGGATGCCAGCTGGCGCTTACGAACAGCTGCACGAAGAAAAAGGTTTTCTTGTTGTTCGACTGTTTTCAGTGTTCGAGTAGGCGTGGGATTAATGTTTTAAAAAATGTTTCTTTTGTTTTCAGCAGTTGATAATTTAATGTCAAGGTTAAAAACAAACTTGATTTTTTAGAATTTAAAAACGGCTCTTGGTAAGCTCTCTTATTGATAGATGTCTTTTGCCTTATCCTTTGGCATGCCATCATATTACAAAAAAAAAAAATACAACTAGATCTGAATAGCGACAGAAATTGTTTGACATCTTTCTATTTTTTCTGGACCTCAAAACTTGTGCAGACTTTTTATTTTAATCGATTTAGTGTTCTTTTATATATTTTGTACAAATTATGGAAGAAGCAGGTCAAGTTTAAATGATCGCGACTCAAAGTGTTAATCTTTTTGCGACACATATTTAAGAAGCGTTAATTTGCTAAATTTTGATTAAATTGGTTGTAATAAACCCTATATTTTCTTCCGTTAACATTATTACTCTATATCTATAATAACACAATTGGTAGGCCAATGTCTACTGTGGTTTTATCTATCAAGCCACAACGAACACTGGTGGTAGATATAGCTTTAATAGCGAAAAGCACGAACTCTCGTTAGTGTTTTTAATGAATATCCTATCTGAACAGAAATTTGACTCCCACTTGGTACAGTAAATTTTAGGCAGTTATCCATGGCAAACACTGGGGAGTAATTTTAAATTAACATGAGTAACTTGAAAATACCATCATCATATCATTTTGATTTTATAAACATTTAACACAATAAGGAATTGAAAATATTCTGTAGATTTTTACGATTTTATTCTGTTTCTAACCTCTTGGATTTTTATGCGAAATTGGCCACGATTCCAAACCATTGTTCTATTACATATATAAGGTGTTTGGCCAAAGAGCAATATAGAAATATTCGACAGTCACAATAAACTACAATGGACGGCTCCTCTGTTGTAAATATCATCGTCATTATATAAGAATCTTTTCCTATCTCTTTCTCTCTTCACATCTCGTTTTCTTTCTTGCATCTGTTATTTTCCTCCGTTTTACAACAGGTTCTTTTACGAACCGAAATGATCGTTTATTTATTCGAAGGACGTTGGCGAAGAAGACAAATGGCGAAACACGGCAGTCGCGTCCCTGAGCCGCTAAAAGTCACTGAACTATATGTTAATTAGATGATAATACAATAAAGGCATATTTTGCGTCGTTTATGTAAAATTTACTAGCAATTTACTTGTTTCCAACATCTAGAGTAATTAAACATAGAACAACAGCTAGAAGATTTAAAATAATTCGAAGCATTCTTGCAACCAGAGGACATTTTCTAGCAAAACAAAATCCAAGGGGATCGAGATTGTAGGACGTACTGAAAAATTAAAATTTACATATGTAGAGAATATTTGACCTACAAAAAGATTGGTTGGTTTATCGGTCACTGGTTGTCAACTAAAACCAAGAAAGAACATTTGAAGCCAAAGTAAGCGGACTCTTTCACACTTCTAGAATTTTAGGAAAAGGAGTCTCTCAAGATACAATATTGCCACGATGTCCCTATAAAATTTTCATGAGCGACGTACCAAAAATTTCAGGGCCAACACTGTTCGTGTTAACATCGCACTTATCTTAAGTAATAAGAGAAAAGATGTGGTACAGAGAAATCTGAAAACAGCGCTGGACAACCTTTAGGGCAGACTTATAGACTAATAAAAAACAACCCAAGACAGACACTGTTTCGTGATTGTCGAGATCCCACTCCAGGCAATCTGGAAGTAGATAATGTTAAGGACCTGTAGTCAAATATCTAGAAATAATTCTGGATCAAAAAATTACGTTCAAAAGACAAGTGGTGAATGTGGTGGCCAAAGCAAGATCGGTTATATTCATCTGCTAGTGAAAAAAATAAATCGATTTAGCCCTAAAAGGAAACTCCAGCTGACCAAATTAATTCTGAAAAAAAATTCTAACCTGTGGATGGATATAGTATGGTGCGGAGTTTTCTTTGGAAAGAGTACAAGCAAATCAGAGTATTTATCTTTGTATAATAATAAATGCTCCGTGACTATCAGGAATAGTCGCATATACAAACTGTTTCTTAATATCGTGCCCATACTAAATAGGGTAAATCCTGGACGTCTTTCACGACTAAAAGTCCATACAAATATGTGTCTTAAGTTTTGTTGTTTTCGTGATGTAAGTTTTAGATTTTTTTAAGCGCCATTCTATTAATATCTTTTTGTTTGTTTGTAGAAACGAGAGACTTATTTGAACTTTTTAAAATAAATTAAATATTAATTAAAGAACAAAATATTGTGCATTATTGATACTTTTTTTAATCTTTTCAAATTAAGCCAATAAATTTACACTTTCTTGTATTTACATATTTGCAAGCCTCGACTCGCTTTCAAGAAAAAAAAAATCATTTCAATATAATGCTTTCTAAGTAACGGGTAGAAATAATTTTTTTTGACTAACGTCAATGCGAGATATGTAATCACTAAAGCGGAATATTTATTAGTGTTTGTTATAAGATGGCAAATTTTGCAAATTCTAAAATGGTCGATATGCATTTCATCTAAGGACTTGCAAATGGAAATGTAAGGGAAGCAAGACGTCTTTATGGGGAAAAATATCTCAATCGCATAATATCAGACAGGTTCATCGCCTTCCAGAAACTGGAGCAGATAAAAAGAATAAAAATGATGCAGTAAGACCTTATGTTTTAAAAACAAATACTGCTTCTACGACAATTTTCTTTAAGAATTAATTTCCGTCAATTGATCCTTTAGAATCTCGGGATAATTCTCAATCTTGATTGTCAAATCCTTTTTACCCATGAGACTAATTTTTCAAGAAATAACAACCATTTATGGGTTGAAGAAAACCCGCATGTCGTAGTAGAAACATTTCCGAGAACAGTTCTCAGTAAATTTATGGGCTAGCTTAATTGGGGACTATTTAATATGTACGAGTATGTCCTTCAATTTTGCCTGGTCCATATACTGGTAACCCATATAGAAGCATTTTGCAACACATTTTGCCTCTATTATTCGAAGATATATTATTTTTGCTAAGAAACTAAATTTGATACACCCACGATCGCGCCCAAGTGCATTTTTCTGTTTTGACTTAAGAATATTTAAATGAAGTATACCATAATAAGTAAATATCTATATAGAACGAGGCGGACTTAAATTTCTTTTCGTAGAGGCATCTCAAATTTTTAGTGTATACCTACAACATCAGTGAATAGTTTCGATGATATAAGAAATAGAATATTTCGTGCATTTTGAAGCTAATACTCCGGGGATGTTCGAAAGAGTAAGGGCATCAAAATGCACAGAAGAGCAATAGCGTGCTTAACGGCTAGAGAAAGTCAATTTTCACAGTTATTGTGGAAGTCTTAATATAATTGTAGTTACATCTGTAGTTAATATTTATACCTCATCCGTATTTTTCTGGATGATTTTTGTTGTTTTTACTCGTCCAAGAAAATGCATTAAACTGATTTTTATTTTTTTTTGTTGAAAACGAATCGAGGTACGAAAAAAATACAAAGTATAAAAAATGTATGGTTAAAAACATAACAATTTATAAAATTCTTCCGGATGTCACTGGAATGTACGATTTTAATTTTAATAAGTTGTCTCCAGCTTCTGCAAACAAACTTGCCAACATGTATATCAAAATCGACGGAAGAGTTTTTAAGATAGTAATAAAATAACGTTTCTTATAAAAACTTTGAAATTTTGAATCTCAAAGGAACAAAATTTACGACACATGTTTATATAGAATTTTAGTCATGAATTAAGTCCAGAATACATATACCCTCTTCAGCATGGATACCATATTAAGAAACATCCACAAATAATGCCTTTCACTGAAATATAGTGCACAACTTCATAAAACGGAATACTAAAAAAAAGGATTCAAACCTGCGAATTCTGGTCAATTACTACCTCGGGACTAAGGAGTTAATTATTATAAGACATTATTTTTACTTAATAAGATCTTTTTCATATCTCAGCGTACAGCAGCAAAACAGAAATCTAGTGACAACCGTCATCAACTTTATCTACAATTACATTAATTTTTTAATATTCTCTTTCAGGTTTGGCAACAGTATTATCCAGTATTGATGAATGCAAATTTCAATGATAAAGAGAATGCGAAGTCATAAGCACGTGGGTGCCAAGCGCTAACACTTTGTGCGAGAAGTTGAAGGATTAATTAGGCCTTGGCCGGAATCGAAAGATCAAAATGAAGTTTGTTTAGTGAATAAAAATTTCACATTACTTTTTCAGTACGGCCTGATGGCTGTCCAACCGAGAAGATTCACGAAATAGATTCCTAAGTGCCTGCTTTTAGATCAGAAACGACTACTATAGTGGAAACATCGCATTTAATCTATTCTAGAATTAAACTGATTCAATTTTTCCAACAAAATTCTCATTGTATATGAAACCTGAGTATACAATTTCTATAATCAACATACTAGGCAGCGAGCAATGAAATGGGAACACTCTGGGTGTGCAAGATCAAAAAAATTTCGCGTTTAAAAATTCGGTGAAAGCTCATTCTCATTCAATTTGTTAGTGTGGTGTTTTGAATATTCGGTAATGGTATCTATTTACTTTAACGACTACTTTGAACAATAAAAAAGTATCACAGAAGAGCATTATTTAGCATTATTAACTAAGCTGGGCTCAAAAATATTCTAAAACAATGCGCCGCCACAGCGTATTACCATGAAAATATGTCATTTGGACGTATGAACTGATGGAACATCGCTCATTATTCATTTGTTGTAGTTCCTAGAGATTATCTCCTTTATAAACTGAAGAAAAATTGTTAAGGTCGAAAATTTTCTTACAAAAACGTGTCTGGGACTTTGGAAACATAGTTTGCAGAGCAAAAGGAAAAACCTGATTTGACCTGAAGTGGGTTGATTTAGAAGACGTTTATAGAGTATAATAAAACAATTTCAAGCCGAATTTTCATATTTTATACAGTAGACTAAAAATATGAACTTATATATCAAGACCTCCTTGAATTAGAGTGAATTCAGTAGCTTAATTTTTCAATTATAGATGACATATTGTCGATATACAGAGGAAAGGGGACAAGTCCATTATAAGTCGTTATAGAACATTGACATTTAAAAAATCAAATGTGTATCTATTTCAAAACAGGTTATTATAAAATATATTTTAGTGGAAAAAACTAATATTAAGTTATCATAATTACAAAACGAATAATTATTAAATGTCCATTTTAATTGGTTTTTCCTAACAATAAGATTATAAAATTTTCGAGTTAATCAATTTTTATTTTAAACCGACAATATTATTAGACCGTCAGTAACAGAATTTATCTGACAAATAGATTTGGCATGGTTAAGTAGGATTAAGTAATTTTGCTTAGAAGATTCGCGGATCTAGTAAAATTCTAAAAAACTCTAACACATAGCTGATTTCTATTGAACTAAATATGTACTTTTCTAAAAGATTGCTGATTAATTTTTTTATTATTTTTACAGTTGATAGATCAGGTGGTTTTTCCCTGATCGGAAAAATTCCCACGCGTAAAATCGACCAATTTTATGAAGCATGACCATATGGGTAAAAATGGCTTTTTAATTGGGGATGAGTGATGTTCCCCTTTCGTTTTTTTTCTTCACTTCTTTCCTTGCATAACGACCGCATAAAAGATCATATCACAAAGGTACATTTCTTTCTTATTGTTATTAAAATGGGCCAGGCCTGGCTTCGAAATTGTTACTTCCCGTCTCGAGCACTTCCTGTCAAACAGGGTGAGGTGTCTTTTTTTTCTTCTTTGCCTAACAGGCTTGTTTTTTTTCTGTTTTATTATATCTAGGTCCATAGGGTGGACAAAAAAAGAAGAAACGATAATGATCGATGGTTTAATTTCGATGACAAAAGGAGAGGTATATTGCTCACTGATATTATATTGTCTATTTAATTTGAAATCATATAGAAAACTATTTAAATTTTTATTTTACATAAAAAGTTCTGCAAACAATCAAATTTTAAATTTTAATAGTCAGATACGAGTTTTGCCAATAAATATAGTAAAGTATTTTTATTTTTGGCAATATGGGTAAAAATTACAAAGAAAAATTTATGAGAAGTAAACACCATTTTCCAATTTTTCCCAAAATTATTTAATCTGAAAAAAATATGAATTAAAATGAATAAACTTTTATCTTCTTGTTTTTTTTCCAGTTACAATTCTCATTTTGTCAAAAATATAGGTACTTTACCCTTGGTAGTGCATATTTATTGACGATCTCATATATGACTGTTGAATATTTGAATATTTCATGTTAGGTTTTAGATCATGCAGAATTTTCTATGAAAAATATTTATTTCTTTTTCGTAAAATAAAGCTGTCTTCTATATGGTTCCAACTTAAGTACACCCTGTATATAGGGAACAACAATATAAGCCAGGCAAATTTCATTAATATCCAGTGTTTGCTTAAAAAGTAGAAAAAAACAAAATGCGTTTCAAAGTCTAATACGATAATAAAACTTAAAAAAAGGATCATTTGGTAACATCGGCCTGCATTTGGCTTATTACAAATAAAAAATAACCAAGTAGTTTATTACAAAATAATGGAAATATATTTTTTTTTAAACATCAGCTATTTTACAAAATTTCGCTCATTCTGCATATTAGACTGACTATCTTGATTGAGATAATTAGTTTAATAGGACTAATCTTAATTGTTTTCTACGAACTTTAGAATTTTTAAAAATTGGACTTCTTGAAAAACTAATTGAACCTCATTGAAACTACATTATAATAATTAAAATAAGCAGAACTCACGGAAATTTTATCAAACTCACCGAAACATACGATCAACAAGTGTATAAAGAGAGGCTCTCGTTGTAAATAAACAGGTTGTTGGTAGGTATACTGATTAAAACGTGACAAAAATTATTTTTATAGACTTGCCTTTGATTACTTGCACGAAATCCTTACAAATCATCTCAAAATACCATGAAGCAACATGTTTTCACGTGACGATCAATTGGAAGTTGTCGTCAAATATTTGTTTAAAGCACGGTAAAGGCAAATTACCTTGCAACCGAACCGATCACCGAATCACCGCAACCGGCGCGAAATTTATCGAAACTGTGACTTTAAAATGATCCACGTGGAAAATTTTCAATAAATCGCTACTATTGCCCTTTCCCGATTACTATGACACACTTTCCTCAACGCCAAGTAGTAGTGGATTTCTCTAGAAAGACCGGAACGGCGTAATCGGAAAATTCGCTTATTTTCCGATTTTCCCCGATGCCACGCGCGCATGCCTTTTGTCACTATCGAAAAGAAGCGAAGATGCGAAGGAAAACTTACCGTGAATGTAACGCACGGGAGATTCACCAGATGGTGGTGGAGGAGGCGGCGGAACTCGTTTTCCAGCAAGCGGTTGATGATGTTGGTGATGCGGCGGAGACGTAAAGGCGCTCGACGAAGAACGATGGTGGACCTGAGAATGGGGCTTTTAAAAGGTTGCCAAAGATGTATCTATAAAAAAAAAACTTACAATTGGATGTCCGGGAATGGTATTGTGAATTCCAGGTCCAGGAGGTGGTTGCATATTGGACAAAGCGTCCAGAGGAGTGTATGAATTGGAAGATGAAGACTGACCATCAGATTGACCCTAGATAATGTTAACATATAAGATAAACTATTATAAACATGTTTATATTATAATAAGTCTGTTTGCAGTACGGGTTCTGAACTGACTCTGAACTAATACAAAGATTAAATTAAAGGCTCGGGCCAAGCGTAAAAATGTGTACTACGAACGCCAACTCTGAGGAAATTTCCCTAGCTTAAGGATTATTTTAGGGTTTTAGGATTAATTCAGGACTTATATAAATCAAATCTAGAGAAATTCCGAAAGTTGTAAAAATCTTTTTCTTTTGCTCAATATAGTGACGAGAAAAACCACGCGGATGGAAAAGTTTTTCATCTCAATTTCAATTGAAAAAAATTGTCCATCTAGGGAAATTTTATGGAGGATATAAGGAATTTTTCGCTCCAAATAATGGGCAACGCTGAGTTCAGAATTCGTAACGTCAACAAAACTATCAAACTAAACAAATAACTGAAATTAATAATCTTTTGTTCATCAATCTTCTTTTAAAAACGGTTTTGCAACAATGTATTACACCACAATTTTCAGACTATACACTGAGGACCAAGTCCTGCATAAATTTGTTAAAAATTAGAGGAAAAAATTTTCCGCAAAATGCTCGGACGCGTCAATTTTAATTTTTGGTTACTGGTTTTTTTGATGGTAAATTTTTGTATACAGAGTGACCCAAAAAGGATTTGTGACAAAAAACGTTTTTTTTTAAATAGTACACGTTTTAAATATCATACGTATTTTTTATGTACTTCATTTTTGAATTCTGTTTTAAATTCTAAGAGTGTTTCATGTATCATGTTCTATTCCTAAACTCAACAGTTATCCACGATTGGATAGATATCGCGATGGTATTTTTTTTTTAAGAAATTTTACATTTTTTTTAACACTTTTACAAACAAATATCATTGCAACCTTAGATAAAATCGTAACCAAATCTAGATTAATCGAATTTATTTTGTGAGTGCTTTTTATGATATTCAATCGTAAATTCCTCGATAACCGTTGAGTTTGGATATAGAACATGATACATGAAACGCACTTAGAATTTGAAGCAGAATTTAAAAATGAAATAAAAAAGTATGTATGTTTATGTGAAAAAATCAAGTTTGTCATAACTTGTTTTTGGATCACTCAGTATATACATAAATTTACTATTAAAAAAACCGCAGCCAAAAATAAAAATTGGCGTGTCCGAACATTTTGCAGAAAACTTTTTCCTTTAATTCTCAACGAATTTATGCGGGACTTTTGGTCTTCAGTGTATTCTATTCCCAAGTTCGCGTTCATCGTCATTTTTTAGCCTCTCTATTTTTTATCAGCATTATAATTACTCGAAAATACCCAATGTTTTATTGCCTATTTAATGTTTATTGTCATTTTTTAATGTCAGTGCTCGCAAATAAGAACATTATATTTCGATTTTTGTCAAATACAGGGTGTTCCAAAAGTCGAGATCAATCGCTCGGAAGGTGAATGGAGAACTAAAGACAAGAAAAAAAAGTTTATATAAATATAGGTCTGCAAAAGCTTCCTATGGGAGTTATGGTCCTTCGAAGGTAACTAATAAGAGCTGGTTTTTTATTTAATATCTCAGGAATCCTTCGAGATACAGCGATGCGACTTTGCGTACGATTTACTATTAATAAGGGTTACTATTTTAGAGTATTAGTCAAAACTAATTTCAACCATAGGAAGAAACGGGATGGGTTGTACTTGAAGTAAACATATCCTCCCCTACGTATACGCCGCATCTTGAAGAGTTCCTAAAATATTAACTAAAAAGCATTTCTTAGGAGTCACCTTCGAAGAACTGTAATTCCCGTGGGAAGCTTTTGCAGATCTATGTATATACGAACTTTTTTCTTGTTTTTGGGTCTCCATTCACCTCCCGAGCGATTAACCTTAACTTTTACGACGTCCTGTATAATAATCCGACAATTTCTTGTAAAAAATTGTATATCCCTGAATTAAACGCTCATTTTCCAAGATGTTTATATCAAAAAAATTTCATTCTCTAGAAATATTCCAAAAAATAGATACATAATATTTTAAAGAAAAATTGTATAGATTGTAATTTTTACTAAAAATTGAGATACGTAGAAATGAGAGATGGTATTTGTTTTATGTATGGCTATGTATTTAAATGAATGTATGCCACATTATATTTATACTATTCATGTTTTAAATCAAAATAATTTGAATTTTAACAATCGTTATTTAATTAAAATAAATTAAATAATTTATGCCTGATGGCTAGAGTTTGTTTCAATGTAAAAAATAAATAACACCTACTTAGTTCATTATAAAAATTACATATAACTTCATACTTTTAATATCACATAAACAACCAAAAGTAGTTTTTACCGTATCTCGCATAAAATGATATTTTAAATGTATACATATGTTTCGTGTGTTTATGATATGTTTGATTTTCAAAAAGTTTTATTGCACTTTAATTAACAGTATAATTTAGTAAAAAATACTACCCCTTCTTAGTGTTCTAATTTCTATGTCATTAAGTATAATGCATCAAAACATACATAAGTTTAATGAGTTTTAAATATAAAACGTGTGTACGGCTAAAAGCTAAAACAAAATCTGGTCTCGTTACGTTTTGAAAAAATTATTTTATGAACTTGTTGCATTTTATAATTACATATGCGAATAAAATGCTATTAAACATGGGGACATTATGCGACTTTAATCCTGTACAAGGCAATAGGTTTGAAATATCCATCACCGTCTGTATCTCAAAAGTTAAATTTTTGGGTTTATCTAATTGCATTATGAAAATAAACTTCTCATACAATGTTTTGATTTGCGACTCTCAAAGTGTTACTGTCATATTTTCCTTAATGTTCGAATATTTATTGATAGTCGAATTGTTTCAGAAAAATTTATACGTATTAAAGGTCGTATTTTCTCTTCATATAGGATATTAAAAACTACAAATAACTTGATTATTCCGAACATTTGCCCCTTTAGTGAAAAATAAAATTTCAACAGGTGACTTAAGTACAGTGTTGCCAATGTTAGCGATTTTATTGGTATATACTGATTTANCCTACAAAAAGATTGGTTGGTTTATCGGTCACTGGTTGTCAACTAAAACCAAGAAAGAACATTTGAAGCCAAAGTAAGCGGACTCTTTCACACTTCTAGAATTTTAGGAAAAGGAGTCTCTCAAGATACAATATTGCCACGATGTCCCTATAAAATTTTCATGAGCGACGTACCAAAAATTTCAGGGCCAACACTGTTCGTGTTAACATCGCACTTATCTTAAGTAATAAGAGAAAAGATGTGGTACAGAGAAATCTGAAAACAGCGCTGGACAACCTTTAGGGCAGACTTATAGACTAATAAAAAACAACCCAAGACAGACACTGTTTCGTGATTGTCGAGATCCCACTCCAGGCAATCTGGAAGTAGATAATGTTAAGGACCTGTAGTCAAATATCTAGAAATAATTCTGGATCAAAAAATTACGTTCAAAAGACAAGTGGTGAATGTGGTGGCCAAAGCAAGATCGGTTATATTCATCTGCTAGTGAAAAAAATAAATCGATTTAGCCCTAAAAGGAAACTCCAGCTGACCAAATTAATTCTGAAAAAAAATTCTAACCTGTGGATGGATATAGTATGGTGCGGAGTTTTCTTTGGAAAGAGTACAAGCAAATCAGAGTATTTATCTTTGTATAATAATAAATGCTCCGTGACTATCAGGAATAGTCGCATATACAAACTGTTTCTTAATATCGTGCCCATACTAAATAGGGTAAATCCTGGACGTCTTTCACGACTAAAAGTCCATACAAATATGTGTCTTAAGTTTTGTTGTTTTCGTGATGTAAGTTTTAGATTTTTTTAAGCGCCATTCTATTAATATCTTTTTGTTTGTTTGTAGAAACGAGAGACTTATTTGAACTTTTTAAAATAAATTAAATATTAATTAAAGAACAAAATATTGTGCATTATTGATACTTTTTTTAATCTTTTCAAATTAAGCCAATAAATTTACACTTTCTTGTATTTACATATTTGCAAGCCTCGACTCGCTTTCAAGAAAAAAAAAATCATTTCAATATAATGCTTTCTAAGTAACGGGTAGAAATAATTTTTTTTGACTAACGTCAATGCGAGATATGTAATCACTAAAGCGGAATATTTATTAGTGTTTGTTATAAGATGGCAAATTTTGCAAATTCTAAAATGGTCGATATGCATTTCATCTAAGGACTTGCAAATGGAAATGTAAGGGAAGCAAGACGTCTTTATGGGGAAAAATATCTCAATCGCATAATATCAGACAGGTTCATCGCCTTCCAGAAACTGGAGCAGATAAAAAGAATAAAAATGATGCAGTAAGACCTTATGTTTTAAAAACAAATACTGCTTCTACGACAATTTTCTTTAAGAATTAATTTCCGTCAATTGATCCTTTAGAATCTCGGGATAATTCTCAATCTTGATTGTCAAATCCTTTTTACCCATGAGACTAATTTTTCAAGAAATAACAACCATTTATGGGTTGAAGAAAACCCGCATGTCGTAGTAGAAACATTTCCGAGAACAGTTCTCAGTAAATTTATGGGCTAGCTTAATTGGGGACTATTTAATATGTACGAGTATGTCCTTCAATTTTGCCTGGTCCATATACTGGTAACCCATATAGAAGCATTTTGCAACACATTTTGCCTCTATTATTCGAAGATATATTATTTTTGCTAAGAAACTAAATTTGATACACCCACGATCGCGCCCAAGTGCATTTTTCTGTTTTGACTTAAGAATATTTAAATGAAGTATACCATAATAAGTAAATATCTATATAGAACGAGGCGGACTTAAATTTCTTTTCGTAGAGGCATCTCAAATTTTTAGTGTATACCTACAACATCAGTGAATAGTTTCGATGATATAAGAAATAGAATATTTCGTGCATTTTGAAGCTAATACTCCGGGGATGTTCGAAAGAGTAAGGGCATCAAAATGCACAGAAGAGCAATAGCGTGCTTAACGGCTAGAGAAAGTCAATTTTCACAGTTATTGTGGAAGTCTTAATATAATTGTAGTTACATCTGTAGTTAATATTTATACCTCATCCGTATTTTTCTGGATGATTTTTGTTGTTTTTACTCGTCCAAGAAAATGCATTAAACTGATTTTTATTTTTTTTGTTGAAAACGAATCGAGGTACGAAAAAAATACAAAGTATAAAAAATGTATGGTTAAAAACATAACAATTTATAAAATTCTTCCGGATGTCACTGGAATGTACGATTTTAATTTTAATAAGTTGTCTCCAGCTTCTGCAAACAAACTTGCCAACATGTATATCAAAATCGACGGAAGAGTTTTTAAGATAGTAATAAAATAACGTTTCTTATAAAAACTTTGAAATTTTGAATCTCAAAGGAACAAAATTTACGACACATGTTTATATAGAATTTTAGTCATGAATTAAGTCCAGAATACATATACCCTCTTCAGCATGGATACCATATTAAGAAACATCCACAAATAATGCCTTTCACTGAAATATAGTGCACAACTTCATAAAACGGAATACTAAAAAAAGGATTCAAACCTGCGAATTCTGGTCAATTACTACCTCGGGACTAAGGAGTTAATTATTATAAGACATTATTTTTACTTAATAAGATCTTTTTCATATCTCAGCGTACAGCAGCAAAACAGAAATCTAGTGACAACCGTCATCAACTTTATCTACAATTACATTAATTTTTTAATATTCTCTTTCAGGTTTGGCAACAGTATTATCCAGTATTGATGAATGCAAATTTCAATGATAAAGAGAATGCGAAGTCATAAGCACGTGGGTGCCAAGCGCTAACACTTTGTGCGAGAAGTTGAAGGATTAATTAGGCCTTGGCCGGAATCGAAAGATCAAAATGAAGTTTGTTTAGTGAATAAAAATTTCACATTACTTTTTCAGTACGGCCTGATGGCTGTCCAACCGAGAAGATTCACGAAATAGATTCCTAAGTGCCTGCTTTTAGATCAGAAACGACTACTATAGTGGAAACATCGCATTTAATCTATTCTAGAATTAAACTGATTCAATTTTTCCAACAAAATTCTCATTGTATATGAAACCTGAGTATACAATTTCTATAATCAACATACTAGGCAGCGAGCAATGAAATGGGAACACTCTGGGTGTGCAAGATCAAAAAAATTTCGCGTTTAAAAATTCGGTGAAAGCTCATTCTCATTCAATTTGTTAGTGTGGTGTTTTGAATATTCGGTAATGGTATCTATTTACTTTAACGACTACTTTGAACAATAAAAAAGTATCACAGAAGAGCATTATTTAGCATTATTAACTAAGCTGGGCTCAAAAATATTCTAAAACAATGCGCCGCCACAGCGTATTACCATGAAAATATGTCATTTGGACGTATGAACTGATGGAACATCGCTCATTATTCATTTGTTGTAGTTCCTAGAGATTATCTCCTTTATAAACTGAAGAAAAATTGTTAAGGTCGAAAATTTTCTTACTAAAAACGTGTCTGGGACTTTGGAAACATAGTTTGCAGAGCAAAAGGAAAACCTGATTTGACCTGAAGTGGGTTGATTTAGAAGACGTTTATAGAGTATAATAAAACAATTTCAAGCCGAATTTTCATATTTTATACAGTAGACTAAAAATATGAACTTATATATCAAGACCTCCTTGAATTAGAGTGAATTCAGTAGCTTAATTTTTCAATTATAGATGACATATTGTCGATATACAGAGGAAAGGGGACAAGTCCATTATAAGTCGTTATAGAACATTGACATTTAAAAAATCAAATGTGTATCTATTTCAAAACAGGTTATTATAAAATATATTTTAGTGGAAAAAACTAATATTAAGTTATCATAATTACAAAACGAATAATTATTAAATGTCCATTTTAATTGGTTTTTCCTAACAATAAGATTATAAAATTTTCGAGTTAATCAATTTTTATTTTAAACCGACAATATTATTAGACCGTCAGTAACAGAATTTATCTGACAAATAGATTTGGCATGGTTAAGTAGGATTAAGTAATTTTGCTTAGAAGATTCGCGGATCTAGTAAAATTCTAAAAAACTCTAACACATAGCTGATTTCTATTGAACTAAATATGTACTTTTCTAAAAGATTGCTGATTAATTTTTTTATTATTTTTACAGTTGATAGATCAGGTGGTTTTTCCCTGATCGGAAAAATTCCCACGCGTAAAATCGACCAATTTTATGAAGCATGACCATATGGGTAAAAATGGCTTTTTAATTGGGGATGAGTGATGTTCCCCTTTCGTTTTTTTTCTTCACTTCTTTCCTTGCATAACGACCGCATAAAAGATCATATCACAAAGGTACATTTCTTTCTTATTGTTATTAAAATGGGCCAGGCCTGGCTTCGAAATTGTTACTTCCCGTCTCGAGCACTTCCTGTCAAACAGGGTGAGGTGCTTTTTTTTCTTCTTTGCCTAACAGGCTTGTTTTTTTTTCTGTTTTATTATATCTAGGTCCATAGGGTGGACAAAAAAAGAAGAAACGATAATGATCGATGGTTTAATTTCGATGACAAAAGGAGAGGTATATTGCTCACTGATATTATATTGTCTATTTAATTTGAAATCATATAGAAAACTATTTAAATTTTTATTTTACATAAAAAGTTCTGCAAACAATCAAATTTTAAATTTTAATAGTCAGATACGAGTTTTGCCAATAAATATAGTAAAGTATTTTTATTTTTGGCAATATGGGTAAAAATTACAAAGAAAAATTTATGAGAAGTAAACACCATTTTCCAATTTTTCCCAAAATTATTTAATCTGAAAAAAATATGAATTAAAATGAATAAACTTTTATCTTCTTGTTTTTTTTCCAGTTACAATTCTCATTTTGTCAAAAATATAGGTACTTTACCCTTGGTAGTGCATATTTATTGACGATCTCATATATGACTGTTGAATATTTGAATATTTCATGTTAGGTTTTAGATCATGCAGAATTTTCTATGAAAAATATTTATTTCTTTTTCGTAAAATAAAGCTGTCTTCTATATGGTTCCAACTTAAGTACACCCTGTATATAGGGAACAACAATATAAGCCAGGCAAATTTCATTAATATCCAGTGTTTGCTTAAAAAGTAGAAAAAAAACAAAATGCGTTTCAAAGTCTAATACGATAATAAAACTTAAAAAAAAGGATCATTTGGTAACATCGGCCTGCATTTGGCTTATTACAAATAAAAAATAACCAAGTAGTTTATTACAAAATAATGGAAATATATTTTTTTTTAAACATCAGCTATTTTACAAAATTTCGCTCATTCTGCATATTAGACTGACTATCTTGATTGAGATAATTAGTTTAATAGGACTAATCTTAATTGTTTTCTACGAACTTTAGAATTTTTAAAAATTGGACTTCTTGAAAAACTAATTGAACCTCATTGAAACTACATTATAATAATTAAAATAAGCAGAACTCACGGAAATTTTATCAAACTCACCGAAACATACGATCAACAAGTGTATAAAGAGAGGCTCTCGTTGTAAATAAACAGGTTGTTGGTAGGTATACTGATTAAAACGTGACAAAAATTATTTTTATAGACTTGCCTTTGATTACTTGCACGAAATCCTTACAAATCATCTCAAAATACCATGAAGCAACATGTTTTCACGTGACGATCAATTGGAAGTTGTCGTCAAATATTTGTTTAAAGCACGGTAAAGGCAAATTACCTTGCAACCGAACCGATCACCGAATCACCGCAACCGGCGCGAAATTTATCGAAACTGTGACTTTAAAATGATCCACGTGGAAAATTTTCAATAAATCGCTACTATTGCCCTTTCCCGATTACTATGACACACTTTCCTCAACGCCAAGTAGTAGTGGATTTCTCTAGAAAGACCGGAACGGCGTAATCGGAAAATTCGCTTATTTTCCGATTTTCCCCGATGCCACGCGCGCATGCCTTTTGTCACTATCGAAAAGAAGCGAAGATGCGAAGGAAAACTTACCGTGAATGTAACGCACGGGAGATTCACCAGATGGTGGTGGAGGAGGCGGCGGAACTCGTTTTCCAGCAAGCGGTTGATGATGTTGGTGATGCGGCGGAGACGTAAAGGCGCT